>CM075820.1:40719505-41146026 GCA_037975025.1 Excoecaria agallocha
GCTAGTGGGAGATTGTTAGTGTAAGCCCTAGCCCCAATACATTGTAATAAAACACTTGGAATTAATAAAATGAGGCATTTGTTTTATCCATTGTATTCCTGTGCATATCAATTGATAAAACTATCCAAGAATGTTGTTTCGGTTTAAGTTATCATGTGTGAGGCACATGGATTGTAAGACCTTGAAACAAATGGGACTTCATTCTAAATATCCCTAGTCAGTCATTGTTATGGGAATAACAAATGAATTAAGACTAGTATGCTCTCTCTGATATTTTGAGTTCTGTCTTACGGATCATTAGAACAAAAGTGTCAATCGGAGATCATAGATACATGTTAAAGAACATGGTATCTGGATTCGATCCGCTCATGAGAACACTATATGGTACAAGTCATAAGTGTTTCTCATATGTAAGTTTTGTATCGGAGTTCTTAGACCTGAAATCTCTATGAAACTCTTTATGAATTACTGTTTACTTTGACATACACCTAACGTGCTCGTAACAGAGTGACAAGTACGGGTATGATTGGGTATGCATTGATTGATGTTAGAGAGCATGAGAGAAGTGAAGGGATTACCCCTCTCGATAAGAGAGAAAATATCACCGGCCACTTGATCAGTGAACTGAGAAGTGTATGGCCATACCGAGATGAAATAATGAGTAATCATTACTTATCTGAGAGTTCAGTGGCACTGGAATATCAAGAAAAGAATTAAAATATATAAGGATGACAAGTTCCATGCCTTATATTAATTCTGATATTTAAGGGTAAGGGACTATGCAAAATTGCATTAGGTCACTAAATGCCATATGCATTTTCATTTAATTTGGAATGCTATAATATCTTGCTAGAGAATATATATAGCCTTTGAATTAATTTATTAATTCATCGCCAATATTAAATGGACCTATAGGATCGCACACAAAGCATTGGGCTTAAAATATTTAAATTGTGTATTAGGAATTAATTTGGACTTTTATTTAAAGTCAAATTAATGCATAAAATGGGTAAACAGATTTTTGCCTCTGTTTTAGGCAAATCTGTAAAAATAGTTTTTTTGCCTAAAACAGCTAGCTGTTTTAGGCAAAACTGTCAAGGTGCGATTTTGCCTAAAACAGCTAGCTGTTTTAGGCAAATCTATTCAGCCATGCTGTTTTAGGCAAATCTGTGAAACAAGTTTTTTGCCTAAAATAGCTAGCTGTTTTAGGCAAATATGTTGAACTGTTTTTTTGCCTAAAACAGTTTAAATCTGTTAACAGTTGGTCACGAGAGAAATTTGTTGGCATGTGCTAGTTTAATTTCAATTGATTAATTATCTAGTATAATTAAGTTAATTGAGTATTAAATCCTAATTTGTATTTAATCAAAATATAATACTTGAGAGGGAATTAAAGTAGCCAAAATTCAAACTAAAATACTAGTTGAATTCGGCAACTTATCACCTTAAATATGTAAGTTTGTTTTGATTAAATAACTAATGCCATTTGAATTTAAATTCTAATAGAATTTAAATTAAGATATATCTCTTAATTAGTAACTGATGGAGGCTAAAACTAACACTTAATTTTTGGCACTCACACTTGACCTAGATTAAGTGATAGATATTAATGAATTAAATGAATAAAAAGGTATGCATTTTTGCTATTTTTCTCTCTTGGCCGAAATACTCAAGGGGAAAGAACTCTTTCTTGTTCTCTTGTGTTCTTGGGCTGAAACAGTAACCTAAAGGAAGAACAAGATCAGATCTTGTGGCTTCAAATCATTCCCATTGCCAAATACACAATCATAGAGCTAGCACTCTTGATTTTAAGCCATCTTTGCAAGTGTGTGTGTGAGAATAGAGGGAGTGGCATTAAAGGCTGTTCCTTGGCATTGGTGATCGAGGCCTAAGGCGGATAAAGTCACCTTAGTTGCTAGACATCATCAAATTCAATTTTCAAAAGGCATCATAAGTTGTAAGTTATACAACCCTAAAATTGCATGTTTCGTTTCTAGTTTTTGATATGTATGGTATGTATGAAAAATTTTTGTTTTTCCGCTGTGCTATCATGATATTCATACCATGTCATATTCCATCAAATGGATGTACCCTACCTCTTTTTTTTTTATCTATGCAGTTATTAGTATAATGTCCCTTTTAAATAATATACTTTAAGAACCTATATCTCCTCCTAACAATCATTACATAAGAGAAAATTAAGTTTACTATTGTAAATAAATAAATAAAGATAAAGAAAGTAAACACATAGATAACATGAGTGAATAAGTTTATATTATTTTTACTATCAACTGAACAACTATAGTGGGATATTTATAGATAAAAAATCGAAGAGGTAGAGTTCTATAAGAATTGGGAGAAGTGATGGAGTTTAATAGTCATTCATCTCCTTGATAAGTCATCCAATATGAATATGTCTTATTAAAACCATGCTAGAAAAAACCCAGTGGGATAAAAACTTAGCAAAGAAAAAAGGTTACAATGTTCTTAGGCAATATACTTTACCTCAAAAATACAAGAAGTATAACATTTCCTTATGATGTTGCATCCTTATTTGCAAAGTTTTGTTGAAGAGATCGTAAGGTTGTCACTTGAGCAAATTTGACAAATATCAATTTGACCATTTTTCATGACTTCAGGAGTATCGAAAAATTTTGCTGAAATATATTTGGTTCTATCACCTTTTATATAGTCACCCTTAATTTGTATAATAAATGCTACATTATCCTTATATTGTTGGTTTAGCCTCCATCATTAATCCACATGCTCCTCTGATATGATAAATCATGATCTGTAACCCCAACAACTTACTTTAAGAAAAAGTAAAATTTTTGAATGATTTGATGAAGTAGCAATAATAGTTTATTTTACAAACTACGATTAAATAGTATTATCATCATATGTGAAGACATAACCAATTTGTGATCGAGTTTTATGAGGATCAGAAAGATACCCAAGATTAGAATATCTAATACTTCTGACTTTGATCCGTTTCGGAAAAATAAACCTATATAAGAAGTGCCACAAAGATAATGTAGGACATGTTTCACTCCATTCTAATGCCTTCAAGTAGGAGTAAAGATAAGTATTGCTGATAGATTAATTGCAAAAGCTATATCTAGTCTAGTGATATTTGCAAAACACAAAAGTGCTCCTATTACACTGAGATATGATACCTCAAAACCAAGAATTTCTTTATCATCTTCTCTTGAAAAAAGGATCATTTTTCACATCTAGAGAAAAACAATCATTGGAGTACTTAATGGATAAGATTTATCTATATAAAATTGCTTCAAAATTTTCATTATATAAGATGATTGATGTGAAAGAATCCCATTTAATAGATATTCAACTTGAAATCCAAGAAAAATGTTTTTCTTCGAAGATCTTTCATTTGAAATAATTTACAATATTAGAAATCTCTTTAAGAGTCCCTACTATGTGTAAATAATCTACATAAACTCCAACTATAGCAAGTCTAAAATTTATCTTCTTAATGAAAACAAATGGATAAATAAAATTATTTTCGTATCCATTCATTAAGTATTGACTTAGATGATTGTAACACATGCATCTAGATTGCTTTAAGCTATACAAAGATTTAGAGTTTAATAGAATGTATTTGTTAAGACTTTTGATTATATGCTTCAAGCATCTTGAATTCTTTAGGGATTTTCACATAAATGTCATTATCTAGTGACCCATATAAGTAAGTTGTAACTACGTCCATTTGATGTATGTCAAGTCCTTTAGAGACTACTAAGCTAATAAACAATTTAAAGGTAATTGCATCAATAATTCAGTCTTTACCTTAGCTAAACCATAAAAATCTTTAGTCCTTCAATACTTCTTTGCCCTTGCTCTTCCTACTTCCTCCTTATTCTTTTACACAAAACCATGCAATTCTTGTATTAAAACCCATATTTTCTTCATCATTAATTTCATTACACCACAAAAAGGAGAATGAAATAAGAAGATGAATATTAAAAAGAATCTTGTTACCTTCACAATCTAACTATAAAGACCCTTTCACCAACCACAAGCAAAAGAGATTTATTTGAGAGAGAGAGAACATGAAATTCTTAAGAGAAAGAGGACAAAAGAAATTCTGAGTTCTCCCTTGCCTTTGCCGACCAATACTATAGATTTCCCCCAATCTACCATTTTCTTTCTCTGATATAACCTTCCTTTTAAAATAAGTCCCCAAAATGACCGTTCCCTTATAATTATGTCTCTTAATTAATTTTTCTTTTTAAATTCGACCCCCAGAGTTCTATGTTATCACCTAAGCTAGGCACTCTAAACTCTTGCCTACTCGGGAGATTGCTCCGAAATGTTGCTTTAGATACCTCATCAAGTCATTACTCAAGTCTTTGATATATCTCCTCAGCTACTCATCTGTCTCAAATACAACTTGTCTCCCCCTAGGAACCTTATTCTCAATGTAATCTCCTTGTTCCCTAATCTAGATGAGAGAATCATCAACTTCCTGTAGACATACATCAAACCTCTATCATGCAATTACTAAATTAGTTCTGATACCTTGCACCTCCATCTGTAAGGACTATCCCATAGTCAACAATGATTGTACGATATGATCTTATCTCTTAATAGTCTCCTCCATAGTAGATAGCCTTTTTAAGATGTCACCAGGTAAAGGAGCTGATGTCGACTGCACTAGTGGTGAAGCAACAGATGTGGATGCCCCAGGGTGACCGTATGGCAGAGAAGCAGTGGAAGTGGATGCTTTTTGATGTCTATATGATGAAAACCTACCTAATCTCCTAACTGGTGTATGATTAGTGATCTGAGGCACATCGGAGGAGTGGGTGACTTTCCAAAAAGCTCATCGAGGTCTACCTGCATGTCTATCTCATAATTGGATTCCACACCTACCCCTTGAGGCTGTTGCGGCTCCTTTCCCTGGTCTTTCTACTGTACTAGTGGTGTCAAAATTTCTTGGGGTGGCTGAGTTTGAGTTGGCTGAGCCTGATCCTTACCATCCCTTTTTGCTAGAGGCTCTGGCATAATAGGGTCTAGGGTATAACTCTCTTTATTCTTTAGTACAGTTAGTAGTCTGTACTAGCCCTCCTGCCCTTATTTTGACTCAACCATCCTTATGGTGAGAGCAGCTTACATGTCAACAAATATATCCTCTTAGAGTAGGCATCCAAATATCCCTTCATTTGCCCCAAGTCCAAAAGTAATTGAGTCACCACTCCCCCTATACAAATCTGAGACGTTGGCTGGATAACAACTTTGAGCAAGGTGGTGATGATCTCATGCGTAATATCTATCTTCCTACATGCATGCATCGCCCACAAACAAGCTATATCAATTGCATTGATCGACCCAGGACTACCAATGCGGTCGAGATATGAAGTAGGCTACACTTGCTGGATATATCTATAAGCTTAAGTAGCCAACATCATACTCTTACCTGTGTTAGACTGGTACACAGCTCTTGAAAGTTTAGTGGCTACCTATCATACTCGGTATATAATCCTCTCTGGGATCAGGATGTCTGGCCTTACTGAAAGTCCCATGGCTTCTGTAAAATGTCGACGAGTGATACTATACTAGTTGCCTCTTACTCTGAATTGGACCACTCCCTTCTCTTTGTCTAACCTTTAATAGCCTTCATAGTGTAGAGTAGCCAGGACCTCTCTGGTCACATCAGGATACATCTGATAAGCTAGAGTAAGAAATGTCATCTATCATATTATGGCTAATAATCCATCAATCTCCTCACTCATCCTTACTATTTATAGAAACTATTTGGATATGAAGTGACTGGATCTAAACTGCCCTTGAGGTAAGGTCGAATACCTGTTGGCCTGTTGAGGAGTTATTCACTCTGGTCTGGGTAGAGTTGGTGTAGTGTGAGCATCTCTATGCGGTATCCTACAAAAATTAAGTATTAGTTTTCTATAGTTGACTTGGGTCACAAGTAAACTAAAATTAATTCATTAAAAATTGAGGCAAAATCTCGACAGCATACTGGCTTAAACTATAGCTAGCCACCCTGCACAAAAATGCATCTTAAGTGCTGCAATGAAATTTACAACAACTTAGGCCTGCTGGCTGGACATCTAGCAAACATGTATGAAAATCGAGACAAATTACAATTCTAACAAAACTTTGGTAGCATTTTGGCTAGGAATGTGCCAACCCCTTACATAAGAAAAATAGTTCAACAACCCTATAGGCCATCAATGGTTGCCATGCAATTCAATTTGAATTATTTTATGCCAATGTTCAAAGTACAGGGCAAAAGACCTATCATTTCTCTTCAAGTAACTCTAATTTCAATGCATCATTCTAAGGTTAATTATAACTAATATTGGTGCATTTGTTAATTACAATGCTTTTATGAGATAATGCATAAACCTAAAAAATTTACATTTCAAAATTATCTACATTGGGTGTCAAAAATGAACAAAAACTAAAGCTATTTACGTGGTTATTTTTTTAAAAGGTTTGCTTTGGTAAGTACAGTGTCATGCAATGATAAGATTCACAAGTTCAAGTCTAACTCCTATGCGCATTAAAGGCATTTATTAACAATCAATCCTAGCATCATTATGAGAAATTCAAAGCACTAACAACATAAATAAAGAGAAAAGGAGGAAAGAAAATTCTTACTTGAAGTAGAGAGGTTGGAGAAACAAAAAACAAAAGGAAAGGTGAAATAAATGCTATCCTAGGGTGCGCATAAATTCATGATCAATTTCCATCCAAACAATGTGCGAAATAAGCAAAAAATAAGAGAGAAACACAAGAAAAAGCAAGAGAGAAAGCTTGAAAAAAATGAAAATGGCGGTTATGAGAATAGTGAGGAGGAAGAAAAAGGGAAAGAGTTTTATTTTCCAAATTTTTGAGCGATAAATGGCTGCCTCATACGTCCTGTCTATCACACCTTTTTTTCAATTTTTAATTATTAATTTTTTATTTTTTATATATTTTTTTATTTTTGAATACATTTAATCTTTTTCATTCCTGTTTATCTTGCACACATATATACACTACTATATATTTTTCGATATACTCCCTGAAAACTTGGATACTTCCTAAATTTTGGAACATTTCATGTCTAGAATCTTCTGAAGCTTTCACATTATCCCTAGGTCTTTTGAGCTTCCGATAAAATAAAAACAAGGAGGCATGTAAAAAATATGTATGTATAGTGCATGGGATATGTAGAAAAGATGCATTATTCCGGTTCAGAGGTGACAGACAGGCTAATTATGGCTCGCTCTTTAAGAGATAATTGTCTGTCTTACCTTTTCTATAAATAGTCTAAATTTTTCCTTGTCTTTGTGCTTTTTGACAATCCCTTTTTCCAAGAAGCTTCATTTCTTTCCATGTATTTTTCTTTCCTTTTTTCCTTTTTCTTTTCTTTTCTTTTTGATCATTTTTCTTTAGTTATTTATTTTCCCTTATTATTTCTACATTTAGACTATTTGAGTGTATCTATCATGTCAACCCCTACTATTCCAAAGTTACACTGGTTACTAAATGACATGAGAACTTGGGAGGACCCACTTTTGGCTCTATACTCCAATTTGATATTTTGGAGGAGAGTGTATTTGACAAGAACCTGATTTTAGCTGTCATACAGTATTAGGATCTGAGGTTTCATAGTTTTATGTTAACACATCAAGAATTTTTCCCTTTGATTGAGGAGTTTGCTAAGATAATTGGTGTGAGGTTTGCACCCGGTACTCAACCATGTCTGCCCTCCATTATCCCTAACTATCCCAAAGAGGTGACTTATAACTTAGCCATCCTTCCTTTTGAGGCCAGAGGCTTAGTTCCTTATGGTGTAATCTTGTTTTATTGCTTTGCTTGATATTTATTGGTGCGTATAGACGATCTGAATAGAGATTATGGATTGTTTAGTGTCATGGACAGCATGCGTAGGGAGCACAACCCATTTCCTTTGGTTTTGGTAGAGACTATTTTTGGTCTGGATGTGGTCTAAATCAATCCTCTCATTCACCTCACTGGTAGACCTTTGTTTCTCCAGGTATGTCATTATTTTGAATGTAGTGCACCCTTATGGGTTTTCACACTAACTTTTCTTATTGGAAAATGCTTCTTTCTGGGATTTAACATTTGCTTTCTTTTTCTAGATATGGCTACCTGAGAAGATGAAGCTATTATCAGAGCCTGTACCCCTGGTCATGGCCATAGGCTCTTATCCTATGAGACATTTCATCCTCAAGTATAGGTGGTGCAAGCTCCTTTTGATCTAAGAGGGAATTACCTGGTTGGCTCAGCAGATAGATGGTGACATTATGTTTAGGTTTAATTGGTTGGCCATTTCTTTTATGGTCCGAGATGGATCTTTTGGATGTGTCCCCATATGTGGATTATGTCAAGCCACCTTTTACATTACTGCTTGTTGTGCTCTTCAGTTTCAAGACCATTTGGATATTATTAGTTGGCCATTGGGTTTCTAAGGTAGCGTTATAAACACCGTGACTCAAGGCAACCTAGATTAAGGTTACCTAATAATAAGGAAATAGTGTATTTTTTATGAAGAGTGCAGATTCCGAAGCTTTGATGTGGATTTTTCATAATGTTCACAAAACTTTTATGATTTTTGTGTGTTTTTGGAAGGTTTTAACAAAAAAGCACTAAAAACCTTGATTTTGGCCATCAGTAGTGACAGACGGTTGTTTGTCATGTAAGGGACGCTTGTCTATGGCCACCTCCCTTCTATCCATGTTAGATTAAGGGTATTTTTGTGAATTTTTTATTTTTTCTTTAGCAACAGCCGTTTGTCTTGAGGGGTGGCTATCTGTGGTTAAATTTCTAAATTTTCCACATTTTTTATTTTCCAAAATGGGAATAGATTTCCAAAAATATTCAATCAAGATTTTAAGGGATTAATCCCTATATATTTAGAGAGTTAGAGTTAGAATTCAATTCTAACTCCTCCCTAGGTATAAAAGATAAAAAAATTAAGGTTTTACAAAAGGGGAATCATTCTTAGAAAGGTAAAAAATTATTGGAAAAGAAAAAAAGTAATTATTCTCTCCTTAAAAAGAAAAAGCTCTAATATTCTTTTAATCCAAACAAACACACACACAAAAATCATTTGATTTTTCTTGAATGCAAAAACCACAATCGGAGTGGAGATCTGGACTTCAAGAATTTTAGAGTCAGAATCTTCTGAGGATAATATTCTAAGCTCTCTATCTATCTTTCTCCCTCTACATTTTGTTATATATATTCATGTTGTTTACTATTAAAATTAAATGTTTTATGTGCCATAATTATAGAGTTCATGTTTTTTATGAGAATGCCATGTTAACCTAGATCTATATGCATGATAGAATATGAATTTGAGTGCAAGGACCCAAAATTGGCCCTAGGAGGATTCATGGGAATTAATATAACATTAAGGTCTAATTAATCTTAATTAATTGAAGTATTATAAGCTGTGACATTGATAATTATTGTTTTAAGTGATAGAGGGTAAAATAGTTATTTTACCATGTGTATAATAGGAATAAAAATATAGTTAAGTGGTCAATTGAGACATAGGTATAATTTTATGGGTTAGTTAAAATAAAATTAATGATGTTGGGCTGTAATTAAAGGAAAGAGAGTAAGAATGGGGTAACAATAAAAAAATTTTTAAACAAGAAGGGATAACTTTTTAACATGCAAAAAGAAGAGGAGTGTAAGGAATTTTTACCATCTTATTTTATTTTATGAATTTGCATGAATGAGAGAGAAGACTTATTTCTTGGTTTTAAAGGAGAGGATTATGAAATTTAAAGAGGAAAATGGAAGAAAAACCCATCTCTCTCTCAAAGATCTTAATTAAACAAACACACTATCTGTTTCTCTCTTGAAGAAAATAAATCCATCAATCTCTTTCTTTTCTCTCTTGATGAATTTAGCCTTTTCACTTTTTAGAACACTCTTGAGGTGCTAGAAGTTAGCATGTAAGGATTTTTATGAAGGATCTTCAAGGAATGCCATTGCATGTAATGAGGAAAAAGATGAAGAAAAGGAAAAAAAAGGATTTGATGAAGATTTTGTGTGAATAAAAGGTTAGGGAATTCTCTCAATTTTGCATGTGATTAATTTTGATGGAAATATGAATTAAAATCTATAATGGATTTTTATTGAGTTAGTAATATAGTCATAAAGATGAGATCTACAAGATTTATACATTGCAAATGTTTCTTTGATGAAGACTTAAGAAGTAAAATCTATCTTGGTTTACTATGAACCGATTTCTATATTTTGAGTATATTTCAAGCTATATAGCTCTAAAGTGGGTATTTTTAGTTGTTACTTACCCTTAAGATATGAACCTATAATATTGTAGGGGAAACCTAAGTTTGATTTTGCCTCTAAGTATGATTAATTTAAAGTTGAAGTTAGATGTGAGCTATTGTCGTGTTACAGTAACCAAATGACTGTATTTAATACATAACTCTTAATAAAAGATGTCTAAATGTTATGAGACAAAATTCTAGATAAACTAGACATATAGGAGAACAATTCTTATGAAGTAATGTTTGTCTGATTCTACATCCATTTTTATTCTACAAATTTTCAAAGTGCTAACAAAATCTATCTTTGGGTTAGTTTGACTTAATAGGAGTGTTTTGCTTATAATTAGATAATTTGATAATTCCAGTTGGGTTATAAACTTGAATCCCATATCTAAACTTCATATGAAGAAATTGAATTTTAATTCTTTCTCTAAGTTGGTCACATATTAGCTTTAAATCAGATATACCTATTGCATTGGTAGTGGGAACAACATATAATATTTCTTAATTATATTGAGATTTAGAATTGATAATGAGTTGATATTTAATGTTTTAGAAACTAGGAATATATAGGAATAAGTTTATACGAGATCATTTCTTCTAAAATGGTTGTTTATTACATCTAATTTTGTATGCAAGCTAGTAACTTGAATTAGTCCATGTAATTTTGAAATGCCATCTCATATAATTACTTAAGAGAGTATTTAAATCAGTTTGGTGAATTATTTAAGAACTCAATTAACATGTTTGTTTAAAAGGGCATAGAATTAGATATATTTATGATTCTAATAGGCTTTATAAGAGAAACTAAAGATATGTAGACTAATTTAACAATGAAGAATTGGTTTACAATATGGTACAAGAATATAAAGAAATGGAAACACTTTAATGTAAAACTAATTATGAATTTAAAGGAACTTATAGATATATATTTAGTACTTGAATAATCTTAATGAATATTACTTATTAGAAGTAGTATAGCTATGCTTGTATGTTTATACTCTTATATTATCATGTGAGAACCTATAGTTATAGTGCTATGTACATACACGTATTTGCATATTCATGTGTGTATTTAAGATTGTATATCTACATGTGTACATGCACACACACACACACACACATATATATCTATATGTGTGCATATATATGAACAAAATATGAGCACATAAGGATTGAGTGATAACCTTGGGAAAAAGGTATGATGTGTGTATGTATGTGTATATGTGTGTGTGTGTGTGTGTATACACATATGTATATGTACATGATTGGAAAGAGATTACATGCCTTGAACTGATTTCAAGTACAAAGTAGCAATACTCAATCGTGGGCATGATCACATGTTTAAAGAATTATTATACATGAATGGATATATGATTACCCTTTTACATAGTTACACATGAGTATGTATGTGCATATATGTATATGTTTGAATAGAGTGGAGTGAAGTAAAGAAATTTAACTGCCTTTATTGTGTCTAGGATATGGATAGATAGGAACGCCTAGAAGGGTATCTTGCAGTTATAATAGTATATTTTTGACCCCATTTAGGTCATAAATGGTTTTGTTTGGATCATAAACATCATTGTTTAGGTTGTAGCCGACCCCATTGGGTCTACTTGATCGGTCTAAAGTATTGTTTGACCCCATATTGATCCATATGATTGATACCTTGGGGTATCCCCAAAACTTTTACCTTTGGGTACCATATGTACTACCCATTATCCACTTTTTTGGAAAGTGAGGCCTATTTCAAAGTAAAGAAAAACATCGTATTAAACTAAATGATAAAGAAACATGATAATGTTTAATATGATATTCGCATTATCTATATATGACATCGCTATAATTTATATGGAAACATGATACTGAAGGAGATTAAATTTTATATGTGCATATTTACAATATACATACTCGAAATATAAGCTATACACATATTGAAATTGTACATCATTACTTTTTTTGTCAATAATTATATTAGTAAATGTACATTCCCTATAATTACATGTTACTTACTTGGTGTTGATAAGTGATATGTAGGACTCCTTATATATTAAAGTTATGAATCATTAAGATAATTTCCAAATGTTTCCTATACCTAGGAAAATAAGTTACATGTGTTTATACTTATGAAGTATGATGCCTTTCAATAGTTATATTGACTAAGATGTATTCCTTATAGCTTTATGTTACTTGCTTAACATTGAATAATGATGTGTATGACTTATTATACGTAAACACTAATGGATTATGAACTTGTTGTATATGTATGCAACTTTTAGATTGATATAGAAGTAAATAAATATATCTATACATTATGGAAATCAGAACTATATACAAGGAGACATGGAAAATGGTATAGTAAAAATAACAACTAAGTTATGAATTTATAACTAGTGTACATGATTGATTTAGTATATAGGCGGGAAATGATCTAGTGTTTATCTAAATATAATAGTGATCTCTAATTGCACTTAATGAATAAAAATGATGGCATAATGATTATATTAACATTAAGTCTATGAATAGATGTGGTAGATACTTAGAGTAGTAAAGTGTACATATATAAGTATGTACGAAAATTGGTACATAAGAATATGTCTATATGTATGTGAATCAAGTTAATTAACTTAGACTATTTATGATTATCAGTACGAATCTTCTATGAGTATAATTTGATTAAAACATATGTGAAAGTTGAGTAATTCACACTTTAATTAGTCAATGAATTATATGAAATAAGGAAATCAACTTGTTGTATATGATATTAAGTGCTATATGAATATGTACAAGACAATTTTGAAATTGATGAGTGAGGAATTAATTAATAATAGGAGATAGAATATAAACTAAAATGTGATTGCTAAATATGCTAAAATGCCCTGAACTTATCACCTATTATTTATCATAGTAAATATGTATGTTTAAAGTTTTCTTGTTTTAAGTGCATGTGATTGTTTTGAAGACATTTGAATGAGGTCGTCTACATATTATTTATTCCCCACTAAGCTTTATGGCTGAGCACGGGTTTTATATGTGTAGGTTGTCAATATAGGACTTCTTCTCAGGGATGATATCTACAGCAAGATGGCCAACACATGTCATGAAATAGTTTATTTTTGAAGTATTTATTTTGAGGATTTAAGGTTTATAAGTTCTTAATTGCACTAAGAGTTTTGTGCAGTATAGATGTTCTTATAGAATGGAAGTTTTTAAATGCAAAGAGATGTTGTTATAAGTTCATTTTGATATAGTATTTAATGTATTTAATGCCATAGTTTACTTGAGTTTATACTGGAAGTACCTTAAAGATTAATTTATTAAGTAAAGATTTATTATATGGTTAAAGTTTAATTATAGAATAAGGATGTTACAATTAGTGGTATCAGAGCATAGGTTTAGTCATTTTTGATCAATAAGAGTCATGAAATGGCTATTATAGGAAGTTTTAGAGGGTTGGCCTAATGCAAATATCCCTATTTTGCTATGTTATAGATTGATAGAAAGAGAAATGGATAATATTGGAAAGAGATTAGAGAAATCAACAACTTTTAAGTCTTGAATTTATATGAACCTAATTATACTATTGTAACTTGACATGAGATATCATTATCATTTGTAGAGGGATTGTTGGAAATGTATGTATACACTTTTGGAATATTAGATAAGATGGAACTTTTGAAAGTAACCTAAATGTATAATAGTATATTAATGAGATCTTAAGTTCAAACTGAACCATAAATGATATGAAATACATGTAGACTAAAGTTTAGATTATATTACAAGTGTGTTAATATAGTATATAGAGATTACTTTCAATATGGTACATAAGAAATAGTTTATATAGAGTGGATAAGATTCTCCATATTTGAAGTTGTTGTGAGGAGAAATTGAGGTTGATTACAATGCTTTGTATGCCTATTAGTGATTCCTTAATAGGTGTGGGTAGTTGACTAAACATTTCATAGATGGGATAGGGCAAACATGTACATTACATGAGAGTATGTATTTGCATTTTATTGCATGCATGAAAGCATCATTTACTTATAGCATAGCATCATATTACATGTACAGGCCCCAACTAAAAAAGAAAACTGACAAGATATACGTTGAGTGTAGTAATGATATAGCAGTATGATAAGGTCTCCCTTATTTAAAGATAAAGTTAAATGAAAAGTTAATCAAGTTAAAAAAATAAGATAATTTGGTAAAGATAGTATTAGATGAAAGATGATTGTGATAGATATAGTGGTCTAGGAGTGATAGAGAGGTATATAAGTAAAGGTTTCAGGTATGAATTTTAAGTATGAAATTCTTTAAGAGGGAGAGAATTGTGAGGACCCAACATTGGCCTTAGGAGGATTCATAGGAATTAATATGACATTAAGGTCTAATTAATCTTAATTAATTAAAGTATTATAAGCTATGACATTGATAATTATTGTTTCAAGTGATAGAGGGTAAAATAGTTATTTTACCATGTGTATAATTGGAATAAAAACATAGTTAAGTGGTCAATTGAGACATAAGTATGATTTTATGGGTTAATTATAATAAAATAAATGATCTTGGGGTGTAATTAAAGGAAAGAGAGTACGAATGGGGTAAAAATTAAAAGAAAGAAAAAAGAAGGGATAGCTTTTTAACATGCAAAAAAAAGAGAGTAAGGAATTTTTACCATCCTATTTTATTTTAAGAATTTGCTTGAAGGAGAGAGAAGACTTGTTTCTTAGTTATAGAGGAGAGGAGGACGAAATTTGAAGAGGAAAATGGAAGAAAAGACCATATCTCTTTCAAAGATCTTCATCAAACAAACTCTCTCTCTCTCTCTTGAAAAAAATCCATCAATCTCTCTCTTCTTTTTCTTGATGAATTTAGCCTCTTCACTATTTGGAACACTCTTAAGGTGATGAAAGTTAGCATGTAAGGATTGTGATGAGAGATCTTCAAGGAATGCCATTGCAAGTAAAGAGGAAGAAGATGAAGACAAGGAAAAAAGAGGATTTGATGAAGATTTGGTGTGCATAAAAGGTTAGGGAATTCTCTCAATTTTGAATGTAATTATTATTGATAGAAATGTGAATTAAAATCTATAATGGATTTTTATTGAGTTAGTAATACAGTCATAAAGATGATATCTAAAAGATTTATACGTTACATGTGTTTGTTTGATGAAGACTTAAGAAGTAAAATCTGTCTTGGTTCACTAGGAACTAATTTCTATATTTTGAGAATATTTCGATCTATACACCTCTAAATTGGGTCTTTTTAGTTGGTAATTACCCTTAAGATATGAACCTATAATATTATAAAAGAAACCTAAGTTTGATTATGCCTCTAAGTATGTTTAATTAAAATTTGAAGTTAGATGTGAGATATTATCCTGTTATAGTGAGCAAATGACAGTATTTCAGACATAACTCTTAATGCGGAGGTTAAAATGCTATGAGATAAAATTTTGGACAAATTATACATATAGTAGTATAATTCTTATGAAGGAATGTTTATCTGATTCTGTACCCATTTTTATTCTATGAATTTTCAAAGTGATACCAAAATTTGTCTTTGGTTTAGTTTGACTTTTAGGACTATTTTGCTTATAATTTGAGTTGTAAAACAGCAAATTTGATAATTCCAGTTGGGTTATAAACTAGACTCCCATATCTATGTTTCATTTGAAAAAATTGAATTTTAATTATGTCTTTAAGTTGGCTACATGTTAGCTTTATATCGGACATACCTGCTTCCTTAGTAGTGGGAACAACTTATAATGTTTCTTGATTATCTTAAGATTTAGAAGGGATAATGAGTTGATTTTTAATGTTCTAGAAATTAGGAATATATAGGAATAAGTTTATAAAAGGTCATTCATCTAAAATGGTTGTTTAATACATCTAATTTAGCGTTCAAGCTAGTCACTAAATCTGTCCATGGAATTTTGAAATGCCATCTCATATATTTACTTGAAAGAATATTTAAATCACTTTGGTAAATTATTTAAGAACTCAATTAAAATTTTTGTTTAAAAGGGCATAGAATTAGATATATTTATGATTCTAACAAGCTTTAAAAGAGAAACTAAAGATGTGGAGACTAATTTAACAATGAAGAATAGGTTTACAATATGGTACAAGTATATAGATAAATTGAAACACTTTAATGTAAAAATAATTATGAATTTAAAGGAACTTATAGATATATATTTAGTACTTGAACAATTATAATGAATATTACTTATTGAAAATAGTATAGTTATGCTTGTATGTTTATACTTTTATGTTATCATGTGAGAACCTATAGTTATAATGCTATGTACTTACACATATTTGCATATTCATGTGTGTATTTAAGATTGTATATCTACATCTCTCTCTCTCTCTCTATATATATATATATATATATATATGTATGTATGTATGTATGTATGTATACGTATGTATCTATATGTGTTCATAGATATGAACAAAATATGAGCATATAAGGATTAAGTGATAACCTTGGAAAAAAGGTATGATATGTATAATTAAATAATCATTATTGAATATAATAATTTGATCATATATGTTCAACACACCAATCTAAGCTTTACAAATAATGATGTGTTGTAAATAAAAGATGTATAGTATTGTTACATAGTGGATGGTATCGATATGCATTTATGAAACAATAATAATGCATATACATGTTTTTTCCCTATAATTATAATATTGATGATAAATATATTATATAAGGATGTTAGTAATGTATGTATGTGTGTAAACATGAAGATATAAACATGTTATTATGTGAATCTAATTATAAAGTTCACTTTAAAGAAAATATATTATATACATACACACATACATTATATGGAATAAAGAAGCTTGGAATATGATGATGATAAGTATCACTTTCATATGTATATGATGATCTGACATGCCTTTCTATGGATTACAAATGCAAAATATCTATACTCAAGCATGTATGCAATATCATGCTCATAGTTATAAATAGATGTATTCACATATGTATATGTACATGATTGGAAAAATATTACATGCCTTAAATTGATTTCAAGTACAGAATAGAAATACTCAATAGTGTACATGATCACATGTTTAAAGAAAAGTTATACATGAATAGATATATGATTACCCTTTCACATAGTTACACATGAGTATGCACGTGCATATATACATATGTTGTAACAAAGTTAATTAAAGTAAAGAGATCTAACTGCCTACATTGTGTCTAGGATGTGGATAGATAGACACACCTCTCAGGGTACTTTGCTGCTATGATAGTATTTTTTGACCCCACTTGGTTCATAAATTGTCACATTTAGATCATAAATAGCCCTATTTGGGCTGTAGCAAACTCGATTTCGCTCTGCTTGACTGGTCTAAAGTATAGTTTGACCCAATTTTAGTCCATATGATTGATACCTTCGAGTATCCCTACAACTCGTACCTTCGGGTACCATATGTACCACCTATTATCCACTTCTTTAGGAATGTGCAGGCTTATTTCAAAGTGAAGAAAAGCATCATATAAAACTAAAAGATAATGAAACATGACAATACTTAATATGATCTTCATATTATCTTATATGACATCTCTATAATTTATATGGAAAACATAATAATAAAGGAGATTACATTTTATATATGTATATTTACAACATACAGTATCATATGCACATACTAGAATTATAAACTATACACATATTGAAATTATACATCATTACTACCTTGCCAATAATTATATTGGTGAATGTACGTTCCCTATAATTACATGTTACTTACTTGGTGTTGATATGTGATTTGCAAGTTCCTTGTATATTAAAGTTATGAATCACTAAGATAATTTCCAAATGTTTCTTATACTTAGGAAAACAAGTTACATGTGTATATACTTGTGAAGTATGATGTCTTTTGAAACACCCTAAGTCTAGTGTTTCTATCATATATTATGCCATACAATTCAATCATAATATAGTAGGATATTAACCTATTAAACCAACATTAATCACTCTAAAGATCCATTTTATTAATCAACCAGTATGTTAATTAGGTGTTTCTCGCAACTTGTATTACTTTAGTTACACATGCATAACCACTCATTATGCAAACCACTTATCATATTCATTCTAGATACAACTACGTTAATTTATATTCATAGTCATGCATAGCATTCATCATTCCATCTAATATATATATATATATAAGCATTATAGTTCCTATATGCATGCATATATTAACATTTTGAGCTTAACACAACATCCTTTATCCATAGGACATACATATACTATATAACCTTTTATACATATTAAACATATTAAAGAAACTTATATAAGGTTAATAAAAAATCCCTACATCAACTTCTATGAACTGGTGTTGACCTGTCATGATGCAGAGTACGTTCCTGGACAAAAGTTTTGACTACGGAAGAACCTACACAGATAAAATAACCAATGCTAAGTTATAAAGCTTAGTGGGGAATACTAAACATGGAAAACAACCACTCGCAGTGATTGTCAAAAAGTTATATATCAAACATCTATTGAAACAATAACAAGACATGTTAGAGATAGGTATATGATAAAGTATGAAATTTTAAACATCATCATAATCATACATTTAATTCAACATCCCTAAATTTCAACATTTCTTGAAATGATATGCACACACATATATATATACATATATATAATACATGCAATAGAAACTACAGTTAAACGTGTTATTCCATATATCATATGCATTAGTTGTACTGTAATTGACTGTGATGGATTTATACTTTAGTTTAACCTGCTCAAGTTCTGAAGGTGGATAACGGAAATGGTGGATACCCAAGGGTATCAAAATGGTGGATATATTAGGATATCAAAATTATAGACCCAAATGTGGTCGAATGTACGGTGGACCATCAAAAGGACCCAATTGGGGCTGTTCATGATCTAATAGGATCAACTTTACTTCAAACCTAAATAGGTCAATAGTGGCAGCTGCAATATTCCTATAGGCACCTATCTATCCACAATTGAACTCTAATTGCAGGCAATAGTCTATTTAATTCGCTTTTCATATATCATGCTTGCACTTAGCTATTCAATTTGCACATGTATAACTATAGGATAGATATATTGTTGCTATGGCATAATTATGTATGCAAAGTTCATATAATGATTCAAATACTTTTTAACATGCTATCATTAGATATCACATATTAGCATGATCATACTATGTCAATCACATAATGTATCATACCTATTTAAGTGCTCATCATAAAACATGCTTAGTTCTTAAAACTTTACATTATAGCACATCATATGTATGTGATCATGTAAAAAGATACATAATCCCTAGCATATATATACACATGTATTCATATAGGCATATAACAATACAAGTACTGAAAATTGAACATATATAATTGTAATTATGTACTTTAATATGTTATCATTAAAGCACTACATGTGAACATGGTCATACTAACACATTTCTTATTTCATAGTATAAGTGCATGTTCAAATATAAATTTAATCTACCATTAGAGTACAAACATGTAAGAATAATTGCATATAACAAGCATGTACGTAAGTTTAAGCATGTATAAATATTTTATACCATTAACATTAATCTTTATTTATGTATATACAAGATTATATAAATAGACCTTTATCAAAAATCATATTACATGCCATATATAATTCAATTTGTTTTCATATAGGCATATATTTAACATAACAACATTTAGACAATAATAGAACATACATTAAAATTCTGCCTACAAAATTCTACACAGGGGCAGCATGTTCGATCTAAATTTTATGCCATTTTTCATTTCGAAAATGTTATTTTTAGGCAAAGTGAACTTCTAAAAATTTATTCCCCTATATGTCCAATTTCTAAAAATCCAAAATTAATCTCAATATCACATTTATAACTCGAGATATTCAAGAAAAACCATTGGCTATTCATAAAATCAAAAATTATTTTTGTTATCATTTTAAAAATGCATAGAATAAAATGAGGAAGGAATCAGACTAACTTTCCTTCATCAAAGTTCTGATCCTAGGTATCTAGTTTACCCAAAATTTTATATCATAGCATTTTGACTCCTTTACCAAGATTTATGCCCGAAATACCAAAATCTATTCCTTAATAGTGCAACCAGTTATTTCGAATTTCAAGCTAACATTTGACATTCATACAAATAGAATTAGGCAATGCTTCCTCATATAAAATGTATATTTAAAAGTCTATTTTGTATAGAATTTGATCTCATAGCATTCTGACCATTATACAAGGAAATACATCATATTTTCCACACACTATTCCAGAATCGAGAATGACAGTTCACTACAATTTCAAGTGAAAATATGAACAACATATAGACATATTTAGCCCTAAGTTGCTTCTACAAAGTAATAGGTATATTACTTATGTAAAATATGAAATTAACATTATCTCAATTTAAGCTTTCTAACTGAAAATATGCTGAAATAATAGTAAATAATTCATGATGCTTACATGTTTCTTCTTATCAAAACTTCTATGAATTTATACTCAATTCACTTGTTCAACCTATCATACAACAATTCAAGTTTCTTCTCTAATTAACCACATGCATATATTAAAATCCTATTAATTCCATACCTTGGCTGAAATCCCTTAGCCTTCAATCTTGCACCTTTCCTTTCCTTTTTGTCTTTCCACCTTCTTCTTCTCCTTTAACAACAATTCATTATTTTAACATAAATTTCTAGCATTTTACTCAACCAACCACTCAACAAAATAATAAGAAGATGAAGAAGAAGGCGATGAAAACCAAATTAAGATGATTACCCTAATATTATACACTAACTTGTTATTGAACCATCAACATGCAAGAATTATTCTTAAAGATCTTAAAGATTAAGATGAATAATTCTTTAAAATATAAGAGAATAGAGATGTAAAAGTGAGAGAATTTCCAGAAATTTTCTTCTTAGATTGTCAGCCCCTACTTTCCCACTTCTTATCTTTCTCTCTTCTTCATACCACTTTTAGCTTTTATAAAGGAAAGGAAAATTCTTTTATTGGTCCTTCACGAAATTGCATGTCACACATAAACCTTTCTAACTTTTGCATGTTACACAAAGACCTCTCCTTTTTTAAGCTTCTCTTAATTTAACCCCTCAATTCTTTCCTTTAATCACAATTGACCCTTAAAATGCCATAATAACAAATTAACCCCTCAATTAGCATTGCATGCTTCAAT
This sequence comes from Excoecaria agallocha, assembly GCA_037975025.1. Taxonomy (NCBI): domain Eukaryota; kingdom Viridiplantae; phylum Streptophyta; class Magnoliopsida; order Malpighiales; family Euphorbiaceae; genus Excoecaria; species Excoecaria agallocha. The sequence continues at coordinate 40,741,051 of CM075820.1, forward strand.
TATGCCCTTAGGTATTAATATATGAAATAATTTTTCATGAAATTAACCTCTCACAAATCTCTCCTCCTTGAGGAATTTCATCCTCAAAATTTATACCCTTTTTAAATAATTGAGGATATTGCTCTCTCATGAGTGCCTCCGGTTCCCAAGTTAATTTTTATATACTATTATATTGCCAAAGCACTTTGACTAGAGGGATTTGTTTGTTCCTCAGTTATCTAATTTCCCTTGGTAGAATTTCTTTTGGTTTCCCATCATTTGTCAAATTCGGCTGTAATTGAATATCTTGTACTTGCAGCTTATGTGATTCATCCAATCGATATCTTCTAAGCATAGACACATGAAATACATCATAAAGCTTGGCTAATTCCATAGGAATAGCCAATCTATAAGCCATTAGTCCGACTCTTTGAAGAATTTCATATGGATCAATAAATCACGAATTGAGTTTCCACTTTTTCCCAAATCTAAGCACCTTTCTCCATAGAGATACCTTCAAAAACACCTTGTCACCCACTTGATACTCGATATCCTTTCTTTTTAAGTCAACATAAGATTTTTATCTATCACAAGCTTCTTTTAACCTCTGTTTGATAATTTTTACTTTTTCCTTTGTATCTTTAACAAGGTCAAGATCGATCATTCTATATTCAGTCAACTCGGTCAAACAAACCAAAGTTCTACATTTCTTGCCATATAAAGCTTCATATGGTGCCATTTGAATACTCCTCTGATAACTGTTATTGTAGGCATATTCCATTAAAGCCACATATTTGTCCTAACTTCTTGAAAACTCCAAAGCATATCCCCTCATCATATCCTCTAACACTTCACTAAATGTAACACCCTTGCTGAACAGTCTAACAGAAATAAGTGATAAGTTGAATTTTTTTTTCCATTGACTCCAGGCTTGTCCGAAAGGAAATACTTATAAATTAAGTAAGCCAATAAAACTATAATTGTCCACGCGACTAATTACCAAATAAAAATTCAGCAATATAACATCTAAAAACTTATTTAATCCACCTGAAAATCAAACAATTCCCTCAGCCCATCAGGGGCACAACAATACAAAGATAATTTCAACATACATCTCATACATCCATTCTCATTATTAATCACATTTCCTAAGATGATTCAATATTACATATTGAATTCTTAAGTCACTAATACTCCAAAATAAAAACAATTCACATTTAAATCACCTTTCTACCTTTGTGAACCTCGAAGGTGATTTGCCCAGACTAGATCTCCTTTTCTGATTGTTGAGCTGCAGCAGCTGGCTAACCAAAAATAAGTCTATCCTGTGACCTAAACGGATAACAAAACTCGTGCTAAGCTATAAAGCTTAGCAGGGAACAACAAAATATTCTATAGAAGAAACTTCCTATAAAGATCAACAATTACTGCCTAAGCACTAAGATATACAACAAATACATATAGCAGTTGCATTAAATGAAATTCTTATATATATATTGTGCTTATAGTATGCAAATTTTGGATAACTCATATAACCTTACTAGTTACCTTGTTAAAAACCATTTCTTCTTTATCTACATAGCTATTACCAATACACATGTTAGTTTCACTTTTGTTTCCTTATAAATCAATATTAAATCGTTCAGTCACACATATGAGTGAAATATCACATATCAATTTCTCAGAGTCAAGCAAGACATATAATCATACCTGAAGGCATTGGCATGCACAATTCGTAGTGTACATCTTATAAATCCAATTATCTTCCAAAACTACATCAGTGTCCATATACATATATAAACGCAGTAATTAAACCACCATCTCTGCATGGTACATTATATGTCATGGCATAATATGTTGCCCCTTATACCAGACATTAATTCATAACATGATAATATAAGGATCAAATCGAATATATATCATGTTTATATTTTTAAGTCTAAAATAACTATCTTTCATGAGCCAACCGAAAGAAATGGTAAAGGTTTCTATATTACAGAAATAGACTTCACTACAGCTTGAAATAGCTGGAAAAGCATCATATGTAGAAAAAGGAACGAAATAGGGAGATGCCCAAACATTAACAAAAAGTAAACCATATTCAATAAAAACATCAGAAAGCAAGCAGGCAATAATTTGAAATACTAAATAAAGGTTAATTTATCACCTAGCATCCATTTACCCAAAAGGAAAAATGCTGAGAAACATCTTCAAAGAGTTAAAACCTACGTACAATTTCATATGCATACTTTTGCAGATTCCAAATACAAATGAGATACAGGATAAGCACTGGTAGTTTAGATTACTTATATTTTTACACCATATTGAACTTAGCCTGCCTAAGTTCCAAAAGTGGATAACGGGATCAGAGGATATCCGAAGATATCAAAACAGAGGATCCCTACGGGATCAAACTATGGTCCAATAAGGACAATCAAAAGTCCATGAAGGATAAAGACCCAAACGGGGTCAACAGAAGCAGCTGCAATATCCCTATAGGCGCCTATTCAATCCACGAATGAACTATGACTGCAGGCTAGCAGATACATAACTTCATTTCCAAAAGCCTTAAATATCATTTAGGCATAACATGGCCTGATAGCCAATATCGGTGTATATGAATACACATAATAAAATCAAATCTCCAAAAGCATTTATCCAACTCTAAATCATGCCAATACAAGGTTAAAATATCGAATCAAGCATAAAACACAATAAATTTACTAATTTATAAAAATAAAAACTTTACATATTACAATCATGGAGGAATCTATCACTTAATCATGCCTATAACAAGCTCTTTGATCCAGATTTGTATCTTTACGAACTTTAATTATGTCAATCACCCAACATAACTTTTAAACATGTTATAATTGCATCACATAATTACATAGTTATGCAAGATCATTTATATAGAGAAAAAGCCTAAAAGAGCCTAAAATATCATATAAAGGATGTACCATCTCTAGTGCATGATATACATATACACAATTCATATAGTACTTTATACAATTTTTCTTGTAAATAATCACAGGAAAGGTTACACAGTCTGATATAGCATTTCCTGCCTATTGTTTTAACATGATTTCTATATATAAACACAGATTACTGTAGCTATGTACTTTACATACATTAACCGAAGACACATGTTCATAACCACCCTATTTCAATTTAGAAACAATACATACTCATTTTCAATGCTTTACAATAGTTTCATCACGTAAACGTCAAGTTATATCACACTTCTTCGTCCATATTAATTATTATCCTTGTAGCTATACATTTTACATTTAACGCATAGATATGATATATATTTGTTTTCATGCTAACTCAATTAAGTAAAACAATAAGATATTATATTTCACAATTGCCATATACAAGCTTCATCAATTAATTATGCTCATTGCTCTATAAAATGAGGTTATCTTATATTTCATGTACATTTCTTTCTTAATTAATTGTTCCAAACCTGAATTAAGAATTTAAAGACGTGTTGGGTGTATCTCACAAAATCATATTTACTCGAGTGCTATAAAATAGTACTTATAAAAATATACACATATAAGTTACACCTGTATGAAATATTACTTAAGTATGTCAACACAGTATGGGAGCGTACCTTTCTGATCCATTAAGGCTATCTTTCATGCCCCATTGTACTTGCTGACAACATCTCCCATTCATACTTAATTAATACAGTTATCAAGTCAATTAAATCATCATGTACTATAATTAATGATATCACATCTCAATATTAAGTATACGCTAAATAAGCTTCCAGACATATATCATATTTATACATATATATACATATACACAATTTTACGAACTCATGTCCTTTATGGATAGGTTTACAATTATGCCATATAGCAAATACTTACACCTATACGATTACATATACATTTCATGTTCATAATCATTTATGATAACTTCGCAACCAACAAGTTTAAGTCATTCTAAGATCTATAATTACTATACCTTCTATTACTATTAATAGTTCCTTAACTTTGTAAAACAATGCTCAACACATTTCATTTTCCCTTTATCACCAAAACCATTTCTCCATCCTACGGTTTATCATTATCACCCTTACCATAGTTACTGCAGAAATTGCCTTTAACATATACATCTCCTCACAATACCATCATTTGACATAAGCTCACAAGACACATATTAATACATATATTTATAAATTATACATTCTTGCATAAAATTAGGGAGCAATTCTCAAGAAATTTAGTTCCCATACCTTAGAGTCGAAGCCCAGAATGCCCCCCTTCGATCTACCTATTCGAAGCCTTGCCGGAGTCTCGCCTGAGACTCGCCGGAGCCTCATCGGAGACTTGCCTGCAACTACTGCGATGGAGGTCTGAGCCTTAAAGCCCCGTTGCCGGTGACCACGCGCCCAATCGCCTCGCCATTTGGTCGAAAATCAAGATTGAATGGTCCGTGGCTCCCCTCTTCGATCTACAAGCTACCAGCGAGTGAGGAAAGGCAGAGAGCACCCGAAGGATCATCTCACCGTTGGGTATTCGCTTGCGGAGGTCGTGTAGCCATCTGCCGCCGCCAAACGCCGGAGAAAGGGAAACACCTTTGGCTAGAAAAGGGAGATCGGGGCTGCAGTGACGCCGGGAGTGGAGGAGATCGGTGGGCAAGGCTGGCAATGGAGAAGCTCCAACAGCTCTTGCACTCCCCGACGTCGAAGTCGATGCCGTCGGTCGGACCAAAACAGCGAGCCCCTTCTTCCCCGATTTAGCCTCTCCCTTTCCCGATTCCCACCTTCCTCTTCTTTCCATCTTCTTCTTTTTTCTTTTTTTTTACCACACACACAACCTTCTTTTTATTTTTTTATTCCATATTTCTCTTTTCTTTTCCTCATTAAATCTCAACCACACCTTTCTTTTTAAATTTAACCTATTAACATTATTATTATTATTATTATTATTATTTTATATTAATTTTAACAATACTAACATAAATTGGAATCTTCATAATTGATCCTTGCAAATTAGTACCAAAATTTATTATTTACCAACTATAATTAAATCCAAATTTTTGGGCGTTACAATTCTCCCCCACTTAATCAAATTTCGTCCTCGAAATTTATCTGAATAACAAAACTGTAGTTACTGCTACTCATTTGTCCCTCACTTCATGATATCAGAACGCTATAATAGAACATATAGTTATTTCTTAATTTATTACTTCATCAATCTAAAATATAAGCAGTCTTGCATCAATTAACAGATCATCTGTCTAATGATAATTGATCTTCTATTACTCTTTTTTTCTTTCTCACTTAACCACATCACTCCTCTAAACTCTTGTTTATCCTGATCTCCTTTGTTCAACTCTGATATATGATTTCCATACATAGACTCCATATTCAATGCAACTGAAGAAATCAATGTTGGGTTTCATCTATAACCTCTTACTAGTATAATAAAACTGCCACTAACAAAACCGAATACAAAGCATGTAATTGTGTGATTATGCGATAACAAATGCATATGTAGACTATGAAGCATGTGGCCACATGACTGAACTGTATGTATGTATGGACTGAAACACAAATGTACACATGAATGACTAATGCATAATATTAGTGGCAGTATGTACTAGTTAGGTTAACGGAATCACCCAGAAGCATTATCTCATAACTATCGAGATGACTAAAAATTTTACTCGGGTCCTCAATCACCAACTTATGTATTTTTACTCAAATTATCTGAAGAAATTAATAACAATAAACTTGCCCCTTTCAAATTCACTCATTCCATATGGCATGTACATAAGTTACTTGTCACAATTCCTTCGCTTACATACTCCGATCTTAGGGTCAGCTAAACCTTTGCTCTGATACCACTAAATGTAACACCCTTGCTGAACAGTCTAACCGAAACAAGTGATAAGTTGAATTTTTTTTCCATCGACTCCAGGCTTGTCCGAAAGGAAATACTTATAAATTAAGTAAGCCAATAAAACTATAATTGTCCACGCGACTAATTACCAAATAAAAATTTGGCAATATAACATCTAAAAACTTATTTAATCCACCTGAAAATCAGACAATTCCCTCAGCCCATCAGGGGCTCTACAATACAAAGATAATTTCAACATACATCTCCTACATCCATTCTAATTATTAATCACATTTCCTAAGATGATTCAATATTACATATTGAATTCTTAAGTCACTAATACTCCAAAATAAAAACAATTCACATTTAAATCACCTTTCTACCTTTGTGAACCTCAAAGGTGATTTGCCCAGACTAGATCTCCTTTTCTGATGATTGAGCTGCAGCAGCTAGCTAACCAAAAATAAGTCTATCCTGTGACCTACACGAATAACAAAACTCGTGCTAAGCTATAAAGCTTAGCAGGGAACAACAAAATATTCTATAGAAGAAACTTCCTATAAAGATAAACAATTACTGCCTAAGCACTAAGATATACAACAAATACGTATAGCAGTTGCATTAAATGAAATTCTTATATATATATTGTGCTTGTAGTATGCAAATTTTGGATAACTCATATAACCTTACCAGTTACCTTGTTAAAAACCATTTCTTCTTTATCTACATAGCTATTACCAATACATATGTTAGTTTCACTTTTGTTTCCTTATAAATCAATATTAAATCGTTCAGTCACACATATGAGTGAAATATCACATATCAATTTCTCAGAGTCAAGCAAGACATATAATCATACCTGAAGGCATTGCCATGCACAATTCGTAGTGTACATCTTATAAATCCAATTATCTTCCAAAACTACATCAGTGTCCATATACATATATAAATGCAGTAATTAAACCACCATCTCTCCATGGTACATTATATGTCATGGCATAATATGTTGCCGTTTATACCAGACATTAATTCATCACATGATAATATAAGGATCAAATCGAATATTTAGCATGTTTATTTTTTTAATTCTAAAATAACTATCTTTCATGAGCCAACCGAAAGAAATGGTAAAGGTTTCTATATTACAGAAATAGATTTCACTACAGCTTGAAATAGCTGGAAAAGCATCATGTGTAGAAAAAGGAACGAAATAGGGAGATGCACAAACATTAACAAAAAGTAAACCATATTCAAGAAAAACATCAGCAAGCAAGCAGGCAATAATTTGAAATACTAAATAAAGGTTAATTTATCACCTAACATCCATTTACCCAAAAGGAAAAACGCTGAGAAACATCTTCAAAGAGTTAAAACCTACGTACAATTTCATATGCATACTTTTGTAGATTCCAAATACAAATGAGATACAGGATAAGAATTGGTAGTTTAGATTACTTATATTTTTACACCATATTGAACTTAGCCTCCCTAAGTTCCAAAAGTGGATAACGGGATCAGAGGATATCCAAAGATATCAAAACAGAAGATATCCGAAGATATCAAAACAGAGGATCCTTACGGGATCAAACTATGGTCTAGTAAGGACAATCAGAAGTCCACGAAGGACAAAGACACAAATGGGGTCAACAGAAGCAGCCGCAATATCCCTATAGGCACCTATTCAATCCACGAATGAACTATGACTGCAGGCTAATAGATACATAACTTCCTTTCCAAAAGCCTTAAATATCATTTAGGCATAACATGGCCTGATAGCCAATATCGGTGTATATGAATACACATAATAAAATCAAATCTCCAAAAGCATTTATCCAACTCTAAATCATGCCAATACAAGGTTAAAATATCAAATCAAGCATAAAACACAATAAATTTACTAATTTATAAAAATAAAAACTTTACATATTACAATCATGGAGGAATCTATCACTTAATCATGCCTATAACAAGTTCTTTGATCCAGATTTGTATCTTTACGAACTTTAATTATGTTAATCACCCAACATAACTTTTAAACATGTTATAATTGCATCACATAATTACATAGTTATGCAAGATCATTTATATAGAGAAAAAGCCTAAAAGAGCCTAAAATATCATATAAAGGATGTACCATCTCTAGTGCATAATATACATATACACAATTCATATAGTACTTTATACAATTTTTCTTGTAAATAATCACATGAAAGGTTACACAGTCTGATATAGCATTTCCTGCCTATTTTTTTAACATGATTTCTATATATAAACACAGATTACTGTAGCTATGTACTTTACATACATTAACCAAAGACACATGTTCATAACCACCCTATTTCAATTTAGAAACAATACATACTCATTTTCAATGCTTTACAATAGTTTCATCACGTAAACGTCAAGTTATATCACACTTCTTCGTCCATATTAATTATTATCCTGTAGCTATACATTTTACATTTAACGCACAGATATGATATATATTTGTTTTCATGCTAACTCAATTAAGTAAAACAATAAGATATTATATTTCACAATTGCCATATACAAGCTTCATCAATTAATTATGCTCATTGCTCTATAAAATGAGGTTATCTTATATTTCATGTACATTTCTTTCTTAATTAATTGTTCCAAACCTGAATTAAGAATTTAAAGACGTGTTGGGTGTATCTCACAAAATCATATTTACTCGAGTGCTATAAAATAGTACTTATAAAAATATACACATATAAGTTACACCTGCATGAAATATTACTTAAGTATGTCAACACAGCATGGGAGCGTACCTTTCTGATCCATCAAGGCTATCTTCCATGCCCTATTGTAGTTACTTACAACATCTCCCATTCATACTCAATTAATACAGTTATCAAGTCAATTAAATCATCATGTACTATAATTAATGATATCACTTCTCAATATTAAGTATACGCTAAATAAGCATCTAGACATATATCATATTTATACATATATATATATATACACAATTTTACGAACTCATGTCCTTTGCGGATAGGTTTACAATTATGCCATATAGCAAATACTTATACCTATACGATTACATATACATTTAATGTTCATAATCATTTATGATAACTTCGCAACCAACAAGTTTAAGTCATTCTAAGATCTATAATTACTATACCTTCTTTTACTATTATTAGTTCCTTAACTTTGTAAAACAATGCTCAACACATTTCATTTTCCCTTTATCACCAAAACCATTTCTCTATCCTAAGGTTTATCATTATCACCCTAACCACAGTTACTGCAGAAATTGCCTTTAACATATACATCTCCTCACAATACCATCATTTGACATAAGCTCACAAGACACATATTAATACATATATTTATAAATTATACATTCTTGCATAAAATTAGGGAGCAATTCTAAAGAAATTTAGTTCCCATACCTTAGAGTCCATGCCCAAAATGCCCCCCTCCAATCTACCTATTTGAAGCCTTGCTGGAGTTTCTCCTGAGACTTGCCGGAGCCTCATCAAAGACTTGCCTGCAACTACTGCCGTGGAGGTCTGAGCCTTAAAGCCCCGTTGCCGGTGACCACGAGCCCTATCGCCTCGCCATTTGGTCAAAAATCAAGATTGAATCGCCGGTGGTTCCCCTCTTCGATCTACAAGCTACCAGCGAGTGAGGAAAGGCAGAGAGCACCCGAAGGATCATCTCACTGTTGGGTATTCACTTGTGGAGGTGGTGTAGCCATCTTCCACCGCCAAATGCAGGAGAAAGGGAAACACCTTTGGCGAGAAAAGGGAGATCGGGGCTGCAGTGACACCGGGAGTGGAGGAGATCGGTGGGCAAGGCTGGCAATAAAGAAGCTCCAACAGCTCTTACACTCCCCGATGTCGAAGCCAGTGCCGTCGATTGGACCAAAACGGCGAGCCCCTTCTCTCTGATTTAGCCTCTCCCTTTCCCGATGCCCACCTTCCTCTTCTTTCCATCTTCTTCTTTTTTCTTTTTTTTTACCACACACACAACCTTCTTTTTTATTTTTTTATCCCATATTTCTCTTTTCTTTTCCTCTTTAAATTTCAACCACACCTTTCTTTTTAAATTTAACCTATTAACATTATTATTATTATTATTATTATTATTATTATTTTATATTAATTTTAACAATACTAACATATATTGGAATCTTCATAATTGATCCTTGCAAATTAGTACCAAAATATATTATTTACCAACTATAATTAAATTTAAATTTTTGGGGCGTTACAATTTCAGATTGTCCATCCGTTTGAGGATGAAAAGCTATACTGTACTTGAGATGTGTTCCCAAGGCCTATTGTAAACTCTGCAAAAATCTTGATGTTAACCTGGGGTCTCGATCAGAAATTATTGATGCTGGTATACCATTCAACTATACAACCTCACTCAAATATAATTCTATAAGCTTATCCGTAGTGTAATATGTTTAAACCTGTATAAAGTGAGCTACTTTTGTTAACTTATCAACTATTAACCAAATAGCATCATATTTTCTTTGAGTAAGAGGCAAACCGGTCAAAAAATCCATGATAATGTCTTCCCACGTCCACTATGGAATAGGAACGGGGTTTAAAAGAACTGAAGGAAATTGATATTTTTCCTTCACTTGCTGACATATTGGACATCTAAAGACCTACTCAACAACATCCCTCTTCATGCTAGGCCATCAATTAAACATTTTTAATTCTTGATACATCTTGTTCCCACCTAGATTCATAATGAATACTGTTAAAGAGTATGCCCTAGAGCCATGTAATAGGGATGTTTTTCATATGTATGAATTTATATTCTTAATAAAAGGCATCATTCATTTATTATTGCTATGTTTAAATACATGAGTTTGTAAATCTTAAATTAATAAATGAAGTCCTAGATATTATAAACACAGTGCAAAGGCAATCATGAAAGTGTTCATGATATTAGATGTCTATTGCATGCAAATATGTTAATATCTAAATATTCCTAGTCATAGAATTAACAAGATAAGGATATTGTTAATTCAGACAGACTAGCACGTGTTACGCTTCTTGAATGGTTCAAACAGTGGTTATCATAACTGTGATTATAGAAGATAATCAAAGCTAACATGTGGATGCTTGTTAGAAGAACAAGTTCATTGGAGACCTGCATAGAGAATCCTCACATGGATATTAAATCTATGTCAGTGAGAAATCTCTTCATAGCAATTGTGCAAGTATCCTTGGACTTGAGATCACCAAAGTTATCTTAAGTAGCAAGTGGTATACTTTGACTTCATAACTGATTGCTTCCAACTGGGAGTGAACATAGTTAGGAGATTGGGTATATCATGACCTACTTAAAGATAGTTGAGTGATTGACAAAGGATTCACCATCCCAGATTTAATAAGGGAAGTTATCTCGCATGATTCTATAATTGCCTTGTTCAGAGAATCTCTAGCCAGAGTAATATGCCAAGATGGATAGAGATCCATGAAGGGCATTTTGGGAACAATGGTTAAATTAATAGAACATACATAATTTGATTTATATGAGTTGACAGAAATCCATACTCAGAATCTAATTGAGATAAGAGTGGTGAAAGGAGTAATTGCACGGTAACTATTTCTATTGAAGGGTATAGTCAAACCACATGACTTTCCTGACATTTGGGTAGTCATGATGCCTAGCTAGAGGCCAATAATGACTTGTATAATGATGTATCAAAAATATCAACGGGGATTGATAAAATGATTTGAAGGAGTTTAAATCATGTGAGTTTTGGATAGAACTCATAATTACATATTATACTACCAACATGGACAGGAACCCAATAGGTCACACACATATAGAGAAAAGGATAAAATAGTAAAATGATAAGGATAATAATATTTGATATTATTATGAGGGTAGAGAAGTGAATAAGATAATAATTAATTAAAGAGTTTAATTAATTATGATCAATTAAAATTGTCCGCGAAACTTTTGAGAAATGTTCTGTAAATTTGACCTAATTGAAATAATGTATTTCATGATTAATTAATATTGTCTTATAAGTGCTATAGGACTACTATAAGTGTTATTGGACTGATATAATAATTAATAAGTCCATTGGAGGAGTTATAAAGGGGCCAGAGGAATGGAGCTAGTGTGGAAGCCCTTCTCTAGAGGGCAACATGCCAACTCCATACAAAAGGCCCTAATGGCCTATATCTTGGACCAAATTAATTTATATATGTTACATAAGTGTTATGGAACCTACATATTTAATTTGGTATGATTTGGAATCCATTTGGGTATTTAAATCCAATTATTTACACAAAGGGCCTAGTTTGTGGGTTTTGTGCATAGTCTTCTATAAAAAGGTTTAATTTGGATTTAATTAAGCCCAAATGATTATAATTAATTCCAGAGGCCCAATTAGTAATTATCGAGAAATTTTAAAGAGTCCAATCTCATTAGAAGTTGGAATTTTAACCTGGCTATAAAAGTCCAACTAATGAGGAATTAGGGTTAAGTGATTAAACACATAAGAAAGTCTTATTCTTCTATTCTCTCTCTCCCTTTTACGCCACACCATTGCTAGCTCTAGGGTTTTTTGGCCACTCCTTGTTACACACCAATTGTTGGTTCAATTTATCATTCTCTAGTGTGGATTACTCATTGGAGGTGTTCAATTTTGGACACTGTGGTTTACGACCACCCGGTGCGAAGTAAAATCAACTATTCAACAAAAATCAAAGGTGATTTTTCTTATTCTCATATAGTTATATTGTATATTCATGGCAAGATCAGTAATATTGGTTAAAAATTTTAAAATTCCACTCATATATGCGATGCATGTAACCGATAAATTCCAACATGGTATCAGAGCCTCGGTTTTGCCATGGATATACAATTCTATATTATTCTGCGAAATAAGTTTTGTTTTATTTTGAGTTATCTATTTCATGAACTTTAAAATATAATATTTAATTTTTCATGAATGAGAAATATTGATTTCTGGTTGTATGTGTGATCAAATAAATTTGACGGAAACAAAAATTGAACTTTTGAAGAAAAGTAACTAGGGTTTTGCATGAAACCCATTAGGTTTTTGCATGAAACCCATGTAATTTTAAGGGGCTGTTCTAATTTATTTTCTTATGGATCCATTAAAACTTCATTTAGATGATATTATATGTGTTTAATATGTGATATTAAGCCGTAGAATCAAACTAAATTAAAATCGAACAAGTTTTGCATGAAAACTAGTTTAGTCGAAAAGTTCGATAAATTGGTATTCTTCGTGTGTTCTTGTTTAGAACGACTTTTAATCTTCTAAATCTGATACATATGATATATTAAAGTGTTTTTAATTAATTGGATTTATTAAAACGGGCCTTAAATTAATTTGATTAATTTTAATTCATTGAAACCACTTAATGGGCTTAATTATGTTTACGAACTTGGTTTAAATTAGTAAATGACTTGGTGGGCCCAATGAGCTGATTTAAATTAAATATTGCAAACATTAATTAAGATTATTAATGGGTTTTAAGGGCTGGAGTGGGCTTGGCTCATTCCAAAAGGCCCAAATGGTCTAAAAGACACAAAACTAGTTTGTGTCTGAACACATTTAGGGTTTTCTTTTGTGGGTTTCGGCCTACACTTAATTATAAGCCCAAAATTGATTCTTTTAATTATTTAATATGATTAATTAATTAAATAATCAATTTATAATTAATTAATATTCAATCCAATTGATTATTAAGGCAAGAACACATGTATGCAAAAAGGTTTCCTAAAATGAAAGTTTCCAAAATGGAAAAAGTTTCCTAATTTGATCACATCATTAAAATAACTCAAAATATTGTTTCAAAGGTTGAAAAAAAGTTAGTAATCCATTTCTTTATGCATTAGAAAGGCATATAAGGGTGTATGATTGGCATGATGGTAGTTATGGACATAGCCCAATGTGATTGAGCATTATGCATGTTTTGGCCTAATGAGGACTTTCATGTCCCAGCCACTTGTTTTTGGTTTGTATTTCATTTCAAATTATAATATGTAATTAGATTACTTAGATTAGAATTAGAAATAGATATGGAGATCATTTTCAAGTAGCAAGATGGGCCGGATGGAGATCCAACAAGCTTGAACATTATTTTTCTTGTTTGAATCATGCATACTACCTAGGTGTGACCTTTTGATTTCCCTCTTGGCTCGAGGAAATCAATGTAGTAAAGTCCATAACTATACCATATTTGTATGCTTATATTTATCTGATAGATATAGGATGCATACCAATGTATGCCAACCATGTATGATGAGACTTAATTAACTAAAACCCTCAAAACAAATACTAAGGTATATAAGCCTTCCATTAATTTGAAGAGAACCATAGTTCTTTATAGTGTGGGTTGTTGACTAGAGTTAAGCTCACATTATATCGAATATGTTCGAATCTAATTAAATGGGTCATCTTAGCTAGCCCATTAGCTTGTTGACCACAATCAAGGCTAATGGTTCTAGAGGCAAGATTAGGGAATGTATATATGATATGCATGCATCAAGAGTTGATAACCTAATGATCCAATAGTTGTGTAGAGACATAATTAGTATAGAGATACCTACCTTTCAAGGATATGGAGTTTGGCTTGTTGACCACAGTCAAGGTCAAATTACATATCAAGGATTGGATATTGGCTCACTAAGAAAACCATCGGGTTTTCTCGGATTATATAGTGAGGGCTATTAATTCACAATAAAATAGTGGGAGTAAATGGATTAATTAAAGACCTTATTAATGCATACATATATATGAACATACTCTCATATCTTTTCTTTCTCACATCTAGGTCATCATCATGAGCATATCAAACATTAATAGACGATCAATCTTAGATAACAAGCTGGTTGGCAGCAACTATTCTAATTGGATCAGGCAAGTGAGAATTGTTCTCAGAGCTGAAAAGATCCACTATGTCTTGGATAAAGATCCACCACCACTTCCATCAGATGATGTCTTTGATGAGATCAAAGGCATTTATCAAAAATACATGAAGGATAGTGAAGCAACAGCATGTCTGATGCTGGGTGTTATGTCCTCAGAGCTTCAGAAGCAACATGAGATAATGGATGGTGGGATTTTCAAGAAAAAGGTTGCCAAGAAATAGAATCCCAAAGGAACTTACTTCCATTGTGGAAACGATGGTTATTAGAAGCGTAACTGCAAGGCCTATCTAGATTCTCTCAAGGAGAAGAAGCAAGTTGATGCTTCTACTTCAGGTATTCATATGATTGAAATTAATACTTATTCTGTTGCTTCAAAACTATCTTGGGTATTAGATACCAGATGTGGATCTCATTTGTGTAATGATCTACATGGGCTTAGAAGCTTTAGAAGAGTTGGAAAGGTAGAGATATGTTTGCAGTCAGCTACAGGACAAAACATCTCTACAATAGTTGTGGGGACTTATCATTTGCCTATTCCAAGTGGATTAGTACTGGAATTAAATAATTGTTATTATGTTCTAGCTTTATCAAAAAGTATTATTTTTTTCAGTCGTTTGTTGAACGATTATGATATTTCTTTAAAGGACAAGTGTTGTTACATTTTTAAGAACAATATGTTTTATACAAAACCTATCATTGAGAATGGTATATTTGTTCTTGATTTAATTAAAGAAGTGCATAATGTGGATACCAAGAGAATGAAACATGATAATCTAAATATCTCATACTTATGGCATTGTGGTTTAGGCCATACAAATGAAAAATGCATGACCAAATTGCACAAGTTAGGTGATTTGGGATCATATGATTATGAATCATTTGATACATGCGAATCTTGTTTATTGGAAAAAATGACAAAAGCTCCCTTTATTGGTAAAGGAGAATGAGCTAAAATGGTTTTGAACTTAATACATTCAGATGTATGTGGTCCAATGACTACACATGCCAGAGGAGGTTACTCCTACTTCATTACTTTCATAGATGATTATTCCAGGTTTGGATATATCTATCTAATGAAATATAAATGAGAAGCATTTGAAAAGTTCAAAGAATTCAGAAATGAAGTAGAGAAACAACTTGGCAAAAGTATTAAAACACTTAGATCAGATCGAGGTGGAGAATACTTAAGCCAAGAGTTTCAGGATTATCTTCGAGATAATGGGATGTTATCTCAATGGACTCCACCATATACACCACAACACAATGGTGTATCTGAAAGGAGAAATCGAACACTATTAGATATGGTTCGATCAATGATGAGCTGAGCGGACTTGCCTAAGTCATTTTGGGGATATGCACTAGAAACTGTTGTTTATGTGTTAAACAGAGTTCCTAGAAAATCGGTTGATGTTACTCCATATGAGATGTGGAATAACAAGAAACCCATGCTTTCTCATATGAAAGTATGGGGTTGTCTTGCTTATGTGAAGAGGACATTGGCAGACAAACTGGATGTTAAGTCTGACAAATGTTTATTTGTGGGATATCCAAAAGAAATGTTTGGAAATTATTTCTATCATCCCTTAGAACAAAAGGTGTTTTTTTTAAGGCAAGCTATCTTCTGGGAAAGAGAATTTCTCCTACGAGAGGACAGTGGGAGTCAAATTGAACTTGGTGAAGTTTAATACCCACAAATAGAAGAAGATCAACTGATTGAACCCGAAACTGAATTTCATAATGATGAGATTGCAGTTGAACCTAAATACACACAAAATCCTAGAAGATCTACTAAGATGCGTTCTATCCCTGTGAGATATCGATTTCACATTGATTCAGATAGAGGCATAATTGTAGTAGAGGACAGTGAGCCTACAAGCTATCAAAAAGTTTTGAATAGTTCAGAATGTGATTTATGGCTTAAGGCTATGCAGTCTGAAAATGGACTCCATGTAAGAGAATAAAGTATTGACTTTAACTCAACCACCTGAAGGGAAAAACCCATAGGGTGCAAATGGGTCTTCAAAAAGAAGACTAACATGGAAGGTAATATAGTTACCTATAAAGCTCGCTTAGTAGTAAAAGGTTATCGTCAAAAAGAAGGTATTGACTATGACGAAACTTTTTCTCCTGCAGTGATGCTTAAGTCTATAAGAATACTTTTAGCCATTGCAGCTCATTATGATTATGAGATTTGGCAAATGGATGTGAAGATAGCTTTCCTTAATAGAAATCTTACTGAGGATGTGTATTTGACACAACCAGAAGGATTCACATCAGGAAATGGCGAAAAGGTATGCAAGCTTCAAAGATCCATTTATGGATTGAAGTAAGCCTCTAGAAGCTGGAACATATGATTCAATGAGACAATCAAAGAGTTTGGTTTCTCACAGAATGAAGATGAACCTTGTGTATATAAAAGGGTCAGTGGGAGTGCAATTGTCTTCCTAGTTCTATATGTGGAAGACATATTAATCATAGGAAATGACATTTCTCTTCTCCAATCTGTTAAAATATGGTTATCCAAGCAATTCTCCATGAAAGACCTTAGAGAAGCATCCTATATTCTAGGAATAAGGATTTATAGGGATGGATCTAATAGGTTGCTAGGTCTTTCTCAAAGTACATATATAGATAAAGTATTCAAGAGGTTCAATATGGATCTCTCTAAGAAAGGGTTTATACCCATGGTGCATGGGAAACACCATTCTAAGTCTATGTGTCAGTAGACACTAGAGGATAGAGAGAGTATGGATAGAATACCATATGCGTTTGCTATTGGTTCTATCATGTATGCTATGTTATGTACACATCCAGATGTAGCATTTGCTTTGAGTGTCATAAGCAGATTCCAATCCAATTTTAGAGAGGAACATTGGGCAGCTGTTAAGAATATCCTTAAGTACTTGAGAAGGACTAAGGATATATTCTTAGTATATGGAGAGGGTAGTTTGGAAGTAAATGGGTATACAGATGCCAGCTTCCAATCTAACAAAGATGATTGTAAATCACAGTCTGGTTATGTGTTCATGATGGGAGGAGGAGCAGTTAGTTGGAAAAGTTCCAAACAAGAAACAACTATTGATTCCACGATGAAAGCTAAGTACATTGCTGCTTCAGAAGCAGTCTGGATCAAAAATTTCATAACTGAATTAGGAGTGGTGCCTAGCATTGTTGATCTGATTCCTTTATATTGTGACAACAATGGAGCCATTGTGCAAGCAAAGGAACCACGGTCTCATCAGTGATCCAAGCATGTTCTCAGATGCTACCATCTCATAAGGGAAATAGTAGCTAGAAATGATGTGAAAATAGAAAGGGTTCCCACAGATGACAATGTGGCGGATCCCCTAACTAAAGCACTTTCCCAGATTAAGCATGATCACCATATAAATAGCATAGGTCTGAGACATATGAGTGATTGGCTCTAGGGCAAGTGGGAGATTGTTAGAGAGTATGCCCTAGAGCCCATGTAATTGGGATGTTTTTCATATGTATGAATTTATATTCTTAATAAAAAGGCATCATTCATTTATTAATGCTATGTTTAAATACATGAGTTTGTAAATCTTAAATTAATAAATGAAGTCCTAGATATTATAAACACAGTGCAAAGGCAATCATGAAAGTGTTCATGATATGAGATGTCTATTGCATGAAAATGTGTTAATATTTGAATATCCCTAGTCATAGAATTAACAAGATAAGGACATTGTTAATGCAGACAAACTAACATATGTTACGCTTCTTGAATGGTTCAAGCAGTGGTTTTCATAACTGTGATTATGGAAGATAATCAAAGCTAACATGTTGATGCTTGTTAGAAGAATAAGTTCATTGGAGACCTATATAGAGATTCCTCACATGGATATTAAATCTATCTCAGTGAGGAATCTCTTCATAGCGGTTGTACAAGTATCCTTAGACTTGAGATCACCAAAGTTATCTTAAGTAGCAAGTGGTATAATTTGACTCCATAACTGATTGCTTCCAACTAGGAGTGAACATAGTTAAGAGATTGGGTATATCATGACCTACTTGAAGATAGTTGAGTGATTAACAAAGGATTCACCATCCTAGATTTAATAAGGGAAGTTATCTCACATGATTCTATAATTGCCTTGTTTAGAGAATCTCTGGCCAGAGTAATATGCCAAGATGGATAGAGATCCATGAAGGCCATTTTAGGAACAATGGTTAAATTAATAGAACATACATAATTAGATTTATATGAGTTGATAAAACTCCATACTCAGAATCTAATTGAGATAAGAGTGGTGAAAGGAGTAATTGAATGGTAACTATTTCTATGGAAGGATATAGTCAAACCACATGACTTTCCTGACATTTGGGTAGTCATGATGCCGAGCTAGAGGCCAATCAAGACTTGTATAATGATGTATCAAAAATATCAATGGGGATTGATAAAATGATTTGAAGGAGTTTAAATCATGTGAGTTTTGGATAGAACTCACAATTACATATTATACTGCCAACATGGATAGAAACCCAATAGGTCACACACATATAGAGAAAAGGATAAAATGGTAAAATGACAAGGATAATAATATTTGATATTATTATGAGGGTAGAAAAGTGAATAAGATAATAATTAATTAAAGATTTTAATTAATTATTATCAAGTAAAATTGTTCGCGAAACTTTTGAGAAATGTTCTGTAAATTGGACCTAATTGAAATAATGTATTTCACGATTAATTATTATTGTCTTATAAGTGTTATAGGACTACTATAAGTTTTATTGGACTAATATAATAATTAATAAGTCCATTGGAGGAGTTATAAAAGGGCCAGAGGAATGGAGCTAGTGTGGAAGCCCTTCTGTAGAGGGCCACATGCCAACTCCACAAAGAAGGCCTTAATGGCCTATTTCATGGACCAAATTAATTTATATATGTTATATAAGTTATGGAACCTACATATTTTATTTGGTTTGATTTGGAATCCATTTGGGTATTTAAATTCAATTAGTTACACAAAGGGCCTAGTTTGTGGGTTTTGTGCATAGTCTTTTATGAAAAGGTTTAATTTGGATTTAATTAAGCCCAAATGATTATAATTAATTCTAGAGGCCCAATTAATAATTCTCCAGCAATTTTGAAGAGCCCAATCTCATTATAAGTTGGAATTTTAACCTAACTATAAAAGTCCAACTAATGAGGAATTAGGGTTAAGTGATGAAACACATAAGAAAGTATTATTCTTCTATTCTCTCTCTCCCTTTTGTGCCACTCCCTTGCTAGCTCTAGGATTTTTTGGCCACTCCTTGTTACACACTAATTTTTGGTTTAATTTAGCCTTCTCTAGTGTTGATTACTCATTGGAGGTGTTCGATTTTGGACACTGTGGTTTGCGACAACCCGGTGGGAAGTATAATCAACTGTTCAACAAAAATCAAAGGTGATTTTTCTTATTCTCATATAGTTATATTGTATATTCATGGCAAGATCAGTAATATTGGTTAAAAATTTTAAAATTCCGCTCATGTATGCAATGCATGTAACCGATAAATTCCAACAAATACAATATTATGCACTTCATGTAACAGTATTCTTTTCACTTCTTAGTCATTACGAACACACAACCCATTATGGTAGTATACACCTCTATCTTCTTTCACTGTGAAATTTAATTGAACCCCTTTATATACTGCTTCCACAATTTGTTGTAACTTTTCATCATCTTTCTGAGCATCTAACACTCTTTGCCTAACCATAAGCCTAGCTTTAAGCTGTGCTAGTAATGTACCATCCCATGAAAATTTCCATTTGCACTGCTTTAACATCAATGCTGCCATTGTCTTACGACTCAAAGCATCAGTGACAACATTCGCTTTTCCTGGATGGTAATCAACTATGAATTATAATCTTTGAATAACTCAACCATCTTCACTACCTCAAATTAAGCTCTTTTTGGGTAAGCAAGTACTTGAGGCTTTTATGATCAATATAAATTCTGTATTTTTCCCTATACAAGTAGTGCCGCCAAATCTTCAAAACAAAAACCATAGATGCTAATTCTAGATCATGAGTCGGGTAGTTCTGCTCATGCGATTTCATTTATCTAGATGTATAAGCTACTACTTTACCATCTTGCATTAATACACATCCCAAACCAACTTTGGAGGCATCACTATACATTGCATACTCTTTCCCTGACACCAGTTGAGTTAACACTAGAGCTTCAGTTAACATTTTCTTTAACTGATCAAAGCTTGCTTGATAATGATCAGACCACTTAAACTTAATACTCTTTCTTAATAGTTTAGTGAGTGGTGAAGCAATGATAGAAAAAACTTTCACAAAATGACGATAAAACTTCTAACTTCATGCACATTCTTAGGTGGTTTCCAATTAACAATAGCTTCAATTTTATGTGGATCAACCCTAATGCCTTTAGCAAATACAACATGACCTAGGAAAGAAACTTCTTTAAGCCAAAAGTCACATTTACTCAACTTGGCATACAACTAATTTTCTTTCAAGGTTTGCAACACAATCCTTAAGTTTTCAGCATGCTCAACTTCATTTCTGGAGTAAACCAATATGTCATCAATAAACACTAAAACAAACCAATCCAAGTAGGATCTAAATATCCTATTCATAAGATCCATGAATGCAATAGGTGCATTTGTCAACCCAAATGGCATAACTAAGAATTCATAATGCCTATAACGAGTTCTAAATACAGTTTTAGGAACATCCGCATCCTTAACTCTGAGCTAATAATAACCTAATCTCAAATCTATTTTTGAAAACACACCAGCACCACTCAAATGATTAAAAAAATCCTCAATATGAGGAAAAGGATATTTTCTCTTCATTGTCACTTTGTTCAACTCTCTATCATCGATACACATCCTCATCGATCCATCCTTCTTCTTAACAAATAAAATTTGTGCACCCTAAGGTGACATACTAGGTCTGATGAAGCCTTTGTCTAAAAATCTTATAACCTTTTGTTATTTTAATTTAGATGGAGCCTTCTATGTGGTGCCCTAGAGATCGGGGCTTTACCAGGTAGTAGATCAATAGATAACTCAACATCTTTTTATGGAGAAAGACTAGGCAAATCCTTAGGAAATACTTCTAGAAATTCAATCACAATAGGTATATTCTCAAGCTTTACTATATCTCTTCCTGAGTCTAGGACTAAAGCTAAAAATACTTCACACCCTTTTCTAAGACAATATCTAGCTTGCATTGCCGATATAACATTAGTCATTAGTTTAGAATGACTGCCTTTAACTACCATTTCCTTTCCTTCATCATCTCTGAGAGTTACTATTTTCATTTCATAATTCACCATAGCATAATGTTTGGATAATCAATCCATTCCCTGAATTACATCAAATTCATGAAAGAGCAACACAATCAAGTTTGCTAAAATCTCCTTCCCCTGAACTACTATAAGACCGTCTTTACATACTTTATTTAAAATTACACCATGTCCTAATGGACTAGTCACGCAAACATCAAAATATAACTATTGCATTTTTGACATATCTCTCCCCAAATCCCTAATACAAATATAAGAGTGAGTAGAGCCAGGATCAATAAGTGCATGTCTATCGCAATTATAGAGAGAAAAAGTATCAGCTATAACTTCTGAAGCATTCTGTTCCTCAAGAGCTTTCATTGCATAAGCCCAACTAAAAACCATTTGAGTAGAGGGTCAATCAACTGATTCTAACACATTCTGGGACTAGAATCTATGATGATTTGATCCACCCTTTCCTCTACCTATACCTCTACTAGATGGGGGTGCATTAGAAGCTCCCCTGCTGCCTTATTACTTAAAACTTTGGTCCCATTTCAAAGGATAATTAGCCATAAAATGGTCAATAATGCCACATCTAAAGCATTCTCCAACCAGTTTCCTATAGTTACCCTAGTAATGCTTAGAACAATGTGAACATTTTGGTGCTTAACCCCCACTCTGTCTTCTTGAAGCTTCCTTCTTAGACTTAAACTTGGTAGTGGATTTCTGTTTCTTTCCTTTATTGGTAGAACTAAAAATAGACTCTAGAGGCTTACCTTTTTAAGCTCCTCTAAATCTCTTCCTAGAGGAAAACCCTCATTTAGAACTACCTTTTTGCTGCTCCCTCTCTCTTTTATCTATCTTATACTTCTCAACTTTCATGGCAGTTATAACTAATTGATTAAAATCTACCATATTCAGAGATGTAAATCCGAATAATTTTTCTTTAATTTGATCATTCAGCCCATCTTTAAAGTGTCTACCTTTAAAAACTTCTATTAACATCTCCTTAGGAACATACTTGCACAAACGGCTAAATTATTTTTCATATTCAGCCATAGATGAATTTATTTGTCTCAAATTCAAGAACTGCTTCAATTTCTCCTCCTTGTATGCCTCAGTAACATATTTCTTTCTGATCTTCGCCTCAAAGAATTCCCAGGTAAGTGGTTCAAGTAGCTAAAGCTATCTTAAAACTAGCTTCCACTAATCATATGCCATGCCTTAAAGTAAGGACATAACATAAGATACTTTATAATCAACAAGACAATTAATTTCATCAAATATCCTCTCTAGGTTTTCCAACCAAAACTCAGCTTCTTCAGATTGCTCTAAGTTAGTGCCCAGAAATTCTTGTGCCCCATGTTTTCTAATTTCAGATATTGGAGCTTTGGGTATCATCATTCTTTGCATTTGAGCCATATCCTGAGAAAATTTTAACAAGGCTTCTCTAGGAATAGCTGCAAGAATTTTATTCTAGTTAGATGATGAGGACACTAAGTTGGAAGGATTAGATCTAACGGGTAAATTGCTTTCAGCCGATTCTTCTATAGCATCCCTAGAGGAATTCTCCATCTTTAATCTATATAAAAAAAGGAACTTTTGCATTAGGCCAACATGACACTATGTCATGTTATAGAATCCTATACTTATATTGCTCAGAAAAGACTAAACCTAAGCTCTGATACCAAAATGAAACACCCTAAGTCTAGTGCCTTTATCATATATTATGCCATACAAATTAGTCATATTATAGTAGGATATTAACCCATTAAGCCAACATTAATCACTCTAAAGATCAATTTTATTAATCAACCAGTATGTTAATTAGGCGTCTCTCACAACTTGTATTACTTTAGTTACATATGCATAACCACTCATCATGCAAACCACTTATCATATTCATGCTAGATACAACTACCTTAATTTATATTCATAGTCATGCATAGCATTCAACATTCCATCTAATATATATATATATATATAAGCATTCTAGTTCTTATCTGCATGCACATATTAACATTTTTAAGATGAGCTTAATACAATATCCTTTATCTACAGGACATACATATACTATATAACCTTTTAGACATATTAAACATATTAAAGAAACTTATACAAGGTTAATCAAAAATCCCTACATCAACTTTTATGAACTGGTGTTGGCTTGTCCTAATGCAGAGTACATTCCTAAGCAAAAAATTTGACGACAAAAGAACCTACACGAATAAAATAACTCGTGCTAAGCTATAAAGCTTAGTAGAGAATACTAAACATGGAAAACAACCACTCATAGTGATTATCAACAAGTTATGTATCATACATCAATTGAAACCATAACAAGACATGTTAAAGATAGGTATACAATAAGATATGAAATTTTAAACATCAGCATAATCATACATTTAATTCAGCATCCCTAAATTTCAAAATTTCTTAAAATGTTCTGCACACACACACACACATATATATATGCAATAGAAACCACAGTTAAACATGTTATTCCATATATCATATGCATTAGTTATACTGTAATTAATTGTGATGAATTTATACTTTAATTTAGCCTACTTAACTTTTGAAGGTGGATAACAGGAATAGTGGATACTCGAGGTATCAAAATGGTGGATATTCGAGGATATCAAAATTATAGACCCAAACAAGATCGACTGTACGGTGAATCAATCAAGAGGACCTGAACGATGTCAACTAACAACCTAAATGGGGCTATTCATGATCCAAAAGGATCAACTATAATTTAGACCTAAACAGGTCAATGGTGACAGCTCCAATATCCCTATAGGTGCCTATCTATCCACAATTGAACTCTAATTGCAGGCAATACTCTATTTAATTATCTTTTCATATATCATTCTTGCACTTAACTATTCAATTTGCACATGTATAACCATAGGATAGATATAGTGTTGCTATGGCACAATTATATATGCAAAGTTCATATAATGATTCAAATACTTTTTAACATGCTATCATTAGATATCACATATTAGCATGACCATACTATGTAAATCACGTAATGTATCATACATGCTCAAGTGCTCATCATAAAACATGCCTCATTCTTAAAACTTTACATTATAGAACATCATATATATGTGATCATGCAAAAAGATACACAATCCCTAGTATATATATACACATGTATTCATATAGGCATATAATAATACAAGTATCAAAAATTGAACATATATCATCGTAATTATATACTTTAACATGCTATCATTAAAGCACTACATGTGAACATGGTCATACTAATGCATTTCTAATTTCATAGCATAAGTGCATGTTCAAATATAAATTTACTCTATCATTAAAGTACAAACATGTAAGAATATTTGCATATAACAAGCATGTACGTAAGTTTAAACATGTATAAATATTTTATATCATTAACATTAATCTTTACTTATGTATATACAAGATTATATAAATAGACCTTTATCAAAAATCATATTACATGCAATATATAATTCAATGTGTTTTGATATAGGCACACATTTAACATAACAACATTTAGACAATAATAGAAAATACATTAAAATTCTGCCTACAAAAGGCAGCATTTTGGATCTAACTTTTATGCCACTTTTGATTTGAAAAATGTTAATTTTAGGCTAAGTGACCTCTAAAAATTTATTCCCCTATATGTCCAGTTTTTAAAACATCAAAATTCATCTCAATATCACATCTATAACTTTAGATATTCTAGAAAAACCATAGGCTATTCATTAAATCAAAAACAGTTTTTGTTATCATTATAAAATTCATAGAATAAAATGATGAAGGAATCAGACTAAGTTTCCTTCATCAAAGTTTTGATCCTAGGTATCTAGTTTACTCAATTCATTCTCTTTATATAAATTTCTAGCATTTTACTCAACCAACCACTTAACAAAATAAGATAAAGATGAAGAATAACACGATGAGAACCAAATTAAGATGATTACCTTAATGTTATACACTAACTTGTTCTTGAACCATCAATATGTAAGAATTGTTCTTAAAGATCTTAAAGATTAAGATGAATAATTCTTTAAAATATAAGAGCATAGAGATGTAAAAGAGGGAGACTTTCCAAAAATTTTCTTCTTATATTGTCGTCCCCTACTCTCCCACTTCTTATCTTTGTCTCTTCTTCATACCACTTTTAGCTTTTTTAAAGGAAAGGAAAATTCCTTTGTTGGTGCTTCACAAAATTGCATGTCATAGATAAACCTTTCTAACTTTTGCATGTTACACAAAGACCTCTCCCTTTTTAAGCTTCTCTTAATTTAAACCCTCAATTCTTCCCTTTAATCACAATTGACCCTCAAAATGTCCTACTAACAAATTAACCCCTCAATTACCATTCCATGCATTAATTGCGTCCTTGGGTATTAATATATCAAATAATATTTCATGAAATTAATATAATAATATAATTATCACTTGGCCCATAAACTATATATGAAATTCACATTTTTAATTTAATTCTCAATTAAATATAACCCTAATAAAAGCATGCATTTCTAACTAGGATCATGTTAGGAGCCTCACATCTTTCAATAGTTATATTGATAAAAATGTATTCCTTATACCTTTATGTTACTTGATTAGCCTTAAATAATGTCGTGTATGACTTATTATACATAAACACTAATGGATTATAAACTTGTAGTGTATGTATGAAACTTTTAGATTGATATAGAAGTAAATAAATATATCTATACATTATTGAAATTAGAACTATATATAAGGAGACATGGAAAACGATATAGCAAGAGTAACAACTGAGTTATGAATTTATAACTAGTGTATATGATTGATCTAGTATATAGGCGGGAAATGATATAGTGTTTATCTAAATATAATGGTTATCTCCAACTGCACTTAAGGGATAAAAATGCGGCATAGTGATTATATTAACATTAAATCTATGAATAGATGTGGTGGATACTTAGAGTAGTAAAGTATACATATATTCGTATATACCAAAATTGATACATAAGAATATATCTACATTTATGTGAATATAGTTAATTAACTTAAACTATTATGATTATCGGTATAAATCTTTTATGAGTATAATTTGATTAAAACATATGTGAAAGTTGAGTAATTCACATCTTAATTAGTCAGTGAATTATATGAAATAAGGAAATCAACTTATTGTATATGATATTAAGTGCTATATAAATATGTGTAAGATAGTTATGAAATTTATGAATAATGAATTAATTAATAAAAGGAGATGGAATATAAACTTAAATGTGATTACTAAATATGCTAAAATTCCCTAAACTTATCACATACTATTTAGCATAGTAAACATGTATATTTAATGTTTTCTTGCTTTAAGTGCATGTGATTGTTTCGACGACATTTGAATGAGGTCGTCTATATGTTGTTTATTCCTCACTAAGCTTTATAGCTTAGTACAAGTTTTTATTCATGTAGGTTGTCAAAATAAGACTTCTTTTTAGGGATGATAAATGCAGCAGGATGGCCAACACAAGTTATAAAAGAGTTTATTTTTAATGTATTTATTTTGAGGATTCAAGATTTATAAGTTCTTTTTTGTACTAAGAGTTTTATATAATATAGATGTTCTTATAGAATGGAATTTCTTAAATGTAAAGAGATGTTGTTATAAGTTTGTTTTGATAGAGTATTTAATGCATTTAATGCCACGGTTTACTTGAGCTTCTACTAGATTTGAAGAGTTATGGTTATGGTTGTTGCTTTAAAGTGCCTTAAAGATTAATTTGTTAATTACAAATTTATTATATAGTTAAAGTTTGATTATAGAATAAGGGTGTTACATTGAGTGTGGTTTCTTGCATGGTTGTATAATGTAAAACCTTATTTGTATAATATTTTTTTGGTTTTTAATGTCGTTTAGTTTATTTAAGGTATGATTTAGGCTTAGAATTCTAGTTTGGCATATTTTAGGACCTTATACTTGAGTGTTTAGCATTTACTTGTAATTTTGGGTAAATCTAGGTAAATTCTAAGCTTTATATTTTATCCCTCGAATGATAGACGGGAAGAAGCCCTCACGAATGTCCGTCTATCGATGTAATAGACAGGACATTGCAGGAGCTTCTTCTTGTCCCGTCCCTCCTCTGGTCATGGCCGTCTGTCACTTATCTAGGGGGATCCGTGGCTGATTTTAGGCTTATTTTTAGTTATTTTATGTATTTTTATTATTGTTCATATTATTTTATTGATCTCTAAGGTGTTAACTTATTTTCTTTACATATTTTAATTATGTATGTATGCTTGATTAAGTGATTTTTTTTTGTGTTTTATGCTTTAATTTGATTTTCCTTATAATACTAATTTACAGACTTTTGTGGTTTTGTGTGAGTAATCAACCTCATATGCTTATGGAGGATCATGTGATACATCATACATTGGGAGTCATGCCCTAATTGGTTATTGTATTCTCCTGCCCATTTGGTTTTTTATGTACATTTATTTATTTTATTTTATCATTTAGTTTTATTGTTATTTTCCTTATTTAGTTAGATTTTGATGCATTTTTGGATGTATTCATTTTGGGGATGTAATAGCTAGTAAAAAAGGATTTTTTTTGCACATTTAAAAGGAAAAGATGCTTAAAATGATTTTTGTTAATTAACTTGGGTTTCCCTTAAAACATGGACAAATGTCCAATTTTCCATTCGAAACAAAATAAAGGACAAAATAAAGTTTTTGTAAAATATGCATGAGGGAACCGATTTACGTATGGTTCTTAGTTTATTCCTTTCTTTGGATGATTTGCTTTTGTAATAGCCTAAGTACTTGATTTAATTTGTTTATTGCATTTTTTGATTGATTGGGATGTTTATTTAATTTTATCACTTTGCATCATGTGAGAGATGAGAGGAGATTAATGATTAAAACTCAATTATAATACAACACATAATCAAGGTTCCAAGTAAGAGTGATGTACCAAACACTAATCTCTATTTAGGCATCAAAAGGTTTAGATTCATTTCCTAGTATTTTGTTGCATGGTGACTTAATGACATCTACATCTTTTGAGCACATTAGTAGACATATTCATATGTTGACTAAAAACAATAATTCGAGCTTGATCCCTTTTTATTATGAAGTAGCCAATTTATGAGTTATAGTAAGCCTTTTCCCATCTCAAAACCTAATAGCTGGCCTCTGAGAGGGAACTCAAAAACAATCATTGGCTCCAACGTGAATTATAGTGGTGACTCCACTAGAGACTAAAAGATGCCTTACTCCTAAAAAGCATCTTAGTTGAGTTTTGCATAATTGGGTTCTTTTTATTAATTCTATCTCTTTTCAAAATTACATTTCTTGCATACATCTTAGTGTCTTACAATTATGTTAGGCATCCTTTTTTAACCTTGGTGCTATCCTAAAGCATGCCCTACGTTCACACAATGTAGGGAGGTGTCAAAAAGACCTACTAGCCTAAGTTTAGTACCAATTGGTATATAAAATGGTGACCCATTGGTTGTTATGCTCGTGATGAGCTAGAGCTATTGGAAGGGACCATACTTGGGTAGCCCTAAAGTCTCATCACCCTTGACTCAAGCCTATGTAATAAAAATAATAACTTTCCTTAGGTCGTATAACCATAATAATGTTTGCTTGCTATTTGGACCTCTATGTATTGACCAAAATCAAACATATTAGAAGGGTACCAATCAATAGTTCCCATGTCATGGTGGGATTAACATGATCCATGTGAGTTAGTCAAAATGCATACTGGTTAAAACCCATACGCTTATGCTTTTAATTAATAGAGGTTATGATGCTGAATTTTCATTGTGCATATTTGTCCGTTGGGTGCCCTGTTGACCCATGGGTTAACCCCACCTAGGAAAGAGATCACATGGCCTTCTGTGTAAGAGTGATAAGGTTAGAAGGTTATTATTGTGCTTGTGTGTGATTGTGAAAGACATCTAATGAAAGCATTCATTGCATCCATACATCATGAATATATCATGGTCATGCATCATTCATCACTCCTAATGTTTGATTCTTGTAGCCGTCATAGATTCATTTAGGTGGTCTAAAGGGTTAGCTGGTCGCCTTATTCGGAGACCAAAGTTGGAGTTGCCAAGGTCAAGCTCAAGTTCAGAGTTAGATTTAGAAGTCAATTTAGAGTTGAGTGTGAGTATTCAAGAAACAAGGTCAGAAATGGATGACGAACAGTTGAACGAAACTAAGAGAATTACTGATGAGACTGGGAGGCTACAATCTTTAAGGGAAAGGTTGGTTGTGTCTATTGTTGGACCTACAATGATAAGTTAGATAGAAGGCTAGATAGGCGTCTTCAAGATTTTTAGGAAAGGATACTGGCTATAATTGGCGAATTGGTGGCCTCTATAGCACCAAATGCTAGAACTTGGCTTGTTACACCTACTCATGAGACAGTGGAATTGATGCATGTAGGGGACATTACCTAATAGATGCTATCGTGCCTCGGGATTTGCTAAGGAGGGAGAGGAGGTATGATCTTGAAAATGACTATATTGAAGAAGAGGATAAATATTATGCTCCCCTAGTGATGAATATAAGGAGTAGAGGTTCTAGTGCTGAAGATGCAACCTTTAAAAAGATTGAAGAAAAGGTTGAGGCTATATCTAGGCTTTTATCTACTGGTATGGGGATAAACCTTAGGGACAAAGACTTGGATGGGGATGACCAATTGCCTTAAAGGTTTAAAATTCCTAACATGCCAAGGTTTGATGGTAATTTAGATCATTCAGCACATGTTAAACAATATAATCTAGTCATGAAAGGGACCATCTTGAGCAGAAGGTGAAATTTTTTTATTTTAGTTTGACTAGGCTTGTAATTATTTGGTACCATGGGTTGGATAGGTACACCAAAAAAGACTGGGATTTATTTATTAAGGAGTTCCTTAAGCAGTATGCCTATAGAACCAAGATGGAGGTTACCTTGAAAGATCTTGAGTTGCTTAGCAAAAATATAATGAATCCTTTCACGAATACCTCACTAGGTGGATGAATAGGGTGATGGAGATGAAGAGAAATCCTGATACAACTAACCAAATTATATTCTTTATCCAAAATGTGAGTCAATACTTGAGGGATGGCTTAAAGATTAAAGGTCTGAAGGGTTGGAAGTCTTTGAAAGACATAGCCATAGAAGCTAAGGGAGACTATTTAGCTAAAAGGGCAAACAATGAGGATGTAAGGAGGAATTTTGGTAATCACAAGGTAGTTAGAAATAGTAGTTGGTTAAACAAAACTAGAAAGACTACAAAAGTGTCCACCATAGAGGTTAGACAAAGGAATTATTCCAACCTGGGTAAGTCATTATCTTGGGTGTTGGATCGGTTGAGTAAGGAAGAAAAACTTTAGCCATCGCCATTGAGACCTACAAAGAGTCAAGGGTTGCCCTATTATAGAGAGGATAAGTATTATGCCTACCATCATTGTACTAGGAACCTAACTGACTATTATCTTACCCTAGGGAATAGAATTAAAGATCTATTAGATAGAAAATAGATTTTAGATCCTTAGAAAAGGGATAAGAAGAAGAAAGGAGGTTATAATGTTGTGCCACCTCCGATATTTATGATTGGGTCTAGTCTACTTGAATGGTATGTCATTAGAGACCTATATGGGAATGAGTACATGATCATTACTTGCTCCACCACTAAAGCAATAAAGCCAAGTGAAGAAGATTAGCTATTTTCTATGATTAATTATTGGGATAACCATAAAAAGAGTGAGAATGAAGGGACCTTGGTGCCCATTGATATCTAGAGTTTGGCTAGTGAGAATGAGGAAGAAGTAAGGGAAGAGAAGATGGTAAATGCAATCACTAGGAGTGGAAGGGTGGACCCAAAAATTGAGAAGCAGATGGCTCTTACTACAGTGCCCACATAAAAGAAAGTTAAAGACGATAAGATAATCAATCAACTAAAGAAAACACATGCTCAGATTTCCATTGGGGATTTATTAAGATAATCTCTCTTACACAGATAAAAGTTAGTGGAAGCCTTGAGTGAATCCACGGTTGATACTACTATTTCACTCTTTGAGTTGTTGGATTTTGTCAAGGGAGGGATAGAAAAGAATGTTGTATACTCTGATGCTGATTTACCTACTGAAGGAAGAAATCATAATTGCCCTTTCTATATCAAAGCATAAGTGAATGGTAAAAATATGGCCCGTGTGATGGTAGATGATGGCTCTTTTATCAATGTTTGTCCCTTGGTAGCAATCTCTACTTTTGGGCTAAATAAGGATATGTTGAGTAAGTCTGACTTGATCATCTCTACTTATGATAATTCTAAAAGGAAAGCTATTGGGACCTTTAAAGCTTTAGTGAAGATGAAGCCTATTGAGTCCGAAGCTAAATTTGTGGTGCTGCCAAATCCTACCGGCTTCTCTATGTTACTGGGAATACCATGGTTCTATAGGTTGGGTGGGGTGCCTTTCATGTTGCATTAGATGATAAAGATACCCTACAATGGTCAAATAGTAACCATTAAAACTGTAAGGAAAAACTAGGTGTCTATGCTTTAGATAGCAAAATAGCCTTTCAATGGGTTCCATGTGTTTGTAATCAGTGATGAAAAAGGTAAGAGTAGTTTCACTAATAGCTCACAGGTGATATACTTAAGGGCATCAGACTACTATAGCTATCAATGGTCAAAAGGATAAGAAGGGGTTAGTTTTTACTATTCCTAATTGGAAAGAGAAAAAAAAGGAAGCAATGAAAGGGATTCCCCACATCTCTTTAAGCTTCATGCCATCTTTAGCTATTTTCCTTTACTGTGGAGAGAATGGTCCTCAACTGATAGGAGATGAGATAGTACTAGGTTTTGAGCTATTTAATAATGTCTTTAACTGGGAGTAAGGGATTATCTAGCTAGTTGAGGGTTTATGGGATGAAGAGACTCTCCTGTATCATTCAACTTAGGATAAAGAAATGCCTAAGGAGATCGTGATAGAAAAGTTGT
The DNA here is from genome assembly GCA_037975025.1 of Excoecaria agallocha. Taxonomy (NCBI): domain Eukaryota; kingdom Viridiplantae; phylum Streptophyta; class Magnoliopsida; order Malpighiales; family Euphorbiaceae; genus Excoecaria; species Excoecaria agallocha. The sequence continues at coordinate 40,774,068 of CM075820.1, forward strand.
TTGTTGTTTAGCTGAAAGTGTAACACCTTAATTCCTTAACCATGGATAATCATCAATCATCATAAACCTATTACGGAGTAGGCAATAATAATAATAAGATTGGCCATAATTACATGCCACAAAATAAATAAATCATACATATAGATAAATAATCACAACATAAATGGCCTTCAAGTATCCTGAAATCCCTAAGGCAACTGCAATTTGCCTGATCCTCTAAAACTTGTCTTGAAACCTGCACGGATAATATATCCATGCTAAGCTATAAAGCTTAGTTGGGAACAAAAACTATATAGCTAACTTCTGACCATAAATCATCAAAATGTATAGGGAAGAAAACAAACATGCGTGGCCATGCATTTTCAAGGAGAAAAACACCCGTGGCCACGTGTTAGAAAGAACGAAGAAAATATAGAATCCCAATCATGCAAAATATAAATTTAAAATCCAGATCTCACTTCCCCTCTTAGTTATGTGATCATTTATGTTTTAGATCATGCAACACTCATCTAAATCTATAGATTTAGCCTATACATTCTCAAGGGAACCCATACACATAAAGAGGAGGAAAAACTCCTGAAATTAATCACATGAACATTACTGTAACCCTAATTCCCATACCTGACATTGAAGCTTCAAATCTTCCTTCAATCATCTTGATCCAGCTCTACTACCTATGGTTCCTTTCTTTTCCTTCAAGAAGCCAAACATCAAAACCCTAGTTTCCTTAGATTACAGAGAGAGAGAGAGAGAGATCTCCCTCAAATGCCGATCCAGCATTCTCTAATTGCTAAAGTGGGATTAATATCTCACTAAAAGAAATTTCCAAATTATCCTTATACACTTTAATCTTCTAAATTTCCATTCCTTACACTTTAATCCCATGACTTTTAATTTAATTCCAATTATATACATTCTTAAATTTTTAACTTACCCATCTTCAATTACATACATGCTGAAATTACCAAAATACCTCTCTTGGAATTAACCTCGATAATGGCAACATAATCAAATTTTACCGTAATTAATGGTAATCCTCATTAATTAGCAATAATCCTCTCAAGGTCACGATTGGATCCTTACAAATCACTCCTCCTTAAAAGAATTTCATCCTCGAAATACAAAACTGGTAATCTTTATCTTTATTGCTAGAATTTCTTAATCGTGCTTTAGTAATAAGCAACTATAACCATAAGAATTCTCTATATGCATACTGAACTCATCATCTATAATCATATGCATCTGTCTCCAATTTTCAGATACTCTTATGTTCGTTGTATTTCTTATCCTAAGTATCTTAATAGCCTTAACATCTTGCATCTTCATTTATGCCAGAAATCAAGTTCTCTTATATTCATATGAACTTTTCCTCAAACAACTTAATATATAATCTAAACATACTTATAATCAATCTTATTCTATACCTCAATCTTAAAACATTAAGGCATTTAATCACTTCTAATACTAGGAGGCGAGAATATTTATAATTCCTCAGATATCATCTCACAATCTCTACCAAAATCTTGATAATGGCCCAATATATATAAAATCATAGGTCAAACACCTAGCATAATCGTCAAAATGTATGCCGTTAACAATAACACCATGGTCTAGACTAATATCATCTTAATCTTCCAAAACAATTCCTTAATTCCATATTGCCCAGAAAGGACTCAACCTGGGCTCTGATACCACTAACTATAACACCCTAATTCCTTAACCATGGATAATCATCAATCATCATCATCAACCTATTAAGGAGTAGGCAATAATAATAAGATAGGCCATAATTACATGCCATAAAATAAATAAATCATACTTATAGATAAATAATCACAACATAAATGGCCTTCAAGTATCCTGAAATCCCCAAGGCAACTGCAATTTGCCTAATCCTCTGAAACTTGTGTTGAAACCTGCACGGATAACAAACCCATGCTAAGCTATAAAGCTTATTGGGGAACAAAAACTATATAGCTAACTTCTGACCATAAATCATCAAAATGTATACAAACTTTCTATAAAATATAGATTTAACACTTTAGTCTATTGTATCGGTCATTTCACCAAGAACATATTGGGGAAGTATGCAAACTTATTAAGAATACCATATTTACTTATGTCTAGAGCATTCTATAAATTCTTTTTAATGAAAGCTTGTCAATTAACTAACATCAACTTACATCTTCTCTTTCTTCATGACTAGCTTGCTTTATACTTTTCTTTTCTTTTTTACTATGGCTTCAGAATTCATGCATATGCGTTCCTTAATATTAACTTAACATGGTAACTTAAATCTCTTACAACACCAATATATATAATACGTTACCCTTAGTTAGGTCAATGTTATCATTATGCATATGTGCATGCAAACCTACATATACATCTTATAATCCTTTTTATCAAGAGGCTAGACATCGTAGTTATTAATGGTACAATTCTCATATATCATGCAATCACAATTATAGAATACATTTATAGTTTATAACCTCTGTTCATATTCATATATTTCTTAACGTTAACTTATCATGGCAACTAAATGTCACACAACATCGCATTACATCTTACACTGGCCTTTGCTTATGTCTAAATTATTGTTATGCACAAGTATGTGTAACATCTATATGTAGTGTCTAACCGATCTTGCATGCAATTATATAGAGAATGACATTACATATCCTGGGTACTCGAAAAGGTCTGATTGTCATCTATATAGATTTCATGATTATCAAAACATATAAGACTCAATGGGGTATGTTATAGCATAACTAGTTCTTATTACAACATTGCATGCATTCCATCATAGCATGGCAAAGTAAATCTCATGGGTATACATTCCAATAATTTACTTTCATAGCAATGATTTATAGATAAAGGAATTATGATAAAGAAATATAATAGGCCACATCATGCTCCCATTATATAAGCAAAACAATCGATACATGAATTCCTTTATTTCAAACTCTTTCTTAATCTTTGATCATTGAAATGGTTTATAAACAAAGAAATCATGAAAAGAAATATAATAGGCCATTCATCATGCTTACGTTACATAAGTGAGGCAATTAATGCATGTTTTACTTTATCTTGTGTACATTTATCATCTTTAATAGCCTGCCTAAGTACAAGTTCAAAAGGTGGATAACGGGAGCAATGGATACCCAAAGGTATCAAACTATGGATATCCGAAGATATCAAACAATGGACCCAAACAGGGTCAAGCAATGGTTCCAACATGGAACAAACTATGGACCCAAGCAATGTCAAATGATGGTTTCATTCAGGAACAAGACCTCTCTAATCCACAGCTATGATTGTATCCCTCTAGGCATGCCTATCTAATCCACAACTGAACTAAGACCCATAGGCTTAAACACTTAAGAACATCTTTAATTTAACATATCCTTCTTTACTTAACAGATCATTTGGTTTAAAGCCATTTTTCATAAAAGGATGCATATCATTCATATCATACTTCAAACATTGAGCTCTAGGCTTCAATACACATGGATACTGTCATATGATCATATAGTTGTATCGACTTTCTTTCATTCATATCATGATAGTCATAGGTTTATGAAATTAATAGTAACATGTAATCTTTCATGATTAACATTGTGCATGTCCACATGTACATATACATATATATGCAGTTTAAATCATAAAAATACAGGCTTTTATTAATCATACTTGTTCACATATTAAATTAAACTACTCATCATAGCATGCTCATGTCAACAGTACAATGTAGCTTACAAGACTCATGGGTGGTTCTCAGTGACATACCTGGTTGTTGTTTGTCGTGAACAGCTACCATACAATATCATAAATAGTCATATCGATACTTAATTACTTGAATAACATCTTAGGATCAATATAATAAGATGAACAATTATTTCCTTCTGAAAGTCAACACTTGTTCTTAATTAACTCTTTAGTTCGCTTTTATAGTCTATTAGATAATGAACAACAGGTCATCTCTCCTAACCAGTTCATACTTGTTTTATTCATCTTACAAATACTCCTTCATCATATAACGTATTATACCCTAGTAAGTTATGTAAGATTATTTCATCCTGTGTCTACCCCAATAGGGTATAGGGCAACTAAGTATGTATGTTTCGTTATGTCCAGGCTAATCATTGATTCGTGGTATGACTTAAAGCATAATCAATTTCTATAGTTCCATCTTTGAGTGCCAATAAATATTCCATCTCTTTTAATTTAGTCAAGCACATTATAACTATCTGCTTAATATTACTAGATCATAACATGGTAATCTTTTGCCATTGTAAAGAAACATGGGTATATGTATATATGTAGTACTAGGACAAAGCCAGTTACTTTGTTTGAGTTCTCATTGATACCAATTTCATAGGATACATTAAATAACATATACAATTTAGAGCCATTAGGTTACTTCTTATAGTCCTTAGTTATGTGCTTATTATGCACTGAATCCTATTCTAACGACTTACTTCGTATAAGCATTACCTCATTCAAACCCCTTTAAAATTGGTTCTCAAGGGTACCCCATACTATAATATAGTGGTTTCAATATTTTACTTTTAAATTCTTTATATACATGCATAGAGGTTCTTCCATTTATGGACCATTCTAACATAGCATGTTGGTGGCTTAGATTACTTACAACTTAGTTCAATTTACTTTCTCTTACCATAATCTTCATTGCATCTATCTTTCGATAGTACTTCATCTTATGGTCTTGCTTTTATAAATTATACCTTTATAGACTTTAACCTGGAATATCGGCTTTTATAATCTTTTAATCCATCAACATTTAACTTACATATTAACCATTACTTACTGATCAATCATCATCCTCACATTCACGACTACTCTATTCATCCTACTCATGCAACTCTTTTAATAACTTTAAGATATCACCAAACTTATGATTATGGGTGAATATTGTTTAGGAGTATGTGTACAAGAAGCACATGTGGCCATACAATAAGAAAACAATAGGTTATGCTTGGCCGTGTATAGCAAGGACAAGGGTAATTATTTATGCATTTCCAAGAGAAAGAATGAGTGGTCGTGTGCAAGGAGAAGAGAAAAATCACTTGGCAGTGCACATCAAGGAGAAACATGGTGAGTGACCATGCATTTTTCATGAAGAAAGAGTGAGTCGCCATGTGTTTCCAAAGAGAAACACATACGTGTCCATTTGTAAGAGGAAGAGCATCATCACATGGCCATGCATCCTCAAGGACAAATCAATACGTGGTCATGTGTGAGTAGAAGAATATCATCATATGGCCATGTATGGGGAAGAAGAAGTCCACACATGGCCACGTATAGGGAAGAAGAAATACAGACATGGTTATGTGCAAGAAGAAAAAGAAAACTTAACGTGGCAATGCATGGGAGAGAAGAAAACCACATGTGGCCAGGCATAGGGAAGAAAAAAAACATGTGTGGCCGTGTATTTTCAAGGAGAAAAACACCTGTGGCCACGTGTGAGAAGGAACGAAGAAAATGCAGAATCCCAATCATGCAAAACATAAATTTAAAACCCAGATCTCACTTCCCCTCTTACTTATGTGATCATTTAAGTTTTAGATCATGCAACACTCATTTAAATCTATAGATTTAGCCAATACATTCTTAAGGGAACCCATACACATAAAGAGGAGGAAAGACTCCTAAAATTAATCATATGAACATTACAGTAACCTTAATTCCCATACCTAACATTGAAGCTTCAAATCTTCCTTCAATCATCTTGATCCAGCTCTACTACCCATGGTTCCTCTCTTTTCCTTCATGAAGCCAAACATTAAAACCCTAGTTCCCTTAGATTATAGGGAGAGAGAGAGAGAGCGAGAGAGAGAGAGATCTCCCTCAAATGCCGATCCAGTATTCCCTAATTGCTAGAGTGGGATTAATACCCAAATTACCCTTATACACTTTAATCTTTTAAATTTCCATTCCTTACACTTTAATCTCATGACTTTTAATTTAATTCAAATTACATGCTTTCTTAAATTTTTAACTTACCCATCTTTAATTACATACATGCTGAAATTACCAAAATACCTCTCTTAGAATAAACCTTGATAATTGCAACATAATCAAATTTTATCGTAATTAATGGTAATCCTCATTAATTAGCAATAATCCTCTTAGGGTTATGATGGGTCCTTACAAAAAGGCATGGTGAAGATTAAAGCTGAGAATCCACCTAAGGCCAACTTAGTGGCTGGAGAGATATCTAATGTCGCCAAGACTGAAGAGGATACTTTCATTGATATTATTTATATTCTTGAACTTTTTGATGAGAACAACAATTGCTCTTTTGATTATATTAATAAGATGGAAAATTTTTGCTTACTTGTGTCATGCTTTTTTTGATTTCAATATGCATAATCATGATCATGAACCATTCATATTTGACATTAATTTAACAAACACATGTTCATTTAATCTCAAAACAAAAAAAATCAAAGAGAAATTTTATTAACACCAGATATAACTCTTGAAGAGAGAGAAAAATTTGAGAGAATATTAAAAAAATGAGAAAGTCTTTGCTTAGACCTATAAAGATATGCCAGGGAAAGATCGGGAAATTGTTGAACCTTCCATCCCAACATATCCAGGGTATAAATAAGTTAAATAAAACTTAGGAGGCTTAGGGCAGAGTGAGCTGAAATGGTTAAAGAGGAGGTCAAGAAGCAAATAGAGGCTAAGTTCCCGGAGGAAGTTCAATGCCCTACATGCATGGCGAATGTGGTTTTCATGGTGAAGAAAGATGGAAGAGTTAGGGTTTGTATAAATTACAGAGAATAAACAAAGCTTGCCCTAAGGACGATTTCCCTCTACCTCACATAGATGTTTTGGTTGATAGTACAGTTGCCTGCGCCACGTATAGCTTTATGGATGGGTATGTCGGGTATAATCAAATTATGAATAAGATAGTAGATCGAGTTAAGATAACCTTCATAACTGAATGAGGTACCTAAGCCTATCAGGCCATGCCTTTTGGGCTTAAAAATGTAGGTGCCACCTACCAGAGGGTGGCAACTAGGATACTGGATGACTTGATTCATAAGGAAGTGGAGGTATATGTGGATGACACGATGATCAAGTTGGGTACATGAGAAGGTCACTTTGAAGTTGTGTAGAAGTTCTTTTAGAGGATTGATAAATACTATGATGCCCCTATTAAGGCCCTAAGAGAATGTATAAGCACTTTAAAGTTAATATTATTGATATATGTTGAGTTAGTCAATGAATTATGGGTTAAGAACATAAAGTTAATTGCTTAAAAGGATGAAGGGTAAAATGGTCATTTTAAATTAGGTTACATATGTAATTAATTTAGAGAAAATGTAAGTTAAGGGACCCAATTGAAAAATGAAATAGAAAGTTTAAGGGAAAAAACATGAAAGTGCAATTTTTGCAAAAGTCAACAAATGGTCTTATGGGAGCTTGACACCTAGCCTTATAGAATTGTCTTAAGAGAGGAAGAAACTCAAGATTTTTATAGGTATTGGCCGGCCACTTCAAGGGGAGGAATGCCACCATTTTCTCTTAAAAACTTACATGCTCTAACCCCTAAAATCTAACCATAGCTTTTAGAAAGGAGAGAGAATTTAGTGGTTAACTTTCTTAAGGCAAAGATCCTCTCTTCTCTTATTTTTTTATTTCTCATAATTAAATATGAATTATATTGATTAGATGAATCTTTAAGAATGATAATTTTTTATTTTTTATGAAGAAAGAGAGAGAAGCAAAGGCTAGGAGAAAGAGAAGTGGGTAGCGTGAGGAATTGGTCATCAAGAGGTAAGGGATTTTTAATATTCTTGTAGGTGTTATATACATGTATTTAGAAATTAAAGAGGTTAATTTGATGGCTTTAAGTAATTAATGCATTAATATGATGGTTAGTTAGGTATAAGGACCGAAATAGGAGCATAATTTCTCTAGTTAGCAAAATCTATCCTAGGGTACACCGAACCTATCCAAATTTTTTTGGTTGTATATGGAGTTTGAGAACTCCAAATTGAGTAAATTTTGTTGGAATAGAAAAAAGACTTATAAATATAAGTTTCAAAAGAAGACACCAATGTTTGGTTCATCTTCTATGATAGTCAAAAATTAGGTTGAATCCTAACCTTGACTGTTGCCCTATCATTAGGAGAAATACACATTTTTTAATGAATATATTGATATTTATAAGGCCAAATGGAGTGATTTTTAATGATTTAAAAACAAAAAACATATGGTAACAAGTTTGTAGGAGACCATTTTGTCTGAATCTAGCTGGATGTATGACAAAATTCTAAAACAAAATGAACAAGGAAAATTGTCTCGTCTCTATCACGAGTCGTCCCATTTGGTCTTTGTCATAAGTCGCTCCTGGTGTCATGACCCATCCCTCTTCCCTTCTCTTTCTTTTTTTTTTGTCTTCTTTTCTGGATGGAATCAAAGATTTTGTCAAATTAACTATGATCAATCAACTTATAATATGATATAAATACAAAAAGGATTGGATGTACATTAATGTAAAACTAATTATGATATGATTTAGAGATGGATAAATAATTTAAAATGAGCCTAAATATAAGGGAAACATGAGTATATGGATTGTTTAAGCCATTACTTAGACTAAACACCAACCTTATGCATGTAACCAATAGCACGGGTTTGTTATCCATGTAGGTTTCAAGAAAAACCCCAAAGGATTTGTCAGGATGCAGTTGCCTTGAGGATTTTAGGATACTTAAAGGCCATTTAAGTTTATGATTATTTATCTATAAGTTTGATTTATTTATTTGTGGCATGTAATTATGGCCTGTCTTATTATTATTATTATTTCCTAGTCTTTAATAGGTTTATGATGATGATGGTGATGATAATGATTGATGATTGTCCATGGTTAAGGAATTAGGGTATTACAGTTAGTGGTATCAGAGTCCAGGTTTAGTCTCTTTTGGGCAATAAGGAATTAAGGAATTATTCTGAAAGATTAAGATGATATTGGTCTAGACCATAGTGTTATTGTTAATGGCATACATTTTGACGATTATTTTAGGTGTTTGACCTATGATTTATATATATATATATATTGGACCATTAGCAAGATTTTGTCAGAGATTGTGAGATGATATCTGAGGAATTATCAATATCTCTCGCCTCCTGGTATTAGAAGTGCTCAAATGCCTTAATGTTTTAAGATTGGGGTATAGCATAAGATTGATTATACGTATGTCTAGATTATATATTAAGATGTTTGAGGAAAAGTTCATATGAATATAAGAGAACTTGATTTCGGGCATAGATGAAGATACAAGATGTGTAATGGCCTCAACACCGGGTCAGTTGTGAATAGTACTTCCCGACAGTGAATAGTATTTTCCGGGCCCGAAAGGACACCCGGAAGTCGAAAATATTTTATTGGACTATTTGAAAGGAATAGTCATTGTGAGTTTACAGTTGAAATTTGAAGTGAATTTAAGGTCAAATAGGCCTCCATAAGTCAAAAATACGAAAAAGGTAGCGAGTCAATTTTCCCGGTAGGGAAGGGGACTTGATTTTGCATAAATCTTTAAAAATAGTAAATGGAATCTAAAAATTGCCAGATTTTGCAGTTCTTAATGAAATTTTATGAAGAATATTTTGGTAATGAGAATAGAATTTTCGGTGACACCGGCAGTTGTTGAATCGGACCGATAAGTTTGAATCGGACCGATAACGGACTCCGATTGAGCCGAAAATTTACGTCCTATCTATTTTTGATGTTTTAAGAATGATGGAATCAAAATTGAAGTGATTTGAAGTGAGGAAGAGAGAGAAAATTAATTGGGCTTTAAAAAGGCCTAAATGGGCCTTAAAAACAAAATGGGTTAAGCCCATTAATTTGGCCCCATTTTTGGCCCATAAAGAGGGTATAAATAGAGCCAAATATCTGGAGAATTGCTCCAGAAAACTCCAGCATCTCCTCCCTCTAATGGTGGCCGAACCACCCTCTCTCCCTCTCTCTCTTTGATTTCTTCTTCTCTACCCCAAATCTCTCTTAAACCTCAACATAAGAAATGAAGTTCCAGCTCTCTAGATCACCTTAGTGATCTTAAGCAAGAGATTTGAGCAAGGGAAGGCAAGAAATCAAGTGAATAAAGAAAAAGAGGTAAAATGGAACTTAAAAATCCAAGTAGTTTTAGTTGAGTTTTTGATGTGTTCTTATAGTTTTTGAGATTTTTAAGCTAATTATGAGCTTGGATTGTTCATTTGAGGACAAGAAATTAAGGTTAGGAAGGCTAAAGAATTTGTCCAAGGATGCTTGTGTGGATGGATGGAGTTTTACTTGATGTTAAGTGAAGAAAAGTGAGGCTTAAGGAAGACTAAGCTTGGAAAGAGGTAAGTGACTACCAAATCCCTTAATTTCCCATTTAATATGAATTTTTCTTAATTATGTAATTAAGAGAAAAATATGAAAAATTGTTTATTTGCGAAATTATGTTAGGGAAAATGAAATGAAACATGAAAGGAAATGAATTAAAGGTTTTAATGGAAGAAAGAAAAATTTTAAGGTGAAAAATGGTTGTGGCCGAAAATGATAATAAGGAAAAATGGTGAGAATTTTGTATGTAAATGATGTATGTTGGCTTAAAATAATTGTAGACATGATAATAGATGTCTATAAATTATTAGAGAATATTTAGAAATTATTTGGGAATTTTTATGATTATTTATAGTGTATGTATATAATGAAAATTGTAAATTATTGTGAATTAAATGATTATTTTGATGAAAAATGATAATAACCAATAAATAATGCATAAATAAATTTTGTTGGAATTTATTGAATTTATTAAGATTTTATTGGAATTTTTATATGAATATGTACAATGAAAACAATTGAAGTTTTAATGTATAATTGTATAAAAATGACAAAAATGAGGAATTAATGTGAAATTTAATTAATGTCAATGACTAGAAATAAAAAGTCAACCGACGGATTTTTCGAAATAATTATTGGGTCATGACAATAATAAGAATTATGAATTATTGGTAAATAATTCATAAATAATCGGAAATGATGAAAATAAATTAATACGTAAATAAAAAAAAGATAAAATGAGTTTTGAATATAAAGAGGATTTAAATGAAGGAAAATAAAAGTTTTAGGGGCAAAATGGTAATTTTGCCAAAGTAAGTGATTAACGTGTAAAAATAAGTAAGAAATACTCAATAAGGGTAAAATAGTAAATTTGGAGGCATAATGATTTCGAAAGATAGAATTTCGGTGGGTTAAGGACTAAAATGTAATATTTCCCGAAAATGATAAAATTAAAGAATAAAAGATGAATAATAGAGAAAATTATAAAATCAAAATGAAAATAAATAATTATAATGGCAAAATCGTAATTATGCCTTTGAAAGGAATAAATCGATAGAAAAAGTCAAATTATGCTTGTTTGGGGCATAAGATAATAGTTGATATACTTAAAGTTCCTAAATGCCTAAAAGTAGAAAAAAATAAAGACGTGACTAATTTATCAAAATAAATTAGTCGACAAAAAGTATTAAAAGAATTAATGATTATAAAAAAAATGTTTCGCCAACGAAATACAGTTGGCATATCGAATAATTAAAAAAGTCTGAACAATAAAAGATAAAGAAGTCAATCATTGAATTATTAGAGAATAATTCGTAAAGAATAATATAAAAAGAATAAAAAGAAAATTGTGAATTATAATGGCATAATTCATAATTTATAATATGTACAAAAGATTGAAAAGTTTAAGTATCTGAGTGAATTATCGAAGGATAATTCACAAAAGTGACCAGAAAAGAAAAAGTGAATAAAAAGTTATTGAATAGTCAAAGGCACGAAGGCGTGCATTTGATCAGAATAACGTATAGTAATAAGCAAAGAATGAAATTAAAAGTTTATAATGTTCAAAAATGTTGGCAATGAGATTGATTATGTTGCCCTTAGCGATAGACAGGTAGTATGATTCTTGTTTTGGATATAATTGGCTAGCCATAGGGACACCTCTGTACCGCGGTGCAAGTCATGGCGACTTGCTTAGCTATGGTTGGGATCTTTGATCTCCATAGCTTCTGTGAAAGTGTATCTGTATCTGTATCTGTATCTGTTATGTGAGACTTGATCTTTCGAGATCATTTCTCTATCTGCTACGTGGGACCTTTGCGTCCAGTCCCGTGTATCCTTTGTGGGAAACCTGTTATATTGCATTAGGGGCACATTGAAATGAATAAATAAGTATTGCTTAATTGAATTGAATATATGAAAAGTTATAACGAAAACGATTCGTTTGAAAGAAAATGCAAAATTAAGATAAATCTGTGAAGATTTCTGTAAAGTGTAATTAGTAAGAAAAAGAAAAGAAAAGTTTTATAAGAATTCAGAATGTATTGTGTTTTTCGTGAAAAGGATAAATTTGATTAATTGGTATTTCTCGTACCAATTACTATTGTGAAAAGTAATAAATTTAAAAAACAATATTAATTTCATGTTTAAAGTAAAAAGTAATGATTGTGACATGAAGTGAATTTAATGCTTATGAAATGTCTTTCTGAAAGAAAGGTTATTTAAAAAGTAAAACAATAGAAAGACATATGATTGACCGATGAGAAAGAAGTAAAAGACTTAAGTCTTAATTAATATTTGAACGAAAGTAATATGTATAAGAATGAAGGAAAGAAAATACTGCAAAGTGTCCCGAAATACTCATATCACTTTGCAATAAAGCAAAAGCTATTAATTAGTAATGTGTTTATTGGTTAAGAGTCGAAACCAAAAATAAAAGAATAAATAGCAAGAAGTAGAATGAGAATTCAAACTGAATAATCGAACATTAAAACAGGAATTTAAATAATTTAAATTGGTACTAGTAAAGACGCGCGTACCAATACATATCGCTAAATGAAATGATAATTTAATTGCTACGGCTAAAGATTAAAATGGAAGTATTGATAAAAAAGTAAAAGTTATAGTAAAAGATTAATGTAAAGATAAATGGTAAATCTGATATTGATCCACCTAAAAAGATACTGTAAGTGCAGTAAAAAGTTTTGAAACAAAAGAACAATGGTTATCAGAATATGAACTTAATAATGAGATTAGCCATAACTGAAATAAAAGGAATTTCTTAATGAATTAAGAATAGTAGAAACTTAAAATGCGAAATTATGCTTATCCTGGGGAAATTCTTGGATTAGTAGTCACCACTGCGCATGTTTAATGCTCAGCACGTAGTGTTTACTGCGTGCAGGTTCTGATGTGTTCAGGAGCACAGTACATTGAAGGTCCAGATCGGAAGAGAAGATTTTAGTGTCAGATTGTTTAAGTTTATGGCAAGTATATACTTATACTATTAAGGTAAAGGTTTAAATGATATTTTGGTTATATGTTTATTTGCCTCGAATGTATGGATTATAATAAGTTTTGATTTGGTGATTAATGATTGTCCATAAGACTGTTATTCGATTCTGTAATTTCTGTATACGTTTTCCGAGTGGATTAAAGTGTTCAGTTGAAAAAAAAAAAACTTACTGTCGTTAGCTAAGTTTTGTTTCAGAAAGTACTGTTCCGAGAAGGGTGTTACAAGATGTTAAGGTTATTAAGATACTTAGGATAAGAAATACAACGAGCATAAGAGTATCTGAAATTCGAAGACAGATACATATGATTACAGATATGGAACACCATATTATGTGATACATAAAACCATTAAGAGAGCAAGAATTGAGGTGAAATGGCTAGTAATAAGTAAGACAGAGGATTAATGGCTTTTAAGTAAAGTTTGATATATTACTTATTAGAGTAATAGATTATGAAAGTCTCTCCTTAATGCTAAAGTCTACAAAGATACGTTTTTGAAAGGCCTGAATGTAACATGAATTATTATGAAAATTTAAAAGACATAAATGTTATAATAAGAGGAAGAAGAGAAAATTAAGTTGTAAGTGATACAAGGTATACATATCTATATATACCTTGGTACACATAGAGTAGAGTGAAAAGCTTTAAGATAATAATCCTATAAAGTGATGAATTGAAGTCCACTTGAACTCTAATTAGGATGACTTACATATGATAATGCTAAAATAATTAGGCTGCTAGAATGTGTTTTAGTGCATAATGGCATGAATCTATGAAGAGTGAGAAGAAATATAAGAATCACAAGAGTATGCTATTTGATATGTCCCTTTATAGTATAGTATGAAGTATACGCTCGGCCAAAGCAAATAGTTCTACCTAGATACTATACTTTGACAATCCTTTTCAACGGCATGATAATAATATGATTTAGTGTAGTTGATAAGAAGATAGTTGTAATGTTACATGTAATCTATTAACTGTAAACATACATGCTAATTAATGTATTTTACATACAGGTATAAAGTATGTAATATGCTTAAGTTAAAAAGAGAAGGAATGTTTTAAGGGATATTATAAAACTATAGAAGCTTCATTATACTTTAAGTCATAATGGGAATTAATGGTGAACCTTGATGTAAAGGATCATGCTCGTTTGTTATTCATACCCTAGGATGTAAAATGAAAGTTACAATCCTTCACATATTGTTCTAACGTTTAAGATGAGATAATCTTATACAACTCACCTAAGAAAATAGTGTTATAAAATAGAAAGAACAATAAGATATCATGATATATGTGATAATGTTAAGGTAGATAATCCGTTGCCTATGATATAGTAGACTATAATTGTGAGCTAAAGGGGCTAAAGATGAATAAGTGTTGACCTTAAGCTAAATGAGAACATAGTTATTCTATCATATGGATCATGACTGTTTGAGTGCTGCAATATATGATTATGTCATTGTAAGGACCGCACTAGTCCATCCAAACTTTTCATTCTATAAGTTCTTTTACATAGGATAATTCATTTCCTTTATAGTCCTGTTAGTTGTTATTGTTATTTTCACATGCACACCTCAATATACTATTAGAAAATACAAAGTATTACATTAATTATTCGATAAAATCAATTAAAATGTTCTCTTAATTAGGGTTCGTTAGTACAACATAATAAATACAAAAAGAAAATGAATTACAAATATAATTGACTCTTTCCTATCTCTAGAGTTGGCTTTACATTAACAGCTCTTATCCCAACAGAAAGCACCTTGACTTCAAATACCTACACGGATAAACACCCGTGCTAAGCTATAAAGCTTAGTGGGGAATAGAAATAACATATTGATAACCACACACAGTAGCTATCACCAATTATTTAACAATAATAAAATACAATGCATTTACTAGATTAATAAAGATATAACTGTATCATTTAGTCCGAACAGTAACAGATTTCAAACTGTATATGCATATCATTATTTGCATAAATGGCCTGCGTAAATTCGTGTGGGTGTGGATAACGGGAGTAATGAATACCCGAAGGTATCTAATCAGAAGGATACCAGAAGGTATCTAACAGAAGGATACTCTAAGTTATATAATCAGAAGTCTCATGTAGAGACATACAGAAGACTCATAAGAGACAAACAGGAGCAGCTGCGACTGGAACCCTATAGGCATGCCTATCTATCCACAACCATGTTTTTAACTGTAGGAAATTAATCATATCTCATGTATCATTTGATTCATAGTATATAATTCATCATATGGTATGATAAATCAATCAATATAGTAATATTCTTTAACCATCATGTCATAGTCAAAAGTACATATAAATAATCAGTATAGTACAATCATATTCAAGTGTACATTTCCATACATCAATTAGTATAACTTTATTCCTATTTTACTTATACATTTCATATACTTATTGTTGTACTTTACCATATATTTTATATTTAAGGTAATCTATAAGATGTAGGAATAAAGGAGTTAATCTTAAGCCTCATAATGCATCTTTTACTTTCAAGTTTTGGACTTTGAAGGAGGGTCACGGTTACTATCAATTCATGGTAAACGTGGAACAAGACATAATTTAGGGGTCACGTTTACTACCAAATTCATGGTAACCATGACCTAATTGCACTTTCGGGTCTGGACTACACCAAACTACCTCAAGGTCATTATCGGAAGAGTAATAACCGTGTTCTTTACTTTTTAAAGGGGTCATGGTTACTATGAAATGTTTAGTAACCGTAATTTAAGTCATCTTTAGGGTCTGGATTGAAGACTGGGGTACCTCACGATTACTATGAAAAACCTAGTAACCGTGAGGCCCAAATCGCCCAGAGACAGATTTTCTGTCTCAACTTCTATGCCATGTTTTATCCAGAAAACGTCATTTTTAGAGAAAACGTTCTTCTACAAAGTTGTAGATATATCGTTTTAGTTTCTAAAACAACAAAAATCACCCCAATCAGAGCTATAAATCTCAAGTTATGTACAAAAAACCGAAGACTGCTCCCAATGACAAGGGCAGCGGTCATGACCCGGTTCTAAGATGATTTTTCACTATTATAAAAATTGATTCAAGGGTCGTGTCCTTCATATGAAATGACGATATATGTGTCTATTTTCATATCCAACTGGAAGTTCTCAATTCCAATCACTATAAATCAAGATATCTTTAATTTAGTGAAGACTGGTCCAATGAACCCTAAAACAGTTTTTCTCCTATCTTCAACAAAACTTCCCATTTCAGTTTTCCATCAAGTTTAACCTCTATTTTTGATGATATTCACTTAATATAACATCATATATTACTAATATCACATTATTTATATAGTAAACACATATACAAGTAAGGTTAAGTTCCCATACCTCTTTAAGCTTTAACCTTTCAAGCTTTACCTTTCTCTCTCTCTTCTTTATCTTTCTCCTTCATCCTCTCTATATTTGCTCTTCATCTCTTCTTGCTCATAGCCTTAATTTGTTGTAAATTAATTCTTTCTCTCTTTCTCTTTATCATCTATAACCCTTTTTCCACTTAGAGCAGAAAAGCCTCTTTAAGGAGAGGAGAAGAAAATGAAGAAGGAAAGAAAGAAAGGAAACAAAACAAAATGAATTCCCTTGGCCAAAATGGCCGGCCACCACAAGGAGAAGAAGACCACTTTTCCTTCTCTCCTCTTTAGCCACACAAGTGCTTTGTTCCTATTGGTTGATAACAAAAATCTTGGCAAAGTTCACTTTAATCCCTCTTTGTATTTTTATTTCTCACTTTAGTCTTTAACCTTTTTACTTATTACATTTCTACCATAAAAATTTTACTTTAACTTTTCAATTACATCCTTAATTTATAATTTCCCTTTAATTAGTCACATAATTAACCTTTATCTTATGCAAAATAATCATCTATATCTCTTAGGGTACTTTTAGGGGTATTACAGTTATTATACGATTCATTTTGAGAATAGGGAAACTACTCATGGTAAGTAGTAATAAGGTACGTCATCGAGAACTATTCATGAGTTATATAAGTGTATGTGGTAAAATTGATTCGAGCATGCTATGATGAGTAGCTTGATTTAATATGTGAACAAGTATGAGTGATGAACTTATGTATTGCCATGTTTAAACTGCACATATATGTACGAGTGCATGTGGGTACGCGCAACGCTAATCATGAAAGATAATGTGTTGTTATTGTTGCATAAACATGTAACCATTATGATATGAATGAATGAAAATTGATGCAAGCATACGATTATATGATGACATCTATATGTAATAGAGCCTAAAGCTCAACATTGATGTATGATAAGATTGATATGCCTTCTTTTATAAAAGTGGCTTTAAGTCAAATAATGTGCTAAGTAAAGAAGGACATGTTAAATTAAAGATGTCTTAAAAGTTAACCCTGCGGGTCTTAGTTCAGTTGTGAATTAGATAGGCATGCCTAGAGGGATACAGTCGCAACTGCTATATGTTGACCCCGTTTAGGCCTTGTTCCTTAATGGAACCATCGTTTGACCCTATTTGGGTCCATAGTTTGTTCCTTACTAGAACCATTGCTTGACCCCATTTGGGTCCATTGTTTGATATCTTCGAATATTCATAGTTTGATACCTTCGGGTATCCATTGCTCCCATTATCCACCTTTCGAACTAATACTTAGGCAGGCTATTAAAGATGTAAATGGTATAAGAAATAAAGTAACGTATGTATCAATCGCCTCACTTATGTGTATTGGAATCATGATAATGATCTATTCTATTGCTTTATTCTAAATTTCAGTTAGCTATAAACTATTTCTATGAAATGAAGTGCCATGTTGATGGTGTTGTCTTACATCAACTATGAGAAAGGTCACCATGTGAGTGCCTGTGTGAGTTGGTTCCACAGTGAATAGTTGGGCTGCATGGGCCACAAGCTTACAATATTGAATTAAATGTTATATGAACTATGACATGCATAAAAATATTTATGTATGGGAAAAATTAGAAAATGTTTGCATGTGGTATGAAGACCTTATCAGTTAATCATAAAGTGTATTACCTATTGCCTAGAATGGCATGAAAATTCGTGACTATGTATATGAACATTTATATATGTATGTGTATATGTATAATTCTAACATAAATCAAAGTGCCAAGCATGATATGATATGAATCTGTATGATGTTTAAAGTGCAATGATAATATAGCATTAAGAAAAACATGTACAGAAACCCAAATAAATGATAAGTTTGTAATGTATGTAATGAAATCAAGCCTAGCAATATCTATTGCAATGTTATGTAACATGAGCACTTTCTTTTGGCTATGAATAAATGATAAATGCAAATGTTAGGTAACAAATTGGTTAATGGCATAAGTTGAAGGTTGTACGAATATAATGATGACATCGGTATTCTTGAATAGAAGGACTACAAGATGTATGGATTTTACCTAGGAAGTAATAGAGGGTTAAAGATGATCGTTAATTAACAAGTTTCAAGGATTAAGATAGTTTATGCAATGCTCTCGATTTTAGTAAGATGGCATCTATGGTTATGGTTGAAAACTCCCTACAATGTCCATTGTGGCATAATAAATAATGTTAACTCATATGCTTTTTATACTATTGTGATAGTTGTATTTGATTTGATGTAGAAAATTCTAAGAAATTGTCCATAGATTATGTTCCCCGCTAAGCTTTATAGCTTAGCATGAGTTTGTTTATCCGTGTAGGTTTCAAGAAAAATCCCAGAGGATTGGACAGGATGCAGTTGCCTTAAGGATTTCAGGATACTTAAAGGCCATTTATGTTATGATTATTTATCTATAAGTTTGATTTATTTATTTGTGGCATGTAATTATGGCCTGTCTTATTATTATTATTGCCTTGTCTTTAATAGGTTTATGATGATGATGGTGATGATAATGATTGATAATTATCCATGGTTAAGGAAATAGAGTGTTACAAGTTCACATTGTTTGGTGAATATCTTGATATTCATAAGGCCAAATAGAGTGATTTTTAATGATTTAAAAACAAGAAACATATGGTAACAAGTTTGTAGAAGACCATTTTTGCTGAATCTAGCTGGATGTATGATGAAATTGCAAAACAAAATGAACTAGGAAAATTGTCTCGCCTCTATCACAAGTCGTCTCGGGTGTCACGAGTCGCCCCATTTGGTCTCTATTTGTCTTTTCTTCTTCTTCGCCTTCTTTTCTTGATGGAATCAAATATTTTGATCAAATTAACTATGATCAATCAACTTATAATATGATATAAATACATAGAGGATTGGAAGTACTTTAATGTAAAACTAATTATGATATGATTTAGAGATGGATAAATAATTTAAAATGAACCCAAATATAAAAGAAACATGAGTATATGGATTGTTTAAGCCATTACTTGGACTAAACACCAACCTTATCCATGTAACCAATAGAATCAAAGTATAAGAATATAAATGAAGAATTGTATGCTGGAATGTGTGTGAATATTATGCAAGCTATACAAAATTATTTGTTAAAATTGGTTTTAAAAAAAATTATTGTTAATTTGAATTATGAAAAAAAGTGCTCTAATAACACGAGAAAAAAAATAAAAAAATTAACAATTTATTATAAGTATCATAACTACTAATCTTGATTGAAATAGAAATACAAATCACAATTCACATCATAACTTAATAATAATTAAGGAAATAAAAAAACATCATAACTTAATAATAATTAACGAATTGAATTATTTATAAAAGATAATATTGAGAATGCAATTGGAATTATATACTTATAAAATTCTAACCAAATTTTAATAATTATTTTTTTAATACTTTAATTGATTAAAATAAATTTTTAAATTTTATTTTTTCTCTTGCAATCATATCATATTATAATTGTATTTTTACGGCTGTAATCTTATTATATTATAGATTTAGCCAAGTATAATTTACTTTTAAAACTAGTAAAATTGACCTTTTTTTCTTTTTTTTTTTAATATCACTAAACTGAGTTGTTATGACCAATTACGGTTGTAATCTTATTTGCATTAAGTAGATCATTGGATGTGGACCTAAGACTCACCTGCCTATTTAATAATTAATTATGTGTTGTAAATTAAATTTTATCAAAATTTCTAATTTGATTATTGATTTCACCAAATATTATAATATTAATAAAATAATATACATTCATATTTATATTTACTAATTATTTTTAATAATTTTTAATAATATTTTATATGCTATTATTTTCCTATTTTCAATTAAATTTTTAAAAAATTTATAATTAATATTATTCTAAGCATTATAATATAAATGAAAAATACAAATGCATATTTATTGTTACTAATTAAGATTAAGAATTTTTTCAAAAAAATTCAGGATTAAAATCATGAAAAAATAATTAAATAATACAAATGAACAAAATTGCATAAAATAAAGTTTTAAAAAAGAGAAGAAGAAGAAGAAAATGCGAAAAGTTTAAAAAAATAATTAAATAATATAAATGGACAACTTTACATTAGACCACAATGGCTTTCACAAAGCCAAATCATGAAATGGCCACAATTTACTTTTGGGCCACAATTTATGAAAGAAGTAACAATTAGGGAGTTTTACAAAACTACCAAAAAAAAAGGTGTTAAACTTAAATATACTTCCTTCTTTTTTCTCTTTCAAAAACACCTTTTTTTTTTTAAATTTGCTTTTTTAAAAATACCACTTTTTTTAATTTAACTTAAACTCTGCCTCTTTTCATGCCTCTCCTCCTTTCCTCCTCCTCATCCTTCTTCGTCTTCTCACCAATATAAACACAATACAATATAATTCCCTTTGTCTCTCTATTCTCTCTACCTTTCTCACTTTCTTCATCAGAAATTTGTGTCATTAATCGGCCATACACCCCATCTATTCTCGATAACAGAAGCTGGGCGAGGTATTTGCTTCCGTTCGATTTATCATTCATTTGAGTTTCGGTTTCTATGCTGGGGGGACAAGATCTGGTTCTTTTTGCCTTGGTAGTTTGATTCGATATAGATTCAGGGTTTTAAATTGGTTTTTCTTTGGAAGATATTGCTCAATTTGGAATGATTTCAAAGGGAATTTTGAAGCTGTAGGGGTTTGTATTTGTTGCTGTGTGTATGAAAGAGATGAGAAAATATTAACCCAGAGATGTAATTTGAAGTTCTTTAATTTAACACATATGTTCAGTCTCTTCCAGTTCAACTTTCAATTTTACTCCACAAAATATAGGGAATTGATGTTAGTTTTGAAGTTTTCCAATTTAAAACAAATTTTAGTTACTAATTAAGCTTTTTATTCTGTCTTTTTAGACTTATTTGAATAAATTACTCACAAGTCTTTTTCTTTTCCTTTTTTTCAAGCTTAATAGATGCAATTGATGAGCATCATAGAAAAATTTTTCACAAATTCTACTAAAAGATCCCTACAACCACGTTGGCAAGTCTTTATGCTTGCATCATAACTTTAATTGCTCTTATAAATGCATCAATAAGATATATCTATCTACATCGCGCTCCATTGTTAGATCCTATACACAACTATACCAAAACCGTCTGCTCTGAAAGCTATCAATTTAAACCCCCCACCCCACCATCATCTTCATATGTTATTAAAAAAATAGGTTTTTAAAGTCCCATCATCTATGATTACTTAGTATGCACATTTTGTGTTTTCCTTTATTTCTTTAAAAATTCTATATACAGAATTTGATGCAAGTGATGATAAAATAGACAGGGACATTAGCTACTCCTATGGGGAATGATGAGTCAAGTCTAAATGGGAATCTCTCTAATGCATAATGTATATACCCAAATTTATTTTGATATGTTTACAATCAAATGGGTCCTTTACTTCTTTTGGATATATTTAGGGCATAAACTGCACAACTTTGTGTCTATATGATTGGTAGGCTTGCTTAAATGGTTCCATTTTAGCTGGTGTATTTAAGATTGGGACATTCTTTTGAAAGATTGTTACTACACCAAAATTCAATTGAAGAGTGGATAACCATCATTAATTTCTGCTTTATTTTTAAATGGTCTTTGTCGTATTATATTTGAATTTGATATCAAATTTTTAAAAATTACAATTTTCATAAAAGCAACTTTCGAATGGTCATTTTCTGGTTAATTTTCACCGACTTTCGGCGAGTTTCATTGGTGGATGGTGATATTTGGAATTTTTTATTCTTTATTTCTTGAACCTGATTAATCTGGTGATGGATCGCTTGAAAACTGAAGCAAATCCTTGTCATTAGCCTCCACTGGTCTACAGTAAGCCCCTGAACCATGGATAATGATAGGATGAGCCATAAGAGTAAGGCAAACAAGTTTTAAGAAAACAAAGTAGTTATTAGCCATTTTAGCATATTACTTGATTGATTGTATGTGCACGTTAATATATAAAGAAGGAGTTGCTTTTTGCTTAAGCCTTTGGATTTAGAGGTACGATGGACAAACCAATTATGTACGTAAAATTAATTTTTTTTCTTTTATACATAGCATTTTTTAATTAACTTGTCCATATGTATTAGGTCAATGCAAGCTTAAGGATATTGAAAATCATATGTACGTATTAGTAAAATCCTACATTATGAGGGAAGAAAAATAGGCACAAAACACTAAACTATCTTCAAGTAGGTCATAATATACCCAATCTCCTAACTATGTTCACTCCCAATTGGAAGTAATCAGTTATAGAGTCAAAACATACCACTTGCTACTTAAGATAACTTTGGTGATCTCAAGTCTAAGGATACTTGCACAACAACTATGAAGAGATTCCTCACTGACATAGATTTAATATCCATGTGAGGACTCTCTATGCAGGTCTCCAATGAACTTGAATATCTTCCATAATCACAGTTATGAGAACCACTGCTTGAACCATTCAAGAAGCATAACATGTGCTAGTCTGTCCAAATTAACAATATCCTTATCTTATTAATTTTGTGACTAGGGATATTTAGATATTAACACATTTGCATGCAATAGACATCTCATATCATGAACACTTTCATGATTGCCTTTGCACTGTGTTTATAATATCTAGGACTTCATTTATTAATTTAAGATTTACAAACTCATGTATTTAAACATAGCATTAATAAATGAATGATGCCTTTTATTAAGAATATAAATTTATACATATGAAAAACATCCCTATTTCATGGGCTATAGGGCATACTCTCTAACAATTTCCCACTTGCACTAGAGCCAATCACTCATATGTCTCAGACCCATGCTATTTATATGGTGATCGTGCTTCATCTAGGAAGTGCTTTAGTGAGGGGCTCTGCCACACTATCATATGTAGGGACCCTTTCTATTTTCACATCATTTCTAGCTACTATTTCTCTTATGAGATGGTAGCGTTTGAGAACATGCTTGGATCACTGATGAGACCGTGTTTCCTTTGCTTGCGCAATGGCTCCATTGTTGTCACAATATAAAGGAATCGGATCAACAATGCTAGGCACCACTCCAAGTTCGGTTATGCACTTTCTGATCCAGACTGCTTCTTTGGTTGCTTCTGAAGTAGCAATGTACTTAGCTTCCATCGTGGAATCAACAGTTGTTTCTTGTTTGGAATTTTTCCAACTAACTGCTCCTCCTTCCATTATGAACACATAACCAGACTATGATTTACAATCATCTTTGTCAGATTGGAAACTGGCATCTGTATACCCATTTACTTCCAAACTGCCCTCTTCATATACCAAGAATATATCCTTAGTCCTTCTCAATTACTTAAGAATATTCTTTACAACTGCCTAGTGTTGCTCTCCAAAATTGGATTGGAATCTGCTTGTGACACTCAAAGCAAATGCTATATCTAGACGTGTACATAACATAGCATACATGATAGAACCAATTGCATATGCATATGGTATTCTATTCATGCTCTCTCTATCCTGTAGTGTCTGCTGACACATAGACTTAGAAAGGTGTTTCCCATGCACCATGGGTATAAACCCTTTCTTAGAGAGATCCATATTGAACCTCTTCAATACTTTATCTATATATATACTATGAGAAAGACCTAGTAACCTATTTGATCTATCTCTACATATCCTTATTCCCAGAATATAGGAAGCTTCTTCAAGGTCTTTCATGGAGAATTGCTTGGATAACCATATTTTAACAGATTGGAGAAGAGAAATGTCATTTCCCATGATCAATATGTCATCCACATATAAAACTAGGAAGACAATTGCACTTCCACTGATCCTTTTATACACACAAGATTCATCTTCATTCTATGAGAAACTAAACTCTTTGATTGTCTCATTAAATCGTATGTTCCAGCTCCTAGAGGCTTGCTTCAATCCATAAATGGATCTTTAAAGCTTGTATACCTTTTTACCATTTCCTGATGTGAACCCTTCTGGTTATGTCATATACACATTCTCAGTAAGATTTCCATTAAGGAAAGCAATCTTCACATCCATTTTCCAAATCTCATAATCATAATGAGCTGCAATGGCTAAAAGTATTCTTATAAACTTAAGCATCGCTACAAGAGAAAAAGTTTCGTCATAGTCAATACCTTCTTTTTGACGATAACCCTTTGCTACTAAGGGAGCTTTATAGGTAACTATATTACCTTCTATGTCGGTCTTCTTTTTGAAGACCCATTTGCACCCTATGGGTTTTATCCGTTTAGGTGGTTGAGTTAAAGTCCATACTTTATTCTCATACATGGAGTCCATTTCAGACTGCATAGCCTTAAGCCATAAATCACGTTCTGAACTGTCCAAAACTTCTTGATAGCTTGTAGGCTCATTGTCCTCTACTACAGTTATGTCTCTATCCGAACCAATTTAAAATCCATATCTCACAGGGATAGAACGCATCCTAGTAGATCTTCTAGGATTTTGTGTATAATCAGGTTCAACTGCAATCTCATCATTATGAAATTTAGTTTCGGGTTCAATCGGTTGATCATCTTCTATTTGTGGGTCTTGAAATTCACCAAGTTCAATTTTACTCCCATTATCCTCTCGTAGGAGAAATTCTCTTTCCAAAAAGACAGCATGCCTTGAAACAAACACCTTTTGTTTTAAGGGATGATAAAAATAATATCCAAACGTTTCTTTTGGATATTCCACAAATATTGTGGTGTATATGGTTGAGTCCATTGAGATAAAATCCCATTATCTCTAAAATAATCCTAAAACTCTTGGCTTAAGTATTCTCCACCTCGATCTGATCTAAGTGTTTTAATACTCTTGCCAAGTTGTTTCTCTACTTCATTTCTGAATTCTTTGAACTTTTCAAATGCTTCTGATTTGTATTTCATTAGATAGATGTATCCATACCTGGAATAATCATCTATGAAAGTAATGAAGTATGAGTAACCTCCTCTGGCATGTGTAGTCATTGGAGTACATACATCTTAATGTATTAAGTCCAAAACCATTTTAGCTTGTTCTCCTTTAAAAATAAAGGGAGCTTTTGTCATTTTTCCCAATAAACAAGATTCGCATGTATCAAATGATTCATAATCAAATGATCTAAAATCACCTGACTTGTGTAATTTGGTCATGCATTTCTCATTTATATGGCCTAAACGACAATGCCATAAGTATGAGGTATTTAGATTCTTATATTTCATTCTCTTGGTATCCACATTATGTACTTCTTTAATTAAATCAAGAACAAATATATCATTCTCAATGATAGCTTTTGCATAAAACATATTGTTCTTAAAAATGTAACAACACTTGTCCTTTAAAGAAATATCATAATCGTTCAACAAACAACTGAAAGAAATAATACTTTTGGATAAAGCTGGAACATAATAACAATTATTTAGTTCCAGTACTAATCCACTAGGAAGAGGCAAATGGTAAGTTCCCATAACCGTTGTAGAGATTTTTTGTCTAGTAGTTGACTGCAAACATATCTCTGCCTTTCCAACTCTTCTAAAGCTTCTAAGCCCCTGTAGATCATTACATAAGTGAGATCCACATCCGATATCTAATACCCAAGATTGTTTTGAAGCAATAGAATAAGTATTAATTTCAATCATATGAATACCTGAAGTAGAAGCATCAACTTGCTTTTTTCCTTGAGAGAATCTAGATAGGCCTTACAGTTATGCTTCTAATGACCATCCTTTCCATAATAGAAGCACATTCCTTTGGGATTCTCTTTCTTGGCAACCTTCTTCTTGGAGATCCCACCATTCTTTGGCTGTGCCTTGGTTATCTTCTTCTTATGCTTCTTGCCTTTAGAAGAAGTGACAACCATGACACTTTTTGGATCCTTCTTAAAGGATCCATCAGCTATCTTGAGCATGTTGATTAACTCAGGAATGGTTATTTGGATCTTGTTCATGTTGAAGTTAAGCACAAAAGGTGTATAACTTGGAGCCAACGAGTACAAGATTAAATCTATGTATAGATCATTATCCATAACATAGCCAAGTCTACTCAAATGCTCAATATACCCATACATCTTCAATGCATGAGTAGCAGCTGAAGTGCCTTCCATCATTTTGCAACTAAATAGAGCTCGAGCAATCTCATATTACTTAGTTCTAGCCTGAGAAGAATAAAGCTCCTCAAGATGCAAAATGATGGTTCTAGCATCCATCATCTCATGTTGCTTCTGAAGCTCCAAGGACATAGTACCCAGCATCAGACATACAGCCGCTTCACTATCCTCCATGTATTTTCGATAAATGCCTTTAATCTCATCAATGGCATCATCTGATGGAAGTGGTGGTGGATCTTTATCCAAGACATAATGGATCTTTTCAGCTCTGAGAACAATTCTCACTTGCCTGATCCAGTCAGAATAGTTGCTGCCAACCAGCTTGTTATCCCAAATTGATCGTATATTAATGTTTGATGTGCTCATAATGATACCTAGATGTGAAAAAGAAAAGATATGAGAGTATGTTCATATATATATATGTATGCATTAATATGGTCTTTAATTAATCCATTTACTCCAAGTATTTTATTGCGAATTAATAACCCTTACTATATAATCCGAGAAAACCCGATGGTTTTCTTAGTGGGCCAATATCCAATCCTTGATATCTAATTTGACCTTGACTTTTGTCAACAAGCCAAACTCCATATCCTTGAAAGGTAGGTATCTTTATACCAATTGTGTCTCTACACAACTATTAGATCATTAGGTTATCAACTCTTGATGCATGCATATCGTATATGCATTCCCTAATCTTGCCTCTAGAACTATTAGCCTTGACTTTGGTCAACAAGCTAATGGGCTAGCTAAGATGAACCATTTAATTAGATTTGAACATATTCGATATAATGTAAGCTTGACTTTGGTCAACAACTTACACTATAAATAACTCTGATTCTCCTTTAATTAATGGAAGGCTTATATACCTTAGTATTTGTTTGAGGGTTTTAGTTAATTAAGTCTCATCATACATGGTTGGCATACATTGGTATGCATCCTATATTTATCACATAAATATAAGCATACAAATATGGTATAGTTATGGACTTCACTACATTGATTTCCCCGAGCCAAGAGGGAAATCAAAAGGTCACACCTAGGTAGTATGCATGATTCAAACAAGAAATATAATTACATTATCTTCAAGCTTGTTGGATCTCCATCCGGCCCATCTTGCTCCTTGATAGTGGTCTCAATCTCTATTTCTAATTCTAATCTAAGTAATCTAATTACATATTACAATTTGAAAAGAAATACAAACCAAAAACAAGTGGTCGGGACATAAAAGTCCTCATTGGGCCAAAACATGCATAATGCTCAATCACATTGGGCCTTGTCCATAACTATCCATCATGCCAATCATACACCCTTATATGAATTTCTAATTCATAAAGACATGGATTACTAACTTTTTTTCAACTCTTTAAACAAGCTTTTGAGTTATTTTAATAATGTGATCAAATTAGGAAACTTTTTCCATTTTGGAAACTTTCATTTTAGGAAACCTTTTTGCATGCATGTGTTCTTGCCTTAATAATCAATCCAATTGATTATTAATTAATTATTAATTGATTATTTAATTAATTAATCATATTAAATAATTAAAAAATCAATTTTTGGCTTAGGATTAAGGGTAGGCCGAAACGCACCAAATGAAACCCTAATTGTGTTCACACACAAATTAGTTTTGTGTCTATTGGACCATTTGGAATGAGGCAAGCCCACTCCAGCCCTTAAAGCCCATTAATAAACTTAATTCTTGTTTATAATATTTAATTTAAATTATCTCCTTGGGCCCACCAAGTCATTTACTAATTTAAACCAAGTCCATAAACATAATTTAGACCATTAAGTGGTTTTAATGTATTAAAATTAATCAAATTAATTTAAGGCCCATTTTAATTAATCAAATTAATTAAAAACACTTTAATATATCAGATATATCAGATTGAGAAGATTAAAAATCGTTCTAAATAAGAACACACCAAGAACATATCAAGAACACACGAAGCACACCAATTTATCGAACTTTTCGACTAAACTAGTTTTCATGCAAAACTTGTTCGATTTTAATTCCATTCGATCCTACGGCTTAATATCACATATTAAAAACATAAATTATCATCTAAATGATCTTATAATGGATCTATAAAAATTAATTTAGAACAGCCCCTAAATCTAAAAGCTTCTCACACAAAAACACAGAATTCTTTTCTCAAAAAAATTATTTTTGTTTCCGATATATATATTTGATCACACTTATATCCAGAAATCAATATTTTTCATTCATGAACAATTAAATCTGATATTTTAAAGTTCATGAAATAAATAACTCAAAAATAAAACTTATTTTGCAGAAAAAATATAGAATTGTATATTCAAGGCGAAACCGAGGCTCTGATACCATGTTGGGATTTATCAGTTACATGCATCTCATACATAAGCGAAATTTAAATTTTTTAACCAATATTACTGATCTCGCCATGAATTTACAATATTCATATTAGTGAGAATAAGAAAAAATCACCTTTGATATTTGTTGTATAGTTGTTTTTCCGTAGCACCAGGTTGTCGCAAACCACAGTGTCCAAAATCGAACACCTCCAATGAGTAATCCACACTAGAGATTGATAGAATGAACCAACAATTGGAAGAGAACAAGGGGGTGGCCGAAAAATCCCTTGAGCTAGCAAGGGAGGTGGCAGCTAGGGTTTTTTGGAGGAGAGAAAAACTATTTCTCTTAATTGTTCACTTCTCTATCCCCATAATAATATCAAATATTATTATCCTTGTCATTTTACCATTTTATCCTTTTTCTCTATATGTGTGTGACCTATTGGGTTCCTGTCCATGTTGGCAGTATAATATGTAATTGTGAGTTCTATTCAAAACTCACATGATTTAAACTCTTTTAAATCATTTTATCAATCCCTATTGATATTCTTGATACATTATTATACAAGTCATGATTGGCCTCTAGTTAGGCATCATGACCACCCAAATGTCAAGAAAGTGAAGTGGTTTGACTATACCATTCCATAGAAATAGTTACGGTGCAATTACTCCTTTCATCACTCTTATCTCAATTAGATTCTCAGTATGGATTTCTATCAACTCATATAAATCTAATCATGTATGTTCTATTAATTTAACCATTATTCCCAAAATGTCCTCTGTGGATCTCTATCCATCTTGGTATATTACTCTGGCTAGAGATTCCCTGAACAAGGCAATTATAGAATCATGCGAGATAACTTCCCTTATTAAATTTGGGATGGTAAATCCTTTGTCAATCACTCAACTATCTTCAAGTAGGTCATGATATACCCAATCTCCTAACTATGTTCACTCCCAGTTGGAAGTAATCAGTTATGGAGTTAAAACATACCACTTGCTACTTAAGATAACTTTGGTGATCTCAAGTCTAAGGATACTTGCACAACCGCTATGAAGAGATTCCTCACTGACATAGATTTAATATCCATGTGAGGACTCTCTATGTAGGTCTCCAATGAACTTGTTCTTCTAACAAGCATCCACATGTTAGCTTTGATTATCTTCCATAATCACAGTTATGAGAACCACTACTTGAATCATTCAAGAAGCATAACATGTGCTAGTCTGTCCAAATTAACAATATCCTTATCTTATTAATTCTATGACTAGGGATTTTTAGATATTAACACATTTGCATACAATAGACATCTCATATCATGAACACTTTCATGATTGCCTTTGCACTGTGTTTATAATATCTAGGGCTTCATTTATTAATTTAAGATTTGCAAACTCATGTATTTAAACATAGCATTAATAAATGAATGATTCCTTTTATTAAGAATATAAATTTATACATATGAAAAACATCCCTATTTCATGGGCTCTAGGACATACTCTCTAACAATACCGGCTGGTATACTAGGTACACAACCTGGAATACCAAAAAATAAAAGATGCTTATATTTTGGAATTTGGCATACCAGTTGGTATATTTGGTATACCGCCTGGTATACCAAAACATAGAATATGTTTGCACATTATAATATGGTATACCAGCTGGTATACCTGGAATACCACCTAGTATACCAAAATCCAAAAGATGTTTATATTCTTAAATTTGGTATACCAGCTGGTATACCTGGTATACAAAAAAACAGAATATGTTTGCACATTGTAATATGGTATACCGGCTGGTATACCAGGTATACCACCTGGTATACCAAAAAATAGAAGATGTTTATATTTTGGAATTTGGTATACCGGCTGGTATACCACCTGGTATACCAAAAAACAAAATATATTTGCACATTGTAATATGATATACAGGCTGGTATACCTGATATACCGCCTGGTATACCAAAAAATAGAACTTGATTTTCTTTCTCAAAATTGAATTTTAGTATTTTTTTTTGTATTTAAACTCTAACAATATAATATTTTTTTGTTAATGGATTCGGTAAAATAATGCTAAGTATTTTTTAATTGCTCATAGTTTAGTAAAATGGAATAGAGACGTTTATATTCAATCAGCTTATAAATTGCTCTTAATTTAGTATTTTTTTTAATTAATCAGTGATTACTCATTCTCACCTTCCTCTAGCTTATCATGTATTATTTCTTCTAACTTGTTACTTTTATACGTAGCATAGATTAACATTTAACTACTTTCATCACAGAAGTAAAATGAATAACGCTATTTGTATAGAAAATAAGTCCTAAAATAAATTTTCAAGGATAAATTGCTTCTTATACCTAGCAATAATTTACAAGTTAATCTAACTGTTATAATTTCAATGTAAGTAAGCATATATGTGCCTATTGATTGCTCTAATTTACGTATAACACTGCCACTTGAAATGATATTTTTCACTTGATAAACACGTCTTATTGTGTGCGAAAACAACTACTATTTCAAGTTCCTTCCAGTGAGAAAATGTGAGGGAAAATACATATACATAATCCACAAGAAAAAAAATCCTCTGGGTGTAAATGTTAGCTTATCTCTTCCACAGTTCCATCTTAAAAATATAACACATTCCATATGAAGAGCTAAATAGAAAATTATGTCACAGTCAGTGTCCATTTTGTTATATATATTGCATTATGACCTTCCTAACCACTCCCTCAAAACTCTATGTTGGACTAATACAGCGTGAGCTTCCCATTTCAGGGCCCTTAACCCACAAGTTTCTAATGATAATAGTCCCTACATACCTTGTTTGCCACATCATCATTGCAATTCTTAGAATTGAGTTTGACCATATATTTGTTGATGCAGTGAAAATATGCCTACTAGCTTCTTGGTTTCTTGATGTTGGAATGCTTGAAGAAGTTTCCTGATCAAATCAATAATATAACTAATTCAATAGGAAAATAAACCAACAAAAATTAGTGAACTGTAAAATAACAGAAACTAAAAAAACCTAAAAAAGTTCTGAGTTTTATGGACAAATTGGTTTTCAATAGTTGGTGCTCTGAGAAGGGACAATCGACAAGCATTGCTAATCTATACTAACAAACTTAAAATTTCTTATTCCTCATTACCCACCATTATTATGGTGCCCTTTCATCTCTGAATCGCTCTACGTTACTCATTCTGTTCTTCACTTTCAGTGCTGAACATGGTAAAAGTTGGGCCTCACTTAAAAAAAAATAAAAAAAAATTTAAATTATGTCTCATAAATGGCCTGAGATTCTAGTTTACAGTCACTGCTTCCCTGAAACCTCTTCAAGATCGAAATTGCCACAGATCTTCAACCTACTTTAACCGAAGCCGAACGCTCCATTTTAGTTTGTCACTATTTCAAAGGCCTCAAGGAGTCAACAGAACTCGCCTCTCCATTGCTACCATCTCTCTGACTTCTCAACATCGTGTAACCACGCATCTATTGAGAAGATGAACGGCCAATATTCTCCTGTGGTTCCAACAAAAAAATTAATCTTCATTGTTATTTAATAATTTTCACGCGATAATAGCTCATAAATAAATCTAAAACCAAGAATAGAAATAAACATACTAAAGAATAAAATTAAGTGAACAAACCTATATTACTAGAGATTTAAGATCTGTAGAACTCTCATGATGCCATTGAACATGTTTGAACCTCCGAATACAATCTTGGTTAGAAGAAGAGGAGGAGGAGGAAGAGGAGGTGGAGGAAGAGAAGGAGTAATGGCCCATCAAAAGAAGAAAAATCTTATAAATGATGCCGTGTTCTAGTATTTCAAGGAATAGGAAAATTTTGGTGATAGAGAAAGTGATAGGAGTAGGGTAAAAATAAAAAGAGTTATTTTTAAAAACATAAATTTAAAAAAAATAATATTTTTAAAACTTAAAAACTGATGGAGGTATCTTTAAAAATCAAAGTTAAAAAAGTGGTATTCTATATAATTTTCTTTAATAATTAAAACAAGGAAAAGATAAATAAAAATAAGAAGAGAAAGGAAGGGAGAGGAGAGGGGGAGGTGAATCAAGAAAGATACAAGAGAATGGATTCACTGATAGTGCCATCCATCGCCGGTGCTTTTTCTACCGCCATTGTTCCTTCATCGCCGGCCACCATTGTATCTTCATCACTTCACCATCAACATCATCTCGCACCTCCTTCTCCTCTCTTACTTATTTTTTCTCTCTCTTTGCTTGATCTTTCTTCCCTCATCCCGATGATCGGCGATGGAAAATGACATCACGACCAGCACTAGGGAGCCAAGAGAGGTGAGGCGATTCTTCTGGTGCCCACTACCTCTCCCTAATCGATGGCAATAAGTAAATCGGAGGGAAAGAAACCAACGATTTTTGAGGTAGATGCCAACTAAATAGGGAGGCATTAGAGCGCATGAATACCACCAGGTGGCTACTGGTGGATCCAACTACAAATGGATAGCATTAGTGCACTTCCGATGAGGCTCTGATAAACTCCCAGCTACCAGTCCAACGAGCATAGTAACAGTTTGAATCTATGGAAAATGTAGAAATTCTATAACTAGTGCTATGTGTATATAAAAATTATCTCTAAAAATTTTGGTTAAATAAAATATGAATTATTTACTAAAAATTGTTTAAATTCCTTTTAGAATTAAATGTTTGTTACTTGGGTGATCTAGTTTGTATAACATAGTTATTAGTTGAGCTTTGTATATTAAGATCCAGTTCTAAGTTTTAAAGTTTTTATTGATAGTTCAAATTTAACATGTGAAGAGGGAGACGATTGCATGAGCTGTTGTTGTTTCCTTTTAAATAAATTAGGTTAGTTTTATAATTTTAATTTAGAAAACGAGAATTGAGTCTTTTTGTTTTAAATTCTCTATCTTGTTGAATTTGGGGTTGAATTATTTGTTAAAATTTGTAAAGTAATGGTTACACCAGTTAAAACATAATTTATAATTAGTTTATGTTTTTAAATAAAGTGATTTTTCTAGAAGTCTGAACTAAATTCAAGTACTGCAATCTTGATTAGGATTGATTTAGGATGAGTGCATGTGGTCCTAAGTTCTTTATGAACATCCATTTTGATCAAGTATAACTTACACCTGCTTTATCCAAGATATATTTTTTATACCCAATTTCTTGTTCTATGATTGCTTTCCTATAATTGAAATTAAAGGGAGGTTATAAATTATCCCTAAAATTATGATTCTATTAATAATGGGCCCCTCAAACTAAAAAAAAATAATGATATAAATTAAATAATTATTTTAGGTCACATTTTTTTAAAAGAAGAAGAAATAAACAAAACACAAATTACCTCAAACATGCTTAATTTGATAGTTATAAATTGAATAAACCAATTGCAAATCCAACTAATCACATGTTCTCTATTTTTTATTATTATTATTATTATTATTATTATTATTATTATTATTATTATTATTATTATTTTGTAATATATTATTTATTTTTATTAATATAGCAGAAGTAGCAGTAGTTAGCTCAATTTAACTAGTGTAGTTTAAGAATTTTGTTATTATTATAGTAGAAAAGAGTAGGTTACTGTGAGTGGATGGGGTGGTGAGACTGACAAAGGAAGCATCCTAGCATGTGCCAATATTTCAAATTCACAGTTAGGGGAATTAAAATACAAAAGAGTAAATCCATGTGTCCCAAAGGCCCCTTAAAAGGACAATATTATCTGGGTCCCTTATGTTGCTTATCTGCCGGTCAATGTAATTTTTTTTTTTCATTTTTAACTACTTATTCCCTAAAAGAAATCAACGGATTAATTCAAATATTATAATATTTATAGAAGCCATATGGGTTCTTACATTGGTTGAATAATTGCCATGGGAATCTCTTATTCGAAGCTCTCTCTCTCTCTCTTTCTATATATATATATATATACACACACAGCAAATATTTAGCATGTTTTTGATTAAATCTTGAATAATTGGCAGTAAAGTATAATCGGATAATAAGAACTAAAATTACATCAGTTAATTATAAAGAAATCTACAAGTTGCTAATTATTTTGACTGTTGTACATGCTGTTTTTGTTTGGTGCTTATAGTTAATAAAATTTTTAAAATTTTGTAAATGTTTCTTTATTTCTACTACTATAGTTAACCATACAGCAAAATTTGTTAGTTGTTAAGCTTTTGTTATCCACTCAAATTAAATTGATGTATATTTTATATGAGTTGCCTAAGGGTCCCACTTATGAATTTTTAAGAAATCAATTCATGTAAAAAAGTTAGGTTGTAATGCACATGCAAAAAAGTTTGAGTTTGTACTGCTATGCTTCACCTAGATAACATTTTTAAATAACTGGATCATGCATGTTGAAACTACTAGCTGAAAATAATTTAATAAACTCTTTAGTATAGGTTCATATGAATGATCTCCCGGTATTATAGTTTTGGGGTTGTCATATTGATTCCCATAGTAAATCAATCCAAATTACTATCATTGTTCGCTTTCAAATCTAATCTGCTAATTCATTAATTTTCTTTTCATTGCTTTTCAAGGCTATTTGGAGTTTACAACAGCTAATTTTCAACACATCAGCTACAGTGTTCATTAACATCTACAACAACTTTGTTCTGTTCCAGGAGTACACCATTCCCTTCCCCTACAATGCCTGCTAGTTTTGCAATTAGTTTGTTAGTGAAGCTATATTTAGCTTGGGTTAATTTTTTAAGTACTTTTAGAATACTATACAATTTAATTGTATTTTTGTTGTATTATATTTTTTAAGTACTAATATTGGAGAACCGTTATTTTTATAAATTAAAATTTGGATGTTACAATAAAAATAATAACAAAAGAAATAAATTGGAAATAATAATAAGTACATCAACAACAAAATTTCCAAATAAATAATTGCTTTTTTGCACTATTATCAACGGCAAAAAAATATTACGACAAAACCGTTGCAACGATAATAGAGTACTTAGTGACTAAAAATAGCAACAACATTTTTAGTCACAAATTTTTAGTGAAGAAAATATTATGACAAAACTGTTGCAAAAATAATCAAATCCTTAGCGACTAAAAATAGCAACGAGAATATTTTGTCGCAAATATTTTTTACAATAAAAACGATTGATTTTAGGGATTAATTAGTGATGGATTTTATTACTTTAGCAACGGAATTTTCGTTGCTATTATTAGCGACTGTTTTCCATGTTAGTCACTAAATTTGCCAGCGATAGCAAAAAAATGACTATTAGTTGTTTGTCACTAAAATTAAATAGTGACTAAATTTCTTAAAATAGCAACGAAAATTTCTGTTGCTAGTTCCCTATTTTTTATAGTGATTCTAAGATTTTTTCTTGAATTAATTTACATTTTCCTTGAACTTTATATAGTTACATAATGTGATTTTTAAGTAAAATTCAAAGAATTAAATGCAATAGAGTGTAGTTTTTATCAACTTACCTTAGATCTTATCCTCCTCACTTAATTCTCTATTTTCGTCACTTTAAATCCATGAAATTCCACCATTTCCATCCTTCTCTAATGGTGGCCCACTCCAACTTGAACATAAACTTCAATCCTTGATTTCTCTCACTTATACTACTCAAATTGAAGGTTGGAGACTATTATAATTTTGTATAGAAGTTGAAATTAATCTAAGAGGCTTGATTTTGGTGAGAGATTGAAAGAAAGATGAAAAAAATTATTAAAAGAGAGAGAATGATTTGGAGAGGGATGAAGAGATAAGCAAAAATCTAGAGTTATCTCCAGAAATTCTGATATTTTTGCCTTATATAACCTAAGTTTCGGGTTAGGCTTGGCTGGACCCAATTTAAGCGCAAAATTGATTTTAAACCCATTTAATGCTCTCTAAATTATTTCTCTCTCTTCCTAAGCTCAAATTCACTCAAAATTAATTTCATAATTCTAATAATAATAACTTAACCCTCCATGAAAGATTTTACCTCAATCGGAGTTCATTTTCGTTCTGATTCACTCAAATCGGTCCAATTAGTCAATTTTTGTTGTTATCGTAAAATTCCTTTTTTACTGCAAAATGATCCTACATACAATTTAGGGTAGATCTAAAAATTTTGGTGATTTTTAGAAGTTGTTTGCTATTTTAATGTCCCGATCAAACTTTTAGTCAGCCCTTTTTGCAATACCGAATAAAAACTTTGCTGTCTAATTTGAGGGCCCATTTGAGCCCAATTTCATCTAAAATTGTATCACCGGACTCCATTTAATACATATTTTCATAATCTGATGTTAACAAAAACTATCCATAGGTCATCCATCCTTAAATTTCTCTAGCCTGAGTACATTTAACACTTATACACTTTCAAATTTTTTTATATTGTACTGCTAGAATTACTCTAAAATCTACTTCAATGTTACTATTTATGCTCTAATACATGTCATGCATGTCAGATGGAAATTTCGGGGTGTTATAGTTCTCCCCCTATAATAAAAATTTCGTCCTTGAAATTTATCTAAATAGCAAAGCTATAAATACTGTTGTCTCATAGTTTGCTCAAGTTTCAGGATTGTTTCCTTTACATTATGACATGTCCAGAGTACCTTGATGAATGGTGTTAGCTGATTAACTTTTTGACTAGAATTCTTGGTGATTTCTTTTTTTTCATTAACTAATAGATCAAGTCAAAGCTGAACTTCTTTGGACTTCTTTGGTCACTTTTGATTTGACCAAATTGCTTTCGTTAAGTTTAGTCCTCTACGCTTCTGCTGCGTCAATCTAATGTTCAAATTCTACTTGCTAACATGACAATCATTTGTCATAAATTTGCTATATTTTCTATTTTGAGACCATTAATAAATTACTTTTTATCTTAATACCCTTTTGTTACTATTTGAATGAACAACATTACTTATGAGCTTTGGTTAAGATGTTCTTCCTTAACTATGCTCTGTCTGATACACATATTCTCCCTTGTAGTGCGGTAGTCATCTCTACTAAGGGAAGACTCACTATCTCTTCCTGACTGTATCCGAAAAATAATGAAATTTAAATATTGTTTCTGTCTCTATATGACCTTTACTGGCTGTAACTACCTGATTCTAAACTGTATTTCAACTATAAGTGTTATATCCTAAGCTGTAATCAACCTAACTTTCATAGCTTCTAAGGCTGCTAAACTTTCAGCCGTTAACCCTTTCCAACTGTACTACTATGAATTTTCTAAATAGCTGAGATGGTGGCTAGTGCTATGACTATAGGAGAACTAGGACCTACAATCACTGATGTAACGGATCTACCACCATCTATGTAAAGTCTAGAACGCATAATTGTATGCCTTTTATGAATGATTAATGCATAAATATATTGTGTGTTGTATGTCTATATGTGTGAAAAAATGAAAATGTACATGCAAATGATAGAGGTGTCAAGCTAGTGGTGGTGTATGCTAGCTGGCTTGGCAAGACTAACTAGTAGGAGTCATTGGACTAATTACTACATTGGTTGGGCCTCACTCTTGACATCACTCGCCATCTCACTCTCTTACCTAAAACCAAAGGTTATAACTATCCCTTAAGGTACCAAAAAGGGACGGGTAAATTCCAATATTGCGCTCGCTTATTCCTTTACGACATGTACATGTATCAACTCAAACGTTCGTCTATACTGATATGTTTACTCCGATCTTAGGATGGCCTAAACCTTACTCTGATACCACTAAATGTAACACCTTCAGTTTATTCATGATTTTCATATACTGTATATGGTTACTAATGGCGTTACATGGTTACTATTTATTTATGAAAATTTTGACAGTATAACAGCTTGTAAACTGCGCTGGCCTAACCTACAAATTGACAAAATAACACTCCTAAAATGCAACCTCCACCTCCAATACTCCAAACATTCAAAGAACTTCCAAGTCAATCATCAATTCACATCGCAACACAACCAGAAATTCCAAACACGTGCTTAAAAATATATACATATAATTAGCTTTCACAATTCATTCGCAATGAACATACAACATCAATTACTACATGCCATAATCTAACAACTAGCACATAGGTTGTCTAGTTTTTGTGTCCATAAGTGCATCACATGTATATGCCATTTTGATCCTTCATTATTGTGTCCTCAATTTCCTACATCATTATGTCCTCAATTTCCTGTCCCTGCAAGTAGTCAACAAACCACGTGCTAAGCAACAATGTTGCCTAGTGGTGGATACAACTACACAAAATTTCATTTAAATAATTTTATTATCATTATAATCTTGTTTTGTTATTATTGTTATTATTTTTGTTTATCTATTTGTATGTATGTAATTTTTCAAATTACTGTTTAG
Organism: Excoecaria agallocha; assembly: GCA_037975025.1. Classification (NCBI taxonomy): domain Eukaryota; kingdom Viridiplantae; phylum Streptophyta; class Magnoliopsida; order Malpighiales; family Euphorbiaceae; genus Excoecaria; species Excoecaria agallocha. The sequence goes on from CM075820.1 coordinate 40,813,645, forward strand.
TCCTTGTTGGTTTTATGTTCTTACATGTTCACCTTCTTTTTGTTTGACCTTTGTTACTAATATTTTTGACATTAAATTACCTTTATGCCCCAGCATTTTTATTTAATTACTTACTAGTCCTGGTTTTTCACCTAATTTAATTATTTTATATATCTCACTTTGTTTGAACTTTATTTTGATTTCTTCATGGTTTATAAACTTAACCTTACTGAGTATATCGCTTATGTACTTCAATTTTTACTCCTCAATTTATATTTTAATCTTCATTGTTCTTCATGTCATGAAAAATTACCATTTTACCCTTTTATGTTATTTTTTGTTATTTTAAACCAATTTAATCCTCTTATTGTCTTAATTTTACTATTTAATCCTTTTTATACTTATTTTATTATTAATTTCTACATGATTCGTACAAGAATGTAAAATCACAAATTGGTCCTCAATGCTTTCCTATATCGCTAGATTATGTTAAATTACTCTAATGTCATCTTTTTACTTTTATTCCTTTCTAAGTTCAATATTTACATTTTAGCCTTTGTACTTTTTCATGTGATGGTAAATTATAATTTGTTCCCTAAACTTTATATCCTTCATATTTGACCTTGTTTGACTTTTATTTTGACTTTTTTTGGTTCCTTTGACTTTTATTTTCTTCTAAATGTAAAATTTGCATTTTGGTCTTTATACTTCTCTACAAAGTGGTAAATTATGTTTTAGTCCCTAAAATTTTTATGATTTATGATTTTGCCTATTTTCACTTGTTTGACAATTTTAACTTCTTTAATCACTTTATGAAGGTTAAATAACGGTTTTACCCCTAGTTTATCATGTAATTACGTTTTTACCCTTTTTAAGTCCACTAATCATATTTTTCACTTTGCTTTATATTTAATTATATTTATGATCTCTTTTCTGCCTAATTTACCTTTTGGTCCTTATTTTCTTGCATATTTACAATTTTGACCTTTTTGAACTATTAACTAAATTTCTCACTTTATTTTTTATTTAATTAACCTTATGGCTTTCTATAAGCATATTTTACCATTTTATCATTGTTTTGTCTTATATTTACAGTGTTGCCATTTTTGGAATTAATTAATCTAATTTTTCACATTATTTCTTATTTTATTAACTTTATGACATACTTTATGCATGATTTATTCTTTCATTTCTGCTTCTATTTGTATTTACTATTTTGCCTTTAGTGATGACCAGTGGAAATCCTTGAACCAGATATGTGGGATAAAGACTATATGAATGTATGTGAGGTGACTACTTAAGCGTAGCCAAGCTTTAATAAAAATTTGCTATATGATTCCACCATGGTATATAAGTCCCTATGGCTAGCCATGATATCCTAATGTCCTGGATTACCCATTCTGCACTAAGGGCAACTAATTAATTTACTTGATGCTACATTTTTGCTTTACACATTATGTCATTGTCATTATGCATCATGTTATACATGCCCATTCTTTTTGCATTCATCCATATCACATGTAAATCCATAATATATATGATAAATGATATTCATACTTGATAAGAATATGGCATTTCCAAAAGGTATACTATTCGGGCTCTTTGATTACTCATACATGACATGTTTTTTCTCATTCTTTCTTATGTCATATGCATTCCTTGTATCATGTTATATACATATATGCTATTATACATCCTTTAAACATTAATGAATTTTAGTTACAACAGGGTATACCATTATCACATGTCAAACATTATGTCCACATGTTATCTTAGACTCAATTTATTCTCACTATGTTCGTACATCAAGGTATTATACATTTTAGGCTTTACATGCATAAAACATTAAACTAACATATTATACCATATGAAACATAAATCGATTAAGGCATGTTTCTTACTTATATACTTAATTTCTTTTTAGCTTCATGCTTATTTCATGTTGAATCATCATTTTTCAAAGTCTTCTTAAACTATTTCCCATTATTCCTTAAGTTCACATAGTTACATAATGTTATATCATTTTATTCACATAAACAACATTATGTTTATATATTATTTTGAACTCAAATTTATGAAATTATGTTTATTCAATCTAACATTACACATTTTATGCTTAATATACCAAATAGTATTAAATTCACATATTATACAACATTATGTACATTTTGGCCCCATCATAATCCTTCATTCTAAGCTTGATTTCTTTCTTCTATCTTACTTATTTTATGTTAAAACATCATGCTATGATTTTATCTTGAATTAATTTACATTTTCCTTAAACTTTATATAGTTACATAATGTGATTATTAAGTAAAATTCAAAGAATTAAATGAAATAGAGTGTAGTTTGTATCCACTTACCTTAGATCTTATCATCCTCACTTAATTCTCTATTTCCATCACCTTAAATCCATGAAATTCCACCATGTCCATCCTTCTCCAAAGGTAGCCCACTCTAATTTGAACATAAACTTTAATCTTTGATTTCTCTCACTTCTACTCAAATTAAAGGTTAGAGACTTCTATACTATTGTAGAGAAGCTAAAATTAATCTAGGAGGCTTGATTTTGGAGAGAGATTGGAAGAGAGATGAAGAAAATTATTGAAAGATGGAGAATGATTTGGAGAGGGATGAGGAGAGAATCAGAAATCTAAAGTTATCTTTATAAAATTTTAATATTTTGGTGTTATATACCTTGATTTTTGGGTTGGGCTTGTCTAACCTAGGTGGTTAGACCTAATTTAAGCGCAAAATTGATTTTAAGCCTATTTAATGCTCTCTAATTTATTTCTCTCCCTTTCCAAGCTCAAATTCAATCAAAATAAATTTCATAATTCTTAAAATAATAAGTTAAGCATCCATGAAAGATTTCAACTCAATTTAAGCACCATTTTTGGTCCGATTCACTCAAATCAATCCGATTAGCTAATTTCAAGTGTTATCATAAAATTCCCTTTTTACTACAAAATGATCCTACATATAATTTAGGGTAGATTTAATAATTTTGGTGATTTTTAGAAGTTGTTTGCTATTTTTAATTTTCCGTCAAACTTTTAGTCAAGATTTTTTACAGTACTGAGTAAAAACTTCGATGTCTGATTTAAGGGCCCATTTCATCTCAAATTGTATCACCAAACTCCATTTAATACCTATTTTCATAATCTAGTGTTAACTCAAACTGCCTGTTAGGACACCCATCCTCGAATTTCATTAACCTGAGCACATTTAACACTTATACACTTTCAAAATTTTCTATACCGTACTACTAGAATTACTCTGAAAACTACCCCAGGATTACTATTTATGCTTTAAAACATGTCAAATGTAAATTTTAGGATGTTACACTTTTAGGGCACATAGTAAGCAAGAAGGTAAAGTGGTAGATCTTGATAAAGTAAGGGCCATCAGAGAAAAGCCAGTACCCTAAAAGGGAAAAGAAGATCAGAGGGTTTTTAGGAAAGATTCAGTACATAAGTAGGTTCATAAGAAGGATCAGCCAGTAGTTTGGAACAAGAACTATCAAAAGGCATTTGATACCATTAGGGAATATCTACTGCATCTGCTAGTACTAAGACCGCCTTAGGAAGGCAAGCCTCTGATTTTATATGTAGCCATAGAGGCTAGTTCATTAGGTGCAATGATGGTTCAAGAGAATGATTTTGGGATTAAGTATGCAGTGTATTAACTCAATAAGAAATTTCTCCCTTATGAAGCAAGGTATATGGAAGTCAAAAATATTTGTCTAATGGTCATTTAGGCATTAAGAAATTGATACACTATTTCTATTCATATAGAATACAAGCTATAACTAAACAAAACCCTCTCAAGTATCTACAAAAAACATCCTCACTCCTAGGAAAGATGGAAAGGTGTTGATCCTCCTACATGAGTTTAATATAGAATAAATCACTAAGAATACAATTAAAAGGAGAGCAATAAAAGAGTTTCTAGCTGATCAGCCATTAAAAGGTGAAGAGATAACCTATGAGTTCCCTGATGAGAATATTACAGACATAACAGTTTATAGTTGGTAGATATACCTTGATGGAGCTGTGAATAACAAGAAAGCTAGAATAGGAGTAAACTTTATAACCCCAAAGGGAGGGAAAATGCTGTTAGCCAAGAAACTGAGGTACAAAGCCATAAAAAATGAAGCTGAATATGAAGCTTGCATCTTCAGGTTGGAAGCCTTGTTAGCTATAGGGGCAAAGTCTGCAAAAATATTTGGATATTCATCTTTAGTAGTCTATCAAGTAAGAGGTGAATGGTCAGTGAAGAAAGAATGATTATCACTCTATCTTTAGTGCTTGAAAGCTTTGGGCAGCCAATTCGAAGTGTGTACTTTTAAATATGTGCCTAAAGAAGAAAACCAACTAGCGGATGCTTTAGCCGCCTTCAAGAGAGGTAAGTTAATGCCCCAAAATTCATATTTGACATGAATTTCATGATCTGGAGCATGAATTCATGATCTGGAGCATGAACAATAATCTTAGGACAATTTTTAGGGTAATTACAATAAAATAGTATAGTAAAAGTTAAAAGTGCAAAAGGGTTATGTGCTCAGGCCAGAGAAGTCTAAGGATGGGTGACCTAGCAGGCAATTTTATTTAACCCTATAATATGAAAATAGGTGTTGAATGGAGCCTAATGGTATAATTTGAGATGAAATGGAGGCTGAATAGGCCTTCAAATCAGATGGCGAAGTTTTTACTCCATACCATAAAAGATTTGACTAAAATTTTTACCAGGACTTTAAAAATAGCAAATAACTTATAAAAATCACCAAAATTTCTAGATCCATTAGCAATGGTTTAAATTAGTATCTGAAAGTGAAAAATTATTTTTCTGAAGACTTTGAATTTTTGGATTTTTGACCCGCTAATTTTCCCCACAAAGCTAAAATTATATTGAAATGATCTTGGAATGACTTCAAAATTTAACCATACTCTCCTAATGCATTCTAATGAGTGGATAATTATTTTCTGAAAAATGGTGAAAATTTGAGTTTAATTCAATTAAACGAGTTAAAGGGTATTTTCCATTAGTTCAAGGGTATAATTGTTATGAGAAATTGGGTTAGATTTTATAAGAACCATAAGGTTAGCTTGGAAATTATTTGGACCAAAAATAGGTTAATTAAATAAAATTGGGCCAATTTGTTGAACCAAGGTGGTTGGACTAGATTTGGCCCAATTGACCTAAATATAAAAGGAAGAAATATCATATTTCTTTAGAGAAATCAGCCTACTTCTCCCTTGTTCTAGCTGGCCCCTTTATCTATAAATTTCTTCAATCTCTCAATTTTCCTTTAGACAATTTCATCCACACTTTCATCTTAGACAATTCTAGAGTCATAATTCTATTGTTAGCCATCTCAAAAGTCTATTTTGAAAGAAATAAATAAAGTAAATCATGTAAAGAAGGAAGAAGAGCTTAAAGGAGTAAGTGGAGAAGAATTCGGGCAAAGGAGTTTCAAAGGAAAAACAAATGGACAAAGAAGAGGAAAAGCAAATTTAAGTGACTCCAAGCTAAGTTAAGGTGAGTAGATAGATCTTGTCTCTAAATTTTGTTAAATATTCCTAGATATTGCATGAGTTTGTATTATGTAACTATAAAAATTATGGTATAAATGTGAAATAAATAGAGAATTGTTACTAAAATGTTGTAATAACATGAAATAACAAAGAATTACTAAAGAAAACAAACAAGAGGAGGAAGAGGCTAAGGTGTCCAAATTGTAATGTTAGGGGTAGCGAGTGACAATTAAGTAATTAATTAAATATTTGGTTTAATTTGAATATTGTAATGATGTTTAAATTTAGTAGATGGAATAAAACCATTAAATTACATTTGGATGTAATGTGTTCATATTAGACATAAAGATGTGCATTTAGGTATCAAAGGTATATAAGTATGAATTAAGCATGTATGAGTATGTGAAGGCTTAACATGATGTTTAGATATGAAATAAGTAATATTTTTTGGAATGAGCATAACTTGAATGATTGGGACTTGAAACAATGTATAGACATAATATTTAATATGTATACATAATGATGTAATATTACGTAAGTACACAAATTTAAAGGGAAAATGTGAAACAAATTGAGATAACATTATAAAATGAGGTTTAGATATGAAATAAGCAAGAAATGAGTAATAAATCAAACATTAAGTGGATGATCTTGTGGTGACTGAATGATGTGTTATATTACATAATATGGTTATTTGATGCTAATTGACATAATAACATAACATATGAATTATTAGGATGAATAAGCATGGTATGTTTAATGTGAGCTTAAAATAATATGAGTACATAACAATTAACATGTAAACATAATGGTGCATTATTATGTAACTAAGGATTTCTTTAAGTATAATAATTTATGTCAATATGTATACATATAAATTAAATTTAGAAACATATATAGTATGAAAGGAAACAATAAAACACATGGTATGTTGGACTTTTCAATGTGGCCAAATGGTACCCCTTTATGTAAATGCTATATATATTTATCATGTTTAGTTATTATTTGTTATGCATACTATGGTGCCACACGTAATTTTGATGATTGTATGATGGGATACATAATAGTGACAACATAAAGTTTGGTATAAAAAGATATCTTAATGTGAAATAAGGAAAAAAGGGTATAATCAAAAGCTTTAATAGGAACAAAACTGTAAATATCTGAGAAAACGAGGATAAAATGGTAACACCTATGCATAGGATGTTATAAAGCTAATTAAATAGGAAATAATGTGAGAAATGTAGTTAATGATTCAGCAATGGCAACATGGTAATTATGTAAGAAAATAGGGACTAAACAGTAAATTTTACATAACAAAAATCATAAATATAAATAAATAGGAAATAATGTGAAAAACGAGATTAACAGGTTCAAAAAGGGCAAAATGGTAATTACACGAAAAATTAGGGGCAAAACCATAATTTTGGCATTAAAAGGTGATTACAAGAAATAAAGGAGGCAAGTAAAGTAAAAAGGGCAAAACCATAAATAATGAAAAGTTTGGAAACTAAAATGTAATTTTCCACTTTATAGACAGGTATAAGGACTAAAAAGGAAAAATTTCCCCTAGATTAAATTAAAGGTCAAAGAAAGTCAAAAGAGTCAAAATAAAAGTCAACCGAGGTCAAACATCATGAATAAAAGTTTAAGGATCAAAACATAATTTGCCATCCCATGGATACACATAGGGACTAAAATATAAATTGGCCACTTAAGTTGGAACAAAAGATAGAAGAAATAAAGAGAATCAAGATTAGAGTTAAATGAGATAAAATATGAGCAAAAAGAATGTCTAGGGATTAAATTGTAAATTTGCACTTAGGTAAAAATTAATTGGAAATAGGGAAGAAAAATATGAATGAAAAGGATCAAATAGCAAAATTAGAGTATCAAGAGAATCAAACTGATTTAATTAGCTTAAAGAAATATAAAAGCAAAAGGGTAATTTACCACATCAGGAAGAAATATCGAAGACTAAAGAGTAAATTACAAAGTTAAAATAAAATAGAAGATACAAAAAGAATGAAGAGGGATAAAATCCTAAATTAAAGGAAATTCCATAAATTAAATAGTAATTCACCATCGAGTTAGAAGATAGAAGGATTGAGGTGCGAATTTTATATTTAAAGTAATCAAGTTATAAGCTGGGACAATAAGGGAGTCAGATTGGACTAAATCATCGCAATATAGTATACTAAGAGAAAATAGAAATTTTAATTAAAATAATAGTATCGACTGAAAATTTCATAAATGCATTCATCATTAGGCAATAATACTGCGTAACGTATGGTTGTTTAACTGCACATAGGGACAGGAATTGAAGGCATCCCGATGCAGAACAAAATGACAAGTACACATAATGTTTTAATTAGTATAGAAATTAATCACATTATGTAATGGGTTCTTAAAGTTTAGCTCATAAAATAATACTCCGAAAATATATGATTAATAGTAACGAATATATTACATGACAAGTATATAAATAATGAAAGCATGTCAAAAACTAATGGAATGATAGTGAACGATTGATTCATGACATCTGTAAATGGAAATCGAAAGTTTGACCAAAGAAATATTTGTAGGGAACTGATCATTAATTAATGAAATTGAAGAACAAACTAACCAAAGTAGCCATAAAATGCCATCAATGGCAACCCACACTGTACAGATTTATAAGCAAACATAGGGTGTTACAATAAGTATGAAGCCTATGCTGATTTCGAGTTTTGATAATCCATCTTTTGAAGATGAGAAAATTTTGGACATCGAGTTGGATGATGGGAAACCTTGGTATTATGACATCTAGAACCACTTGGAGAAATTAGTGATAACTACAATTGAGTGTTTATTTTTAGTATATTTTTATCTGTGTTTACATCTCGTTTTGCATGTTTTTCCTATTTTATGTGTTAAAATTCTCTTTATATGCCAAATAGGATTATTTTGATATTTATGAAGTTTTTGAGTGTCTAATGTTGTATTCTTGAATTTTGTGTTGAAACATTGGCTAGCCCTCAGCTGAGACCATTTGTCTTAGCCGTGTGCCTTGTAGATCCTCAAAATGCACCGTTTCACCAAGGGACTCGACTAAGACCATTTGTCTCCATCGTGTCCAATGCAGACTTCGAGGTTGATTCAGTCTAGAAGGGTGTACTCGACTGAGACCAAAGTGTCTCAGCCATGTCTTAAGCTACAGTACTCTTTTAACCGATTGGACTTAGCTGAGATCAATCATCTTCGCTATGTCTTTCCCTAGACTAGTATAAAATTGCATCCTATCTGGTTGTAAAGGAGACCTTTTTGGTTTTTTGAATTCTAGGGTTTTTCTCTGTAGTTTTAGCTCGTAGTTTTTTATACTTTATGGTTTTTATACTTTGTTCCTATAGATTTACTTGTAAAAATTACTCTTGTACTATAGCTTTACATCAAAAATACAAAAATATGTAGCTTTAGTTTAGCTTATAGTTTAAAGTTCCAGTTTTAATCAAGACCAAGCCTGGAGAAGAAGAGAAGAAGTTGCTGCACTTCAGATCCGTACTTTCCAAATGGGTTTTATAATTTTTTTTCTTCTTTTCCTTGTTATTTACATTATGAGTTGTGAGTAGTCATTTTGTTGTTTGGGGATCTTTGAATCCCCTGAATTGTGTAAGGAATATGAACTTATTTTCTTAATATATATTTCAGATGTTTCTTATCCCTTATGCTTATTTTGAATAAGATGGATGAATGCTTATTTAGTGTTTATATCATGCATGCTCTATTTTTCTTCATATTTATTGTAGTTTTAATGGCATTTTTGGAATGTGAGCTATTAGATCTAGGGTGTAAGGACCCAAAATAGGCCCCAGTAGAATTCAAGGGCAATTATATTTTATTAAAGTCAAATTGAGCATTATGGGATGAATTATTAGTAGGCAAGATATTGTTTAGGGCCTAAATGTTATTAAGTTATAATTAATTATGTGATAAATGTGTGAATTATATGGTATGAATTTTATAAGGGCATAATTAAATTGTTATTGTTGGTTAATAATATTAAAGGGTGAAATTGAAGTATGAAGTATTGGTTTAGGGGTCACTTTGTAAATACGACATCTTAAGGGTCAAATGTGATTAAAAGAAAGATTTGACAGGTTGATTTAAGAGAAGGAATAAATGTATAGGTCAATGCTAAATATGCAAAAAGATGAGAGGGAAAGGTGTAACATGCAAGAAATTGAGAAAAGTTAGTGGAACATGCAAATATTTGAGGGACCAAGAAAGAAATTTACCTTGTTATTATATATATAATAATTCACAATACATAAAGAGAGAGAAGTGAAGGGTCCGACATTCTTAAGAGAGAGTTATAGAAATTTATTCTTCTTCTCACATCTTATATATTATTGTTAATCTTTCTCTAAGAAAATCTTTGAAGAGAAATTCATACATGTTGAATTAATTAAGAGAAGTTAGTATGTATCATTACGGTAAGCTTATTAATTTAGTAATTCATCTCTTCTTCATCATCTTCTTCTTATTTAGATTGATGGTAGATTGAGTTAAATGCTGGAAGTTTGATGCTAAATGAATGAATTGTTGATTAAGGAGAAGAAGAAGGTGGAAGGAGTAAAGAAAAAAGGAAATGCACAAGATTGAAGAGAAAGGGGAATTTTTGGCCAAGGTATGGGATTAGGATTTTCATGCTTGTATGTGCATGATGTTATTAGAAATTTAATGTAAATGATTTAAATTTTGAGTAATTAAAAAGAGAATAAGATTTAAGAACTGTGCATGAAGAGATGACACAAATGATGGTGACTTAGTGACTATAATTCCAGTAAAAGTTGAAATAGAGACCTTTAATTGAGAATATTAAAATTTCTAAAGTTACACAAGACATATGCCTACAAAATTGTAGAAGGAACGTAGCCCTAATTCTGCCTTTAAATAATTATTATGATTTATTAAATTCTAGATGAACTGTTAATTCCTGTTCTGGAATAGGTTGTGGTAAAATTGACATATCTTTGTGTACAATGGTCAAAATGTTATGAGGTTAATTCCTATGGAAAACATACTTCTAAATCTACAATTCATATGAGAAAACTAAGCCTAAATCTATCTCTATGCATGTGAAATTTAAGGTTGAATCCAGACTCGTTCACTGTACTGCCCTTAGGAATAGTAATTAGAAAAATATGAATATCTTGAGTTCTAAATGTCATTTTTAAATGATTTTTTTGATGTTCTAGAAACTAGAAACAAGTTTGTAGAAGGAATGTTTTGCAAAAAATGATATTTTATGGGTCAAAATCGTGATACAAGTTGAATTTGTAATTCTTCCTCTAGACAGATTCTATGTCATGGTTACTCAGTTTTTATTGGTAACCATGAGATAGTCTAGATTTTAGTCCAGAACTGAAATACAACGTATGTCACAGTTACCAGGTATTAACTAGTAACCATGACCCCTTTATACTTCACCTAAACTACACTTAAAGGTCGCAAATGGATAGTAAAGTTTATCTAAACTATTTTCATAGTAAATCAAGCAATTTCTAGCATATAAATACATGTATCAAAGGATATAAATCAAATTATGATTATATATGTATACCTTAATTACATGTTGTTAAGCTAAATGTGTGCCCATATGGAAACACATTAAATTATGTATAGCATGTGATATGATTAATGATAATGGTATATATATGTGTGTGTGTGTGTGTGTGTATATTTAAACATTCATATATGATTAACTTATAAACAAACTTGTTATATGAAAACATACTTACTTGTATGTACATCTATGATACAGTAAATGTGTATATAAACACATGTAATGCCTAATGAAAACATGTTTAAGTATATGACCATGATGATATGTATAGTCAAATACAGATAATTGTATTATTATATGAATACATGATTACATGTAAATACACTGGAGATTGTGTATTATGATATGATCACATACATGTACAAAGTGTATAATATAAGTACAAGCATGAGATTTAAAGGTGTTCTATGGTGCTTAAATGATAACATGTGAAAGTCCATAATTATGATGATGTATGTTCAATTTTATGTACTTGTGTTGATATATGACTGTATGAATACAAGTATATATAAATATATGAGGGATTGTGAATCTTTTTACATGATCATATACATGATGAGCTATATTGTAAAGTTTTAAGAATGAGGCATGTTATGAATGTTGGAATTTATCGGTTACATGCATCTCATACATAAATGGAATTTAAAATTTTAAACCAATATTACTGATCATGCCATGAATGTACAATATTCATATTAATAAGAATAAGAAATATCACCTTTGATTTTTGTTGAACAGTTGATTTTCCTTCGCACCGGGTTGTCACAAACCATAGTGTCCAAAATCGAACACCTCTAATAAGTAATCCACACTAGAGAATGATAGAATGAACAAACAATTGGTAAGGGACAAGGGGCTAGCCGAAAATCCCTTGAGCTAGCAAGGGAGGTGGCAGCTAGGGTAGAGAGAAAAAGAAGAAACCCTTTCTTAAGTGTTTTCTCACTTAACCCTAATGCCTCATTATTTGGATTTTTATAGTTAGGTTAAAAATCCAACTTCATAATGAGATTGGGCTCTTTAAAATTGTTGGAGTATTATTAATTGGGCTTCTGGAATTATTTATAATTATTTGGGCTCAATTAAATCCAATTTAAGCCTTTTCATAAAAGACTATGCACAAAACCTACAAACTAAGCCCTTTGTACAAACACTTGGATTTAATTACCCAAATGAATTCCAAATCCAACCAAATTAAATATGTAGGCTCCACAACACTTATGTAACTTATTTAATTTAATTTAGTCTAAGAAATAGGCCTCTAAAGCCTTCTGTTTTGGAGTAGGCGTGTGGCCCTTCTTGAGGAGGGCTTCTGTGCCAACTTTATTTCTTTGGCCCTTTATAATTCCTCCAATGGATCTATTAATTATTACATCAGCCCTATAACACTTATAGTCCAATAATAATTAATTATGAAATACATTATTTCAATTAGGTCAAATTTTATAGAACATTTCTTAAAAGTTCCGCGAACAATTTTACTTGATCATAATTAATTAAACTCTTTAATTAATTATTATCTTATTCACTTCTCTATCCCCATAATAATATCAAATATTATTATCCTTGTCATTTTACCATTTTATCCTTTTTCTCTATATGTGTGTGACCTATTGGGTTCCTATCCATGTTGGCAGTATAATATGTAATTGTGAGTTCTATTCAAAACTCACATGATTTAAACTCCTTTAAATAATTTTATCAATCCCTATTGATATTCTTGATATATTATTATACAAGTCATGATTGGCCTCTAGCTAGGCATCATGACTACCCAAATATCAGGAAAGTCAAGTGGTTTGACTATACCCTTCCATACAAATAGTTACCGTGCAATTACTCCTTTCACCACTCTTATCTCAATTAGATTCTGAGTATGGATTTCTGTCAACTCATATAATCTAATCATGTATGTTCTATTAATTTAACCATTGTTCCCAAAATGCCCTCTATGGATCTCTATCCATCTTGGCATATTACTCTGGCCAGAGATTCTCTGAACATGGCAATTATAGAATCATGCGAGATAACTTCCCTTATTAAATATGGGATGGTGAATCCTTTGTCAATCACTCAACTATCTTCAAGTAGGTCATGATATATCAAATCTCCTAACTATATTCACTCCCAGTTGGAAGTAATCAGTTACGGAGTCAAAACATACCACTTGCTACTTAAGATAACTTTGGTGATCTCAAGTATAAGGATACTTGCACAACTGCTATGAAGAGATTCCTCACTGACATAGATTTAATATCCATATGAGGACTCTCTATACAGGTCTCCAATGAACTTGTTCTTCTAACAAGCATCCACATGTTAGCTTTGATTATCTTCCATAATCACAGTTATGAGAACCACTACTTGAACCATTCAAGAAGCATAACATGTTCTAGTTTGTCCAAATTAACAATATCCTTATCTTGTTAATTCTATGACTGGGGATATTTAGATATTAACACATTTTCATGCAATAGACATCTCATATCATGAAAACTTTCATGATTGCCTTTACACTGTGTTTATAATATCTAGGACTTCATTTATTAATTTAAGATTTACAAACTCATGTATTTAAACATAGCATTAATAAATGAATGATGCCTTTTATTAAGAATATAAATTTATACATATGAAAAACATCCCTATTTCATGGGCTCTAGGGCATACTCTCTAACAATGAAAAGCATTTGAATAAGTATGATATATCTTACTTGATTGACATAACATGATTATGCTAATATGTGAAATCTAATGATAAAATATTAAAAAGTAGTTGAATCATTATATGAAGTTTGCATAAAAATTTATGCAATAGCAACAATATAACTATCCTATGATTATGCATGTGTCAAAAAAACTCACCCCCAAGTTATAGTCACACTCATTCAAAGTGTAAGGCACTTATTTAAGACATTAAAGTATACTCATCTGAGGCATGAAAAATGAATTAACTAATTCTTAGTTTCACTATTTCAATAAAGACATAAACAAAGTTTCTATATATGATTGGTGTTATATTATTCTGATATGTTAATGTGTATAGTCTCATTAATTTGATTATAAGAAATGTATTGGCATAGAATAGTTCTTAAAGTAACTGAATTGTAATAATAATACATAATCGATATTGAAGCCTATATAGCTACCTCACCTGAATGCAGTGGTCCTTGCTATGACTGGTGTTGAATAAATATAACTTTGTGCTTAACTCTTGTTATATCCTAAGTTTATCGACAACTATAAGTTTAATGTATTTGCAAGTTTGGTTGAATAAACTTTTATAATAGTAAATGACTGGATTTGTTAATTAATTAATGCAACATTGGTGATAATCAGAGTATAAAGAGAGGTCACAAATAAACTCATTTAGCAAGTTCATTATTAATGCATATGCTAGATAATTTGGAGATGCTTAAAAATGCAGGTTTCTACATTTTGAGCCTGGGATAAAGCTTAAGGTCAGTTATTCTTTTAAAAGAGAACTATGCATGCTTGACTGCTCTAGTCTTCCATTGATGAGTGAAAGTACATAATTGCTATAATATGTGATGGATAATTCTACACCTTGAATGAAAGTATAGGAACATATATATATATATATATATATATATATATATATATATATATATATATATATATATATATATATATATATATATATATATATATATATATATATATATATATATATATATATATATACAGCAAGTATAAGAATAAGCTTGTAGCATGTGATTCTTCAATGTTTTGATCGTGCTAAAAATGGTTATACTTGACCATGGATTTTAAGATAATGCAATCATTATGATATACACACACACACACACACACGTGATCATGAAACTTGATACATTGATAAATGTATCTATAGATCTGAAGACTTTACTTATCTTAAATTTAATTGCACAAAGGCCATATTATCTCTGTAAAGTATAAGTGTAATATACGGAATGAACATGAACTTAATATTGCCTTCTATTAGAGTTCAACTGTGGATAGATAGGTGCCATATGGATATTGAAACTACTACCATTAACCTCGTTTAGGTCTAAATTATAGTTGATCTCGTTTGGATCATAAATAGTCCTATTTGGGTTGTTAGCCGATCTCGTTTGGGTCTGCTTGACCGATCCACCATATAGTCGACCTCGTTTGGGTCCATGTTTGGATATCCTCGAATATCCACCATTTTGATACCCTCGGGTATCCACCGATCCCGTTATCCACCTTTAGAACTTAGGCAGGCTAAATTATAAGTATAGTACCGACACTAAAGTATAAAGTACAAAGCAAGTATTATATAAGTGTTATCGATATTGCTTAATTACATATCTGACATGATTTGCTTGTATTGTTTCATGAGTTTAAATAAATAAAGTTTACCAAGTAGCACAAGATGTATATATATATATATATATATGAATGTATGCTATATATAGTTGGTTCCAAATGTTCTAAATTGTTTAAATGAGTTTAATGCATGAAGAATTCTCATTCTGTATAAAATACAAACATGCTAAATTAATTGTTGAGTTTCTTAAATGCTTTTATTGTTTACTACATGAGGTTGATAAATATGTCAAGATTCTTTAATCCATTGGTTACCTGTTAAATAAATGTATATATATCGAGCGTGCTTGAGTGTGATTATAGATAACTGTTCGAATGTTATTATATTTGCAAGCTAGTTAATCTGGAGTATAAATACGTCATAGTTAATTATAACATAACTATTTCTTATGATATATGAAACCCCATGATTAACTTGGTTTCTAATGTATGGAATATATTTATTAGTGTATAGATCATTTCAAACAACAATGATACTTAAGAATGTTGGATTACATGTAGGATTACATTGTTGTTTAAAGTTTGCAATCTTACATTATATCTATTTCTGACATGTCACTTTTAATGTTTCAATTGATGCATATATTTTGATTTTGAAAGTCACTGTAAGTGGTTGTCTTTCATGTTTAGTTTCCCACACTAAACTTTATTGCTTAGCATAGGTTATTTTATCCGTGTAGGTTTTGGGTTAAGAGATCATCTCGAGGTTAATGTCTACAATAATTAGACAACACAAGAGAGAGAGTCTGAAAGTATAGCTATTAATGTTGAGTTCTTTTTGGTTACAAGAATTTTATTTGTAATGTCAAATGATGTATTGTACTAAAGATTATTTGATGTAAATCTTAAACATTCTAAAAGACTCAAAAGTATAAGAAAACTTTTTAATTGTATAACACTTCTTTTAGATTCATTTTCTTCAGAATATCTTTATATATTTAACAATTTATGGCTAAAAAACGTAGCAAAGTACATTGATACTTTTAAGATAAAGTGAGTCAGTATATGTGCAGGTTAAGGGTGTTACATAAGGTTTATGTGTTGTAAAATTAGAAAAAGAGAGGAAAATGAATAGGGATTGAAATAGTAAGCTCCAGAATGGGATATTTGGTCAAACCTAGGTATTGGGAACCATGTTTATGCTGCTATTGGGTAAGCTCTAGAATGGGATACTAGGTAATTAGTGTAGTGGGCTCTAGAATCGGATAATAGGGGTTTATGTAACACCCCCAAAATTGCATCTGTCATAGATAGTATGATGTTGAGCATAAAAAGTTACCCCAGGTTAAATTTAAAGGAAAACAGAGTTGAATAAGACAAGAAATTAGATAGTGAGGGTAAAAGGGTAATTATGCCCGCGCTCATAAAACTGGAATAGGGGACCAACAGGCAGTGTGATCTAAGACTAGGACATGAAAGTATATGTTAAATGGGGTTTAACATTATAATTTGAGAAGAAATTAAGGTCAAATAAGCCTCCAAATAAGCAAATAAAAGAAAAATTCACTAGTTTATCTAAGGTTGACTAAGACTTTGACCCAACGATTGGGGGACTTAGAGATCTCCAATTGCTCCCATATTACATATGCACTATATAAATAGTGTAAAGACACTATAGGAACTGAAAAATAGTAATTATGGTATTTCTAAAGTTTTGAGTTTCGGACCGGCTACACAGGCCACTAGGCCTGAAAGTATACCGAAATAATGTTAAAATTATTTGAAATTTTAACCACATGTTCTTGGATACATTAGGGCATTTAGGTCAAAATGTTAGAGCATTCTGAGGTCGGGAACAAAAATTCATATTTTCGGGAGCAAAACCAAGACTAGGTCAATTAAGGAGTCAAAACTGAGAATTTGACCATAGTAAGACACATGAGTCAGCAAAATCAAGTTATTATTATGTATAAGTGATCCTATAAAAGTAGGTTGAGTTTAAGTGGGTAATCTAGTAATTTGTGGCTTAATTTAAGGCCATTAAATTTAATAGTACAAGATTGAATTATGACCACTCCTTTTAACCAATAAAATACAAGTATAAAAAGGATGTAAAGTCTAGAAATCACCATTAAATGTCACTGTTTGGTCCCTCTTCTCCCTTAAAATCTTAACCTAGCTTTTCTACACCTCTCTTCTATTTTTAATTCATCTAAGCTTCTTCTCTCAAAATCTTAGGCTGAAATTTCACCCTCATACCTAGAATTTAATGCCATTTAACTTAGAAAAGGGTTTTCATCAAAAGGAAGCCAAGAAACTAAAGAAATAAGGTAAGAGCAATTTAGTATAATTTTGTGATTTTGTGAGTTTTAGTTGGTAATTATGAGAGAAATTGCATAATTGGGTAAATTGATGAAATAAATCGATATAGCTTAATATAATGATGAAATAGACTAATATAAACTCAAATTAGTGATGAAAACCAAGTGGAAATGGTAGAAACATGTGAGGCCGAATTATGTAACATAATTCACTTAAATACTAATTAATGTTTAATGAAGTTATAAATCATATTTAAGATATTAAAGGGATAGAAAAAATAATGGAACTATTTAGAATTCAAAATAAATTATATACCTAATCATGTAAATGTATACATAATGATGGATGTAAAGAAAATTTAAGAAATTCAATGAGATTTTAGTATACATTGGTATATTAATGAGTAAAATGATTGTAGAAAGATAGATGATGTGTAATTGAGTGAGAAAACATGATGTATATGGAAGAGCTTTAAGTGGCCAAATGGTAACATATAATAAATGAGATGTTTTAGTTGCATTTTTATGATATTAAAGGCATATGTGAGAATTTGATGCTTGACAAGCTTATATTAGCACATACGGGAACATAATGTGATTATTACAATGCCATTGACATGAATAACACTAGATAAGTGTAATATAAAATGAGATTGATTATGATGCCCTTAGTGTTTAGTGGGTAACCCTGGATTATAAGATAGTATGGCTAGCCATAAGGGCACTTAACTTGCGGTGTTCTATTTATTATACTATCACTATACTGTGAAAGTGTGAATATATTATTAGCCGGATCATTTTACTAATATACTGGGGAGTAGCATTATACCCTAATGGTATGGTTGCTCCCACCTACTAGATTTGCTTATCCACTTATCTAGTTCATGATTTTCCTACTATCGATAACTAGGGTCAAAATGGTAATTTTTCATGAAAACTGAGTAAAAAGAGTAATTATGGCAATTAAGATGATAAAAGTGTGAATAAAAGTGAAATAAATTGAAAAATGTGATGTATTTGTTCAAAATGGGTAAAAATGTAATTATGTAATTGACTGAGGGTAAAATAGTCAATTAGTGGTGAAAATATGGTTAAAATAGTCAATTTAATTGAAAAGGGCAAAATCATAATTAAAGAAGAATTATAGGGACTAAATTGTAATTTTCTATCTAAAGGAAAATTTTTAGGGACTAAAATGAAATTTATGCAATTAAATTAAAATAAAAGTCAAAGAAAGTCAAATGAGTCAAAATGGAGGTTAAATTGGCTAAAATTGAGAAAAGTCAAAATTAGGTAAAAGTCAAACTTTAGGGATTTAATTGAAACTTTACACTTAAACTGGGTAATTACTGAAAATAAGTAAGAAAATGGTTACTGAGATAAATAGAAAAAGATTTTATTAACAAGAGATATAAATTTAGTATAAGGAGAATTAAATAAATTATAGTAAATTAACTGATTTAATTAAATAAAACATTGAGATGAGATTTTATGTAGATGCATCCACCACTAAGCGACTATGTTTCTTAGCATGTAGTTTATATTGACTACGCAAAGGGACAGGTGAAGCAGGAAGAGCAAGACCTTGGCATATATATAAAAAAGACTTTTGGGATATATTTATGTAATTTATGTGTAATCTCGTAGTAATTATCGGAATTTTTTTTGTATGTAATCGGGCCTATAAGTAAATGATATGTGAATTTATAGAAGTGTTGTGCGATTTTTGTATATATATGATGTAAGTTGTGTTGAGGTGAAATTATAGAAGTGTTGTGCTGTTGATTGGAGTGTTGGAGTTGGAGGAACTATATTGGGAGTGTAAATTGAATCTTTACAGGTTCGATTAGCCTGAATTATGAGCCATTATGCTGCCTAAATTTCACTAAATTGAATAATAATTAATGACTTATTAGGAGGAGATGAATATGTTATATTAAGGATTTAGTTAAGTAAGGGACATAACAGTTTAGATGGGTTGTCTACATTTGAAATGTATGAATATTATGTTAAAGTTAACCTTGCATGGGAATGGGTAGGATTAGATTCCTGAACAATGTCTTTAGTAATTATTAATTTACCCATTTTATATTTTGTGCTTCTAATTGCCTTGTTAACTCATACTTTGCTTTTTATTTATCTTTCATGTTAATTGTTGTTATCACTAAATACAACACAACCAACATTAATTGGGTAATTCTTTAAGCACATATTACCAATCAATCAATTTTTTCTTGCACAATTTCTTGTCCCCAGGGTTTGATACTTGTGGGACTAAAAAATACCCCACTTTATTACTTGTCAATTCGGTACACTTGTCGCATTTAGATCAAGTTTTTGGCATCATTGCCAGTGACATTGACATGCTTAATTGCAAATTTGATTGATTGTTTTTATGTGTTTCTCCTTTACTTATTTTTCTTTGCTTATTCTTTTCAGGTTAAATTGGTGCTTGAATAGATTTTGTCCACATCATCTAGCACCATTTGATCCTAAAATAGAGAGGTCCTTGCACCAGAGAAGGAGACAAATTCAAAATGAAGATATGAATAATCTACTGAATCCGAAAGTGCCTATTGTTGATGAAGAAGGAGTAGGGCAACAACCATAATATGAGAGGAATCATAATGGTCCAAGACCAAGGACTATCCATGATTATGCCACTCCAAGATGGAATGAGGAGCATAGAATAGGGGTGCTTCATCGATAGCAATATTTCGAGCTAAAACCAGTAATGGTCACCATGGTTCAAAAGGATCAATTTTCAATATCAGATATAGAAGATCCAGCACAACATCTATATATCTTTTTTGAGATCAGTGATATGGTCCAAATTCAAGGTGTGATGATGGATGTTATAAGGTTAAAGCTTTTTCCCTTCACTCTCATAGGGTAAGTAAGAGATTGGTTGTCCATGCTATCGAGCTCATCCATTCATTCATGGGAACAAATGTTGTAACAGTTTCTTGTAAGATTTTTTCCACCCATAAAACTTGGGAGAGGTTTAGGAGGTTGTTGAAGAGTTGTCCTTATCATGAGATTGCAATGCACCAGTTGATGTTAGCATTTGATGTGGCATATAACACGACTATAAGGTGTTTATTTGATGCGGCCTTAGGGAGAAGCTTCATGAACAAAGTCTTGGATGAAGCATTTTCGCTTCTTGAAGAAATGGCTATGAATAAGGCTCAATGGTTTAGTTTAAGAGCATTGACAAAAAGACAAAGAGTTTACACTGTAGATGAAGTGGCAATGCTAAAAGCTCAATTCGAGCTATTGAAGAAGGAGTTAGATGGACTAAAAGTTTAAAATGTGTCAATAATTGGCTAAGAGGGTAATACCTTTAGGGGAGGAAATTCGGGTAGTGATGCAAGGTTAATTGAGCCTTAAACCTAAGGGACAAGAGAAGTGAATGCCTTGAATGAATATAAGAGGAATGATCCATTTAGCAACCATTACAATCCCAGGTGGAGGAATCACCCAAATCTCTCACAGAGAGATGGAAATCAAGCCTCAACCTCAGACACTAACCCAAGAGTCCCATTTAACCCACCTTTACATAACCAAGCCAACCACAACCATAGTTACCATCAACAACACCAACCCACAACAGATAATACTCACTATCAAGCACCATACCAACCACCTCATGCTCACCAAACACCATAACAACCTCATAGATTTCAACATAGACAACCCCCACCATAAAAAAAAAGAAACCAAACCTTGATGTAATGTTTGCTGGTTTTATAACTAACCAAAATCAATTCATGACAAGCTAAAAGGGAAGGTGGAAGGCTCAAGAGTAGTGGAATAGAAACCGAAATGCAACAATGAGAAATTTGGAGACATAAGTTGGCAAAATTGTAAATTCCATTTCAACAAGGCCATCGGGTGCATTTAGAAACTAGAAACATATGGTAACAAATTTGTAGAAGACCACTTTGGCTTAATCTAGATGGATCTATGATGAAATTATAAAAACAAAATGAACCAGGGAAACTGTCTGTGTCATGAGTCATCCTATTTTGGTCTTTATCACAAGTCACCCCAGGTGTCACGACTCGTCCCTCTTCCCTTCTCTTCTCTTCTTTTTCGTTTTCTTTACTTGATGGAATTAAAGATTTTTATCAATTTAATAATGATCAATTAACTTATAATATGATATAAATAATAAAGGATTGGATGTACCTTATTGTAAAACTAATTATGATATGATTTAGAGATGGAGAAATAATTTAAAATAAACCCAAATATAATGGAAACATGAGTATATGGATTATTTAAGCCATTACTTGGACTAATCACCAATCTTACACACACACACACACACATATACATACATACATACATACATACATACATACATATATATATATATATATATATATATATATATATATATATATATATATATATATATATATATATATATAAAGATATAATAAGTTATGAAGCATGTGTAATAGACAATAAACCTTGAGGTGTAGGTGTAAGGAAACTAGAATGCATAAGTTAATTCAAGCTACTACTTAACTCACATATCAATTATATGTTTGTAAACTAATGTGATTAGAATATACAAATATCAATAAGGGCATAAACATGTATACTTGAAGATGCAAATACTTATATAAGAATACATAAGGGCATATATATAGAACTATTGATACTCTACTTAGGTGATGTATATGTTTATAGTTGTACATGGATATTTATGCTTTTAGGAATATGCATTTGTGTTCTAACGTCATTATTGTAGATGGGTGTGGTGCAACACCCCTATACTATTACCTCATTAATCATATCCATTAAATCATATTAATCATGCCTTTCATTACTATCATGCCTATATATTATCAATCATATAGTAATCATGTTAACATTACTCATATCATGCTATATTATATAAAAATATAGGTGCTACTTTGATTGTTCGTATACTTTATCTCATGTTTAGCATCATGCATACCAGGTTATGTATATGTGTTAATATAAGTAGTACATGCACACATGTTCTTGCTTAGCCATATTGTGAGTTGGTTACAATTTATTATACACATATTAAATACATTCTCATATGTTAATTGTCCATAATACAAAATATTTCAAAATATTAGTACAAAATCTCCCTACATCAAATCCTATTAGTCTTGAGTTGGCCCTTCTTGATGTAGAGAACGTCCCTAAACAAAAGTCTTTTCTACTGAACCTACATGGATAAAATAACCTATGCTAAGCTATAAAGCTTAGTGGGAAAATAACTCACGATAGATTACCACTCACAGCGGTCATCAGCATACACAATCAATTATATGTCACATGCAACATAATATATCAATAATAACAAGTTTGTAGTGTTAACAATATCTCAAGTATATAAGTATTAAAGCAACTAGGACAACAAATATCCCAATGTACATAATTCATATAGTTGACAATTACTCATCAAAACATTTACATACGAGACATAATTCTTATAATCAATCCAAACATATGGTCAAATAATAATAAATAAGCAAGTCGTGCTTTGATTTGAGAATTGTGATTAGTACTATAAATATAATTTAGCCTGCCTTAGTTCTAATAGTGGATAACGAAAACTGTCGATAAACTTAGGTATCAAAATGGTGGATATCCGAAGATATCAAATTGGTAGACCCAAACAGGGCCAAACTGTACTCTAGACCAATCAAGCAGACCCAAACGGGGTCGACTAACAATCCAAACGTGGCCGTTCATGATCCAAACGGGATCAACTATACTCTAGAACCAATTAGGCCAAACTATGGCAGCTGAAATTATCCCTACAGGCACATATCTATCCACATTTAAACTCTATTTGCAGGCAATACTATGTTCATGTTCATTTCATTGATCAAGGCTGTACTTATATTATACCATTTGCACATGTACATAATCATGTAAAAATATATATTCTCTAATGTATAAACCTATATGTATATTTCATAAAACAAATTATACACTTTGCTCATATTATCCTTGTGACTATGCATTTAGCATAACAAAATATAGGCATGACATATAATCATCACATCATATCATATTCTTGTTATCATTTATATATGGTAAATAATAATTTACCTTATTTTACAATTTCTATATACTTATTTCAACTTTTGATCATTCCAATTGCTTTACACTATGATATCATTAAATGTTAGATGTATGTGTCCCTCATTATGTGTTGTTTCTATGTCAAGATATACTCTATAATCATTTAACAAGGTTTAAATAGACTTTATAACACTTTGGGACATGGATATCACGTGTTATTCTTGCTTAAAATCTTTATCTTTATGCTTATAATGCACTAAAAGTGTTTAGGAAGATCTAAAAATGCTTTAGTATCAATTTATAGGCTTAAGAGGGATGACTCAAACAGATGGGAGTCATAAATCATGACAAATGGCCGAGTCATTGTACAGAGCACACTATCACGAGTTGTGACAGTTGTCCGAGTTGTGACAGGGCAGCAACGGGTTTCCAAGTTCATTTTGTGAGCGATTTTTTGACTTTTAAAACAACATTTTTAGTTAAATAGTCTTCTATAAATTTTTTTCCCTATGTTTATATTTTTTGAAACATCAATAATCATAGCAATATCATTTCTATAACTCAATATAAATGGAAATTACTAATGACTATTTATTATGGTAGGCAACACAAGATTTCGGTTTTCAAATTAAGTTTAGGCAAGTTTAGAGGCATATTTAAACTTTTATTTCTTCATAGAAAAGGTAGATATGGGAGTCTATTTTATAACCCAACTAGAATATCTAATTCTCATAACTAAATCTTAAGAAATTGCAAAAATACTAAGAGCTATTTCAAGAAATAGTGCTATCAACTATTACGAATTCAAGTTAACTTTTGACATTCTTAGAATTAGAATCAATTTATGATTTCTTCATACAAATGGTAGAAATATAAGTCTATTTTAACTATAAAGTGGCCTCATATCATTTCAACAACTATACAAACAATTATACTCAAATTACTATAAACTACACACTAAAATTGACTGCAATTCACTTTTAGATTCTATCAAGGATTAAGGCTACAAAGAGGTAAAACCAACATTAGGTTACTCTAAATAAATGTAGGTACAAGTATTATGTAAAATTCCCAATTGGAATAAACTCAATTAGAGTTTTTTAGCCCAAGTTATATGAAAAATACAGCATGTCATTCAACCCTTTTTTATAATTGTTCTTATTTAAAGCCATCAAAATTAATTTTGGGTTCTTTTGTTATTAATCTCATATTTTATTACATGTCTCTCCTCATTGCTCACATGCATACAAAGAAAACATATAAATTCCCATACCTTGGCTGAAATCCACTTTGAAGCTTTAATCTTTAACAACTTCCTTTCCTCTATCATTCTTTCTTACTTCTTCTTCTTCTTCATCTTCTACATATATTCATGGACTCATGCATTAAATCCAAATTCTTTTTTTTTTCATTGATAGGCATCTTGTCTTTAAGAAAGAATAAGAAGAAATGAGATGAAAATTGAATCCCTTGCCTTGACAAACTCTCTTAAAAGCCTCTAATTCAACACTCATTCAATAGATTTTTCCCTTGGAAATTTTTGAGATTAAGAGGTAAATTTTTCTTAGGAAACAAATGAGAGATGAGAGGTAAAGAGAGAGAAGATGCCATCCCCCACTCAAAGAACACCTAATGCTTATGTTTCTCTCTCCTCATTCAAAGATTTAGCCTTTTTAAAAGGGAAGGAAAAGTCCCCGTTTGGTCCTCCACCTTTTTGCATGTAATGAAACTAACCCTCTTCTTTTAATCTCTTATAACATTAACCCCAATTTGTTTCTAACTTTTTAAAATTTACCCCACATGTGCCACCTTTACAAATTGACCCCACGTTTTTATTCTATACTTCAATTGCACCCTTAATAAATTGTTTTCCAAATAATTTACCCACAATTAATTGATATAATACAGTTAAATTATCACATGCCCTACAACTTAAATACCCATATCACATATTTAATTTGATCTTAATCAATATAACATTATTTAATCATGCATTTTTAACTAGGGTCATAATTGGGGCCTCACATATGGATATTAATGTATGTGTATATATATGTGTATGTATATTGTGATGTATTATACATATATATATATATATATGTTCATAATGTGATGCATTAAATGTAATGTAATAGGCTCAGGTATAAGTATGAATAGTACATGTACAGGATGAATCATATAGATATATGTGCACTCATGCATATAGACAATAATCTCTATGTGGATGTAACTCTTATGAATATGTCATATAGTCATGGTAACGATCATGCATGACTATAGATGTTACAATTAGAGCATGTAAACTATATAAGCACTTGAGATTGTACATTGATGCTCAAAGTTATGCTGCTATGATTACAAATGGATACTAATATGTGTTCACATGTATGAATTTCCATATGATGCTATGCTAAAAGATATGTTGTGATCGTGTTAAAGGGATATAAAATAGTAAGAGAAAAGCAAACATAACTAAAGCAAAAAGTTACAGTTGCCAGCATTTGTGTCTAGGTTATGGATATATAGGCATGCCTATAAGGGTATTTTGCAGCTACTACAATACAAATTTGGCCTTATTGGGTCTACAGTATAGAATATAGTCTGTTTGGGTTTACATTTGTCTCGTTGGGACAATAATTTAACCCCATTTAGGTCCATATATTTGATATCTTTGAATATCTATAGGATTTTATGCCTACAGGTATTCATATAACTGTTACCAACGAGTATCCATAGTTCCCATTATTTACTCTTAGTGAAAGGTGCAGGCTTATTATAGAATTCAAGTAAAGTAATATGAAAGTAATTCAATTTGATCCACATGTTGTTTTACCTAACCTTACCCATGTACAACATATAGAGAGCATGAGATTGTATGTATATGTGTTTAAACATGAGGTATGTAATACTATAGTAACTCATGCATATAATATTAATGATAAGTAATTCAATAGAATGACATGATAACATATACTATGATCTAATTTCAAACATCTTTATATATATATATGAACTTATGTATTTCATAGCATATGATGAACATGAAAAAGAATATAGTTATGTTTAAAACATGAAATGCATGATGCTATAGAAACATATACATACGGTAATCACTATGAGCACCTAATGCTTTTATCACTTAAGATCATTGTATTTATATACATATCTACACACAAAATTGAGTGCACATAATTTAATCATTGATTGTCATTGATTTATAGTAAACACTTGCAATCATAATAATAAGTCTTGTATGGTTGTTATGGAAATTTTATATTGTGGTTCCAAGTAATATTGACTAATACTATGCCTATGTGTGTAAGTTAATGGTGGCTATGGTAAGAGGTTATTTCTAAATATTTTTTTTCTTTATTCCCCACTAAGCTAGTAAGCTTAGCATAGGTGTTTAACTGTGCAGGTACTTTAAGAAAGATTTTATCCGAGGATAAAATCTGCTACAACAAGGCTAACACTAGAGATAGGAAGAGTCCAATTTTTTATACAATTGTAATTTATTTTGGTCTTTGTAATTATTATATCTAGTAAAATGTGGTATAAAATAAGGACAAGAGTCAGTGTAGAGTAATCTAAAGTTTTTCTTTATAAATTCCATATGATGTGCTAAGAAAGGTTATGTTAGATAGTATATATGGTGGCAAGTATTAGTAGATATTAGAGTAGTCTTTACAAGCTGTCTCATTAAGAAGTGTTAAGCAAGTTAAAGGGCCTGAACAAGGTAACCAACCATCATCTTCTTCTAAAGAGGTAGTGTAATGGCCTCAACAACGGGTCAGTCGTGAATAGTACTTTTCGAAAGTGAATAGTGACACCAGGGTGAATAGTATCTTCCTAAGTCGGAAAATATTTTATTGGACCATTATAAAGAGCAAGTTAGCTGGAGTCCAAAGATATAATTTGGACTTAAAATGAGATCAAATGGACCATTAAAAGTCAAAAGTAAGGAAAAAAGTTAAGGTTCTAGTTAAAAGGATGTTTGTGTTAATTGAGAGCTTATATGGGATTTTAGAAATAACAAATGATCTTTAAAAATTACCATATTTTTGAAATATACATTAAATGTGATTTATAATCATATAGTAATAAAAAAAATTAATGTTACGATAACTTTGAAAATTGA
This sequence comes from Excoecaria agallocha, assembly GCA_037975025.1. Classification (NCBI taxonomy): domain Eukaryota; kingdom Viridiplantae; phylum Streptophyta; class Magnoliopsida; order Malpighiales; family Euphorbiaceae; genus Excoecaria; species Excoecaria agallocha. The sequence goes on from CM075820.1 coordinate 40,841,593, forward strand.
AATATCGGATTGGTAAAAATGCATCAGATCGAAAAATAGTCTTCGAATGACTCAAAAATATTCATGAAGTCTATTGAATATATTTTGAGAATTTTAGAAGTATTTTTAAGGATATTTGACCTCTATAAGTAAGAGAAAAATAATGATTTTGGTTTAAATAGTAATCAATCAACTATAATTTGACCAGGACTTTAAAAATAGTAAATGATCCTAAAAAATTGCAGGAATTTCCAGTTAAGCCTAAAATTTTATGTAGATTATTTTGGATGCAAAAAGTAAAATTTTCTATAATACCGATATTTTTAGATCAGACGAATGTAATTATACTAGATAAAAAATAGACTTCGATTGAGCCAAAAATTTGCGTGCAATCTATTTTTGGGGTGATAAAAATTATGAAATTATTTTTGTAGTGATTTAAAATTGGAAAGTGAAAGAAATGAATTAAAATGTGTTATTGGGTAGTTAATGGGCTTGATGAATTAATCAAGGCCCATTAAACTTAGCCCAAACCCAAGCCCAATTTAAAGAGTATTTATAGGATGAACTCTCTCAATTTTTCTAGAGAATCTCACGTTGGATCCAGCTCTCCCTTTTCTTTGATGGCCAAACTCCATTTTTCTTCTTTCCTCTCAAAATTCTTCATCTTCACTTTATTATTTTCTCTTGATCCAAACACCAAAAAAGATCTTCAGCCTCTCTAGTTGTTGGATCTAATCTTAAACCAAAGATTAAGGGAGAAAATCCAAGGAAAATAAGTGTTTAAGGAACGGAGATCAATTTTAGGTAAGTGAAATCTTGATTTTTAATTTGATTTTAAGGAACCTATAGCTAGATTTAGGTGCCTAGAGTATGTTTTTAAGGTTGTATTAAGCTGAAATTGTGGTTATCTTGGTGAATTTTGAGGTAGAAATTTCAGCCAAGGAATGAATTTTTTATTGGATGGTGATTTTTATAATTTCAAGTGAACAAAAGGAAGTTTAAGGGAAGATTATACATGGAGAAAGGTAAGTGACTACAAAATTCATTGATTTCCCTTTTATTTTGAATTAATTTCATTTATGTAATTAGGTTAAAAATGGGTAAAGTTGTTAATTGATGATGGAAATATTATATGTTAGCCTAAATTAAGTGTAGAGATGATATATGGTGCCCATAAAATTTTAGTGAATTATTGAAATTTATTTTGGAATTTTAAAGCCTATGTATTGATTATGTTTATATTGAAAATAGTGAAATAGTGGGAAATAATTGATTATTTTAGTGAAAAATGATGCTAAATAATAAATAATGCATAAATAAATTTTATTGGAATTTATTGAAATTCTAATGTTAATATGTGTATTGAAATTAATTGAATTATTAGTGAATAATTGTGCAAAAATGTTGAAAAAGGTGAATTTTATATGAAATTAAATTACAGTCAATGAAAATGAAATAAAAAGTTAACCGATGAATTTTTTAAAATAATAATTAAGTCATGAAAATAATAAAAATAATGAATTATACTAATAGAATTCATAATGGCGTAAAAAGTCATAAAATAATGTGTGACTAATTTATCAAAATAAATTAGTCAATAAAAAGTATTAAAAGAGTGAATTATTATAAATAATTTGCCGACGAAATTTAAGTTGGCATAATGAATGATTGAAAAGTTTATACAGAAAAATAAAAGGGAAAAATTGTAAAAAGTTGATTATTGAATTATGAGAGAACAATTCGCAAAGAACTATACAAAAAGAATAAAAGAGAATTTTGAATTGTAATGCCATAATTCATAATTTGTATAAAAGACTGCAAAGTCCCAAGTATTTGTGTAAAAGTGATTTGAAAAGATAAAGTGAAAGAAAAGATAAAAAGTTATTGAATAGTAAAAAGTACTAAAAGAGTGTATTTGATCAGAAATACAGTGTACCAAGAAATAAAATATTTTTAAATGTTAAAAATTATTTCAAATATAATTGATTATTTTGCCCTTAGCGATAAGCAGGTGGTGATATTCTTGTTTGTGGTGCAAGTCATGGCGACTTGCTTTGCTATGGATAGGATCTTTGATCTTCATGGCTTCAATGTCTTCAGTGAAAATGAAAGTGAAATATTTTTTGACTCAGGGAGATACTATTCCCCCTGGTGTCACTATTTACTTTCGAAAAGTACAATTCACGACTAACCTTAAAAATTATTTCAAATATAATTGATTATTTTGCCCTTAGCGATAAGCAGGTGATGATATTCTTGTTTAGGATATAATTGGCTAGCCATAAGGACACCTTTATACCGCGGTGCAAGTCATGGCGACTTGCTTTGCTATGCATAGGATCTTTGATCTCCATGGCTTCAGTGTTTTCAGTGAAAATGAAAGTGAAATATTTTTCAAGAAATGGTCCCTTGGGGATCACTTCTCTCTTAGTGGGACCTTTGGATCCAGTTCCGAGTATCCTTTTTGATGATCCTATTATATTGCACTAGGGGCGCATTGTAATGACTAAATCAGTATTGTTTAAATGAATTGAATATAAAAAAGTTATAACAAAAAATGTTTCGTTTGAAAAATAATGCAAAATTTAAATAAATATGTAAAATTTTCCCAAAAAGTCTGAATAATAAGGAAAAAGAAAAAGAAAGGTTTTATAAGAATAAAATAAGAAATGAAGATTAAGTCAAGCTTACATAAAACCATCTATTATGTTTTCCTTGGATACTATTCACGTATACGGTTACTATTAACAAATACGATTACTATTCACAAAGACAAAACTCTAATTAATTCAATATTTAAATAGTGTATTTTTAAGAGAACAAGTCAAATGAAAATAAAATGATATATTGTTCAATGAGGAAAAAGTAAAGACATAAGTTCTAAACAAATATTTAAATATAAGTATATGTATAAAGAAGGAAATAGAGTTTTGGCTGCAAAGTGTTCTAAAATAGCGGTATCACTTCATAATTAAAGCTTAAAAGCCTTTTTAAATAATAATGTATGTATTAGTTAAAAGTTAAAGAAAAATAAATAAATAAATAAATATATATATATATATATATATATATATATCAAGAAGTGTATTGAGGAATAAAATAGTCTAGATTGATACCCTTAAAAACATGAGCACCATTATACATTGCTATATGAAATGGTAATTATATCACTGTGGCTAAAAAGATAAGATGAAAGTTATAGTAAAGAATAATGTAAAGGTAAAAGTAAATATAATATTGATTTGCCTAAAAGATTAGGGTACAGTAAAGAAAAACCAAACAATAATGAGTACAAAAGTATGAATTAATAAACCAGTAATGTTGACTAAAGTAAAACAAAATGTTTAATGGAATAAGTATAAGAGTAGCATAATCTATATAATTATGCTTTACATTGAGAAGTTCTTGGATTAGTAGTCATCACTGGGCATATCTAGTGCTCAGCACATAGTGTTTATTGCGTGCAGGTTATGAAGTGTTGAGGGAGCATAGTATACGGTGGAGCCAATTCGGAGGAAAAGAATTAGTACTAAATCGAGTTGTAGTTTGGCATGTATATACTTAAACCATTAAGGTAAAAGATTGAACTGTATTTTGATTGCATTTATGATTATTGATAGATGAGTGTTCAGTGTATGTTTTTAGTATGAAGTTACTTTGTATATGTTTTAATTGTTTACAAGATTGTCGAATCGTAAATTGAATAAAATATTAAATTGTATTAAATTTGTTTGGCAATGATTGAAATTTGAGAAAAAAAACTTGCCATTTTCGGCTAAGTTTCGCATCGAAAAGAACTATTCCGAGAAGGGTGTGACATTTAGTAGTATTAGAGCTAGGTTTAAGCGATTCTAAGATCAGAGTGGGATAAGGTTAAGTGATAGGTTTGTCTGTATATACATGCCAAATATAAGAGATACGTGTTAGGAATTTGATGTGTACTTGCTCCACTCTAGTTTAAAAAGTAAAAAGTTGACATTTTACTGAGATTGTCAGATATGAAAGGATTGATTTTGCACAGTAAGGACAGTAGTGAGAATGAAAGTATTGTTGTTTGAGATCTCTTGGAGGTCAAAGTAGGGAAAAAAAGTATTTACTGAAACTGAGTGTAAATGTGAGTGTCTAAGTGTCTACGTAGATGAGAAATAGTCCAACAAAAGATAAAGTAAGGAGTGTGTCGGAAGGTTAAAATGGAATTGTATATTGAGTTCAGATAAGTTGTAAAGGACACAAAGATACCTTGACTGGATTGTCTTGATTTAAAATGTTATTGAGCAAATTGATACACTACAAGAAAATTCTGAAATAGCAATGGAAAATAGCAACTCAAATTGTTGATTTTCCATTACTAATTAAAATTAGCAACGAAAAAATCAGTTGCTATTTTCACCTAGTGTAAGATTCGGTGAAATTTTCAAAATAGCAACGGAAATTAATTTTTGTTGCTATTTTCAGCAATGGAAATTACAATTTTGTTGCTATTTTCAGCCAGTATTATAAAAAAAATGCGACAAAATTTTCGTCGCTCTTCCATCACTAAAATATTGTTGATTATTTACAAAATTAATTTCAGTTTTTCTATTTGTGGCCCATAAGATCTCAAAAAATTTTGAACTTAGATTGTTATAGAAGATTATGAACTAAATCAAATATTTTGTGGTAATCACATGTAATACAAATGAAATTAATTTTCACTCTATTTTTAGAAATTGTAACTATAAAAAGTAAAATAAATATGGTTCATAAGATCTCAAGAAGCAAAAAATTAAATAAATTTGTAGAGCCAAAGCAGCAGCCCCATTTCCTTTTTTCAACTACAATAGCACACCTCTTAATTCATCAAAATTAATTCAAAAGCAAAAATCATACAAAGATTCAAAATCAATTCAAAACTTGCATCCAAATATCCAAAATTAAATTAACCAAAATCAAACCAAGAAGAAAAAGAGATATGAGTTAAAACGTACCTTTGAAATTTAGATTCTTTAGATCCACAAAAGAAGATAAATAGACAAACCCAAAACTCCATTATAGCAAAATCGACTTTTACCCTTTACAATGAGTCAAGTAAGTCTTAGATTGGGAGATCTAACCCCAAATAAACAACAAAGAAGCAAAAACAAAAATTAAAGATAAATAAAATTATCAAATTGAAGGAAATCAAGGAAAATAAATTAACAAAAAAAGAAAAATTGAGAGAAAAATAAGTACCTTTAGATGAGATTGAAAGAGGCCTTGATGGAGAGAGAGAGAGAGAGAGAGGGAGACAAAGAGAGGCTTGAGGCAGAAAAATGTAGAGCCAAAGAAAATCACAGCTTTTATACTTAGGGCTAAGAAAATCGCAGCTATTTTTTCAAATTAGCAATAGAATTAGATTTTCCTCGCTAAAATAGCAACGAAAAATGAATTCTGTTGCTATTTTTAAAATTAGCAACGGAAAATAAATTCCGTTGCTATTTTTTGTGACAAAAATTTTTTCTCGAATGATCTTAATTTAGCAACAAAAAATGGATTCCATTGCTATTTTTCAAATTAGCAACGAAAAATGAGTTCCGTTGCTATTTTTTGGTACAAATTTTTTTCTCAAATGGTCTTAATTTAGCAACGAAAATGGAATTCCGTTGCTATTTTCAAATTAGCAACGGAAAATGAATTCCGTTACTATTCTTTGGAACAAAATTTTTTTCTCAATAATCTTAATTTAGTAACGAAAATGGAATTTCATTGCTATTTTTTAAATTAGCAACGAAAAATGAATTCTGTTGCTATTTTCAAATTAGCAACGGAAATAATTTCATTGCTATTATTTATACCTTCACTAAATTCGACATAAAATAGCAACGGAAAAAAATTTATTTGCTATTATTTATATCTTCACTAAATTTGACATAAAATAGCAACAAAATTTATATTCCGTTACTATTTTAGCAACGGAATAAAAAATTCCGTTGCTATTATTTATACCTTCACTAAATTCGACATAAAATAGCAACAAAATTTATATTCCGTTGCTATTTTAGCAAAAATAGCAACGAAATTTAATTTTCATTGCTATTTTAGCAACGAAATTTAATTTTCATTGCTATTTTAGCAATAGAATATAAATTTCATTGCTATTTTAGCAACAGAATTAATTTCCATTGCTAATTTTCATCCCAAATTTTTCCCGCTGTCGAGTGTTGCCATTTTTAGCAACGAAAATTATTTTTCGTTGCTATATTTTGGCGCTAAAATCTCCCTCATTTTTAGCAATGAAATACAACCATTTTGTATTCCGTTGCTAAATCCTTAAAACTTCAACCAATTTTAGCAACAGAATTTATTTTTCGTTGCTATTTGGTATTCTGTTTCTATTTGGCTATTTTCTTGTAGTGATAAAAAGTTGAGGTTGTTTAAGATGCTCTATATACCTGTCCGTGATTCTTTTATAGATGTGGGGATTTGATTGCACATTACATAGTATGGGAATAGGCTATAACATTTGCATCATATGAGAATACGTGACAGTATTCTATTGCATACATGGAATCATACATTCATTGCATAGCATTTCACCTTGTTTGATAGCATCTGATCTGCATCATACTATGTGTATAGGCCCCACTTGATAGGATGAAACTAACAAGGGATATGAAGAGCATAGGGACGACCTGAGAATGAGACAAGAATTGTGTACTCAAGATTATTTTTTGTATATGTTAGAGCCCTTATAAGTTATTTTCCGTGTCATTTAGATTTGCTAATGCATCGACCACCTTTGTGAATTAATAAGAATGAGTTTTTCACCTTTACTTAGATCCATTTTAGTGGATTTGAGTAATCACCATCTGGTATGTTCTGAGATACAGAAATAATATGATAAGTATTTGAGAACTGTTCTGCAAGTATTGGAAGAAAAGCAACTATGTTTTTAATTCAGTGAATGTAACCTTTGGTTAAATGTGGAAATCCCGGATTTAGCCGGGTACTATAGAAAAGTTAACGAAGTGGTTGAAACCTTCAGTAAAATAATTTGTATGTAATAAGGCAAATGCAATTAAATGAATATGCATGACTTCATAATGAGTAAGAATGATTACATATCATGTTTTCAGTTCTTCAAGCCGTGAATGCCAATTTAAGTTTGGCTCTGGATGGGGGCATTCTTAGTTGGGTTATAAGTGAAACCGATATTGTATATCGAGTAGGAAAAATGGTTCAGAAAGAGAATATTTGTGTGATAGTCATTGTGAATAAGTTGAAAGATTCTTACCGAAATCCGTCGGGATGATGATATCCTGCATCCTGGAAGTCATCAGATGTACCAGGATTAAAAGCTTAATATTAGGAGAATATGATTTAAAGTTTGCTGTGACAGATGATGTAAGTAATTGTTTGAATGTGTCAAGGTATGAAAGAGGAGCATTTGATTCCTCCAGGAATTTCTTCGATGTATCATGAAACTTATTTAAAAATAAAACAATGTGATTAAGGAATCTGTTATTGGATTGTTTAAGCGGTAAAGAGGAAAGATATTATATAAAAGATTGGTAATAATCTCCGTATTGAAATAGTATTTCACCCTTGATTAATGATCAGCCAGAGTGGATAATTCAGATATTGGAAGAAGGAGTATGGTTAAATGTATGAGATTGTGATAATAACTGTGAAAAATGGCTATCTATAGTAGAATCCCACTTTTGTTGAGACAATGTTAGAAAAAAATGTCAAATCCTTTATACTAAATTTAATGAAGTGTAAATAAGTCAGTAAGTCTCGATTTGATTCACGATATAAATGGAATTTGTACTCAGGATGTTATGATTTAGAAAAAAAAAATTTGTTAGCTTTAAACGTAAGTGAGTTCCATTGGCAAAGATATTTGTGGAACCATCAAATGGAAATGAAGGTGACAGTATGGTATCCTCTACTCTTTGAGATAAGTAAATTTCGAGGACAAAATTTCTTTTAGTAGGGAAGATTTGTAATGCCCTCAATACCGGGTCAGCCGTGAATAGTACTTTTCGAAAGTGAATAGTGACACCAGGGTAAAAAGTATCTTCCTGAGTCGAAAAATATTTTATTGGACCATTGTAAAGAGCAAGTTAGCTGGAGTCAAAAAAATATAATTTGGACTAAAAATGAGATCAAATGGACCATTAAAAGTCAAAAGTAAGAAAAAATTAAGGTTCTAGTTAAAATGATGCTTGTGTTAACTGAGAGCTTATATGGGACTTTAAAAATAACAAATAATCTTTAAAATTACCATATTTTTCAAATCTATATTAAATGTGATGTAAAATCATATGGTAAAAAAAAATTAATGTTACGGTAACTTTGGAAATTGAAATATCAGACTGGTAAAAATACATCAGATTGAAAAATAGTCTCCGAATGACTCAAAAATATTCATGAAGTCTATTGAATATATTTTGAGAATTTTAGAAGTATTTTTAAGGATATTTGACCTCTATAAGTAAGAGAAAAATAATGATTTCCATTTAAATAGTAACCGATCAACTATAATTTGACAAGGACTTTAAAAATAGTAAATGATCCTCAAAAATTTCAGAAATTTCTAGTTAAGCCTAAAATTTTATGTAGATTATTTTGGATGCAAAAAGTAAATTTTTCTATAACACTGATATTTTTGGATCGGACCGATTTAATTAAACCAAAGCAAAAATGGACTCCGATTAAGCCAAAAATTTGCGTGCAACCTATTTTCAGGGTGATAAAAATTATGAAATTAATTTTGAAGTGATTTGAAATTGAAAACTGAAATAAATAAATTAAAATGTGTTTTTGGGTAGTTAATGTGCTTGATTAATTAATCAAGGCCCATTAAACTTAGCCCAAACCCAAGCCCAATTTAGAGAGTATTTAAGGGATGAACTCTCTCAATTTTTCTAGAGAATCTCACGTTAGTTTTAGCTCTCCCTTTCCTTTGATGGCCAAACTCCATTTTTCTTCTTTCCTCTCAAAATTTTTCATCTTCACTTCATTATTTTCTTTTGATCCAAACACCAAAAATGATCTTCAGCCTCTGTAGTTGCTAGATCTAATCTTAAACCAAAGATTTAAGGGAGAAAAGCCAAGGAAAATAATTTTTTAAGGCATGGAGGTCAATTTTAAGTAAGTGAAATCTTGATTTTTAATTTGATTTTAAGGCACCTATAGCTAGATTTAGGTGCCTAGAGTATGTTTTTAAGGTTGTATTAAGGTGAAATTATGGTTATCTTGGTAAATTTTGAGGTAGAAATTTCAGCCAAGGAATGAAGATTTTATTGGATGGTGATTTTTATGATTTCAAGTGAACAAAAGGAAGTTTAAGGGAAGATTATACATGGAGAAAGGTAAGTGACTACAAAATCATTTGATTTCCCTTTTATTTTGAATTAATTTCATTTACGTAATTAGGTTAAAAATGGGTAAAGTTGTTAATTGATGATGGAAATAATATATGTTAGCCTAAATTAAGTGTAGAGATGATATATGGTGCCCATAAAATTTTAGTGAATTATTGGAATTTATTTTAGAATTTTAAACCCTTTGTATTGATTATGTTTATAGTGAAAATAGTGAAATAGTGGGAAATAATTGATTATTTTAGTAAAAAATGATGCTAAATAATAAATAATGCATAAATAAATTTTATTGGAATTTATTGAAATTCTAATGTTAATCTGTGTATTGAAATTAATTGAATTATTAGTGAATAATTGTGCAAAAATGTTGAAAAAGGTGAATTTTATATGAAATTAAATTATAGTAAATGAAAATGAAATAAAAAGTTAACCGATGAATTTTTTGAAATAATAATTAAGTCATGAAAATAATAAAGATAATAAATTATTGGTAAGTAATTCATAAAATGAGTGAAAATGATGAAAATTATAAAATAGTGTGTACGTGAATTTTTATGGAATTTATATGCTTTATTAGAATATTTTTTGAAATAAATTTGAATTATTAAGAAATAATTCAATAAATAAGTATGTAATTAGAATGAATGCGAAGTAAATTATTTCAGTATATAAAGAAATGAAAAAGTCAAATTATGCATTTTCGAAGCATATAATAATGAATTATACTAATAGAATTCATAATGGCGTAAAAAGTCGTAAAATAATGCGTGACTAATTTATCAAAATAAATTAGTCAATAAAAAGTATTAAAAGAGTGAATTATTATAAAATAATTCGCTGACAAAATTTAAGTTGGTATAATGAATGATTGAAAAGTTTACGCAGAAAAAGAAAAGGGAAAAATCATAAAAAGTTGATCATTGAATTATGAGAGAATAATTCGCAAAGAACTATACAAAAAGAATAAAAGAGAATTATGAATTATAATGCCATAATTTGTATAAAAGACTGTAAAGTCCCAAGTACCTGTGTGAAAGTGATTTGAAAAGATAAAGTGAAAGAAAAGACAAAAAGTTATTGAATAGTCAAAAGCACTAAAAGAGTGTATTTGATTTGAAATACAGTGTACCAAGAAATAAAAGTTTTTTAAATGTTAAAAATTATTTCAAATATAATTGATTATTTTGCCCTTAACGATAAACAGGTAATGATATTCTTGTTTAGCATATAATTGGCTAGCCATAGGGACACCTTTGTACCGCGGTGCAAGTCATGGCAACTTGCTTTGCTATGGGTAGGATCTTTGATCTCTATGGCTTTAGTATTTTTAGTGAAAAAGAAAGTGAAATATTTTTTGACAAATGGTCCCTTGGGGATCACTTCTCTCTCAGTGGGACCTTTGGGTCCAATCCCGAGTATCCTTTTTGAGAATCTTGTTATATTGCATTACGGTCGTATTGTAATGACTAAATAAGTATTGTTTAAATGAATTGAATATAAAAAGGTTGTAACGAAAAATGTTTCATTAAAAAAAATGCAAAATTTAAATAAATATGTAAAATTTTTCCAAAAAGTGTGAATAATAAGGAAAAAGAGGAAGAGAGGTTTTATAAGAATAAAATAAGAAATGAAGATGAAGTCAAGCTTACATAAAACCATCTATTATGTTTTCCTTGGATACTATTCACGTATATGGTTACTATTCACAAATACAGTTACTATTAGCAAAGACGAAAACTCTAATTAATTCAATATTTAAATAGTGTATTTTTAAGAGAATAAGTCGAATGAAAATAAAATGATATACTTTTCAATGAGGAAAAAGTAAAGACATAAGTTCTAAACAAATATTTAAATATAATTATATGTATAAAGAAAGAAATAGAGTTTTGGCTGCAAAGTGTTCTAAAATAGCGGTATCACTTCGTAATTAAAGCTTAAAAGCCTTTTTAAATAATAATGTATGTATTTGTTAAAAGTTAAAGAAAAATAAAAAAAATATATATTAAGAAGTGTATTGAGAAATAAAATAGTCCAGATTGGTACCCTTAAAAACATGAGCACCATTATACATTGCTAAATGAAATGGTAATTATATCACTGTGGCTAAAAAGATAAGATGAAAGTTATAGTAAAGAATAACGTAAAGGTAAAATTAAATCTAATATTGATTTGCCTAAAAGATTAGTGTATAGTAGAGTTGAAAGATTGAAAAACCAAAGAATAATGATTACAAAAGTATGAATTAATAAACCATTAATTTGAATAAAGTAAAAGAAAATGTTTAATGGAATAAGTATAAGAGTAGCATAATCTATGTAATTATGCTTTGCTTTGGGAAGTTCTTGGATTAGTAGTCACCACTGGGCATATCTAGTGCTCAACACGTAGTGTTTACTGCATGTAGGTTATGAAGTGTTGAGGGAGAATAGTATACGGTGGAGCCAATTTGGAGGAGAAGAATTAGTACTAAATCGAGTTGTAGTTTGGCATGTATATACTTAAACCATTAAGGTAAAAGATTGAATTGTATTTTGATTGCATTTATGATTATTGATTGATGAGTGTTCAGTGTAAGTTTTTAGCATAAAGTTACTTTGTATATGTTTTAATTGTTTACAAGATTGTCGAATCGTAAATTGAATAAAATATTAAATTGTGTCAAAGTTATTTGGCAATGATTGAAGTTTGAAAAAAAACTTGCCATTTTCGGCTAAGTTTCGCATCGGAAAGAACTATTCCGAGAAAGGTGTGACAGGTAGAGTTAAAGACAATGGTATGTAACTCTAACCCTAAGAATGTAAAGGAGTTTCCAAAGCTAAAAGATAAGGGTGGGAACATCATAAACTCTGATTTACCTTTTGATTCATCATATTTGCCATATCCATCAATAGCTAGGAAAGAATAACAATGAGCAATTAGAGAGATTTTTGAATATGTTCAAGAAATTGCATGTAAATTTGCCATTTGCCAAGTCTTTACTTCACTTGCCAAAATATGCAAAATTGATGAAAGATCTTTTCTCAAATAAAAAGAATCTACAAGGGGTAGGCATTATTAAAATTTCTAAAAATTGTAGTGCTATTCTTACCAATGAAATCCCTAAAAAATTAAAAGACCCAGGTAGTTTTACATTACCTTGTGAGTTGGGGAAGGGGGGAGGGAGAATTTTATGGGTAATGCACTATGTGATCTAAGGGCAAGTATAAATTTGATGCTATACTAAAAATGTAGGAAGTTGAAGTTAGAGGACATCAAGGAAACAAGGATGACACTTCAACTAGTAAATTGCTCAGTCAAACATCCTAAGGGAACCATAGAAGACTTGCTAGTTAAAGTGGGCACTTCATTTTTCTAGTTGACTTTATTGTGATGGATATGGATGACGACAAAAATGTCTCATTGATTATGGGAAGGCCATTCCTAAATATAGCGAGATCACTTATAGACGTGCATGGGTAGACCATAAGTCTAAGGTTCAATGATGAGGAAATGGTATTTGATGTTAATAAGGTGATAAAGCATCCATCATATGAATTTGAGGAGTTGTTATGCTTCATGGGTGCAATAGAGAACCATAAAGAGGAAATCCAAGAGAAAATCCTACTTGATGATCCATTAAGGAATTATTTGGCGAATAAGATTAAGGAGGAAGACTTGACAAAAGTAGAGAAAGAAGTTATGGAAGAGGTGGAGAAAGAGTACGGAGAGAGAGATTCCAATAAAAAAAGGGTAGAGCTATAAAAGAGAGCTTCAAAAAATGAACTCAAACCCCTTCCCCTTTATTAAAGTACGTGTTTTTAAAGGATTGAGCAAACCAGTGATAATATCTTCTTTTTTGATAGGTACTAAAGAGAAATCACTAATAGAAGTGCTAAAAAGCACAAAGGAGCCATCAATTGGGAACTTTAGATCTTAAAGTAATCAACCCAACTTCGGATCTTAAAGGAATTAACTCATGTTAAAGGAATCCCAATGGAGGAAGATTGTAAACCATTTGTGCAACCCAAAAAGAGATTGAATCTAGCAATGCAAGAGTTAGTAAAAAAAGAAGTTTTAAATTGCTTGACGTAGGTATAATCTTTTCTATCTCTGATAGTAGTTAGGTAAGTCTAGTTTAGTGTTTTACTAAGAAAGGCGAGATGATAGTGATAAAAAATGAGAAAAATAAAATCATTCCAACTCATACAGTTACATGTTTGAGGGTATGTATCGACTATAAAAGACTCAATAGTGCAACTAGGAAAGACCACTTTCCTTTACCATTAATTGATTAAATGATTGAGAGGTTGGCAGGCAATAGGTTTTATTATTTTCTAGATAGGCATTCGGTGTATTTGCAAATCCCTCTAGCTCTTGAGGATGAAGAGAAGACAACCTTCACCTGCCCTTATGGTACCTTTGCCTGTAAGAAATGCACTTTGGGTTATGGAATGCATCGGCTATGTTTCAGCAATGTATGATGACTATATTCCATGACTTCATAGAGAATTTTATGGAGGTATTTATAGACGATTTCACCATATATGGGAGAGATTTTGAGAGCTATTTAAGGCATTTCAATTTAGTGTTGGAAAGGTGTGAGAAGACCAACTTAGTGTTGAATTAAGAGAAATGCCATTTTATGGTGAATGAGGGCATTGTCTTAAGGCATAAGATTTAAAAGAAAAAGGGATAAAAGTGGATTGAGCTAAGGTATAAGTGAATGAAAAAATTCCCCCTCCAACTAATGTCAAGGGTGTTAGTAGCTTTTAGGGGCATGCAGGGTTTTACCGTCGATTTATTAAAGACTTTTCTAAGATTGTAAAACCTTTGTCAAATTTATTAATGAAGGATGCTCCTTTTGATTTTACTAAAGAGTGTTTGGAGGCATTCAACGCGTTGAAACAATGTTTGATTTCAACTCCGGTGATCATTTCTTCGGATTTGAATCTTTCATTCTAATTTTTTTGTGATGTAAGAGATTTTATAGTGGGAGCCATGCTAGGACAAAGGAGAGAGATAGTCTTTTACACAATCTACTATGCATGCCACACCTTAACGGGAGCTCAAGTCAATCACATGACAATTGAGAAGGAGCTTCTTGCAATAGTTTATGCATTCAAGAATTTTAGACCTTATCTTCTTTACTCTACAGTAATTGCATAGTCTGATCATGTAGCTTTGCAGCATTTATTCACGAAGAAGGAATCAAAGCTAAGATTGATTTGGTGAGTGTTGTTGCAATAGTTCGACTTGGAGATAAAGGACAAAAAGTGTGTCGAGAATTTTGTTATGGACCATCTATCTCCCTTGGAACATGATCATATCAATAAGGGGAAATTAGTGATTGCTTTTCAGATGAGTTAATTTGTGCTATTTATGTGTGTAATGTTGATGATCCTTGGTTTGTTGACATAGCAAATTATCTTACAAGTAGATTTATTCCAAGAGACTTGACATGGTAACAACTGAAGAAATTCAAAATTGATGTAAGATTTTACATTTAGGATGATCCATAATTATTTAAGCTGTGTACGAATCAAGTACTTGGAAGATGTGTCCTAAATGGTCTTAGCCGTGTCCCTATTAGTCTCTGAGTTCCAGAATATGGCACTTGGTTGAGACCAAGAGCTCTCTGCCGTGTGCAACACTTTAGTTTAGAGATAAGATGTTTCACTCGGTCGAGACCATTGGTTTCAGCCGTGTGCCACATAAATTTTCAAATCTAGTAAGGGTCACTTAGCTAAGACTAATTAGTTGCAGCCATGTGCCATTGATAGTGAGGTGTATAGTTTAGGGCAATAGTCTCAGCTGTGTACTTCAATAAGTGTTTTGGTACAGAAGGGCTTACTCGGCTAAGACCATTTGGTCTCAGGCGTGTGCTATTGGGGTTTTTAGAAACAGAGTGGTGGACTCAATCGAGACCAATTGGTGTTAGCGGGTCCTTTAAAATTTCAATATTGTGCATTTTAATTTTGTGCCTGACTCGGCTAAGACCAATTGGTCTCAATCGTGTGCTAAGGGCACTCTATCATGTCCATTTATAAATAGAATCAAAAATCATATCTCTTGTCACCATCTTTCATTTCCTTTTAAAAATCCTTGAGGAATCCGATATGCTTTCACACTTTCTACTCTCTTTGTGCATTTTTCTCCTTGTTAAAGCATCAATCAAGTAAGTATCCAATGTGTTTTTCTTTAAACTTCATCTCTTTAATTAAATTTTTGGCTTTTTCTTGAGCATGTTTGAATTAAAAATCCCCCTTTTGATGAGCACTTTGAATTTTTAAATGCATGATATGTGTTTTGAATGTTTACATATCCATTACATGTGTAAAGTTAGGTTTATATTACAATTTGTCCAATTTTACATATTTTTCTTAGCAGCATACCTTATAACTTGCTATTTTGACTATTTTTTTTGTAACCAATTGTTTTCTGCTTCATTTAAATTATTGCATTGTAGTGTAAGTCATGTTCATGCATGCCATGTGCTCGTTAAATTGCTTGAAAGAAGTAAACATGGCTAATTCGATGAACTTTTTCTCTAAAATGTTTTAGTGATATCTTGTTGGTTTAGAAACTAGATACATAGTGGAACAACTTTGTAGAAGACCACTTTCCCTGAAAATGACGTTTTGAAGTTTAAAAATGGCATAAAAATCGAGCCTGAAATTTTGTCTTTGAGCGGTTTGGGTCTCACGGCTACTAGGTTTTTGGCAGTAATCGTGAGGTACCCCAGTTTTTAGTCCAGATACTAAAGAAGACCTACCTTATGATTACTAAGCCTTTCATAGTAATTATGAGCCCTTTTAAAAGTATAGACCATAGTTATTACTCATTTAATAATGACCAAGAGGTAGTATGACGTAGTCCAGAGTAAGAAGAGTGACCTAGGTCACGATTACCATGATTTTGGTAGTAACCATGACCCCTATTTCATGTTTGAGCCACTATTACTAGGATTTTAATAGTAACTGTGACCCTACTTTATCTATCTTAAACTTGAATTTAAAGTCTTAATTGTTATTAAAGCGTGTTTAAGCCTTCCTAAATGCTTTTAGAGTGTTTTAAGTGCAAAACAAGAGTAGTAAGTGATATGGAATAGGTGTAAAACATAATGAATTAATGAAATAAAATACTAAGTCTCAAATGCATAAGAATTTGTACAACAAATGAATATGAATGAACATGAATAGCATAATTTAGTGAAACAAAGGCATGATCTATGATATGTATTAATATCATGTTTTCTAAAAATATACAATAAAATGTACAAGTAATAAATGTGAATAAACATGATAAATGGTAAGCATAATGTTATAAGTTGCATGAAAAATGATAATTATATTAATGTTAATGTTAAGAGTATTTGAAGTTTAAGCAACTATAAATTGTTTAAAGATTTTGTTACATGCTCTATTTAATGTGTTATCTCCTTAAATATGAAAGTATCAAGTGTGATAATTTAGAGTGATTAAATACTATTTGTAAGCCTAAATTTCACATAGTAGTGGATAGATAGGCATGCCTATAAAAGGAATAGTGATCGCAGCTGCAAGTGTTGTCCCCAAAATGTGACTAGTGTAGTGTTTGATACCTTTTGGTATCTAGCGAACTGAGACTTTTATGTCTCTAGTGTTGTATCTAGTGTTTGTACCCATATCAACCCTTATGAGAATTCAGGCAATGTAAGTGATTTAATGGATGAGTATTGATAAGTGATTAATAGTGTAAATTTTATTTTACTTAATGATAATGTTAGTGCTTTTTATTGCATAATAAAGTGTAAATGAAAAACCATATTGTAATTGAGTGTATAATTGCTATTAAGTGTGATTAAATGTATGTAATGAATAAGTGTGTTATGATATTATATTATATGTTTGGCATGTTAGATTTTATGTATTTGAGACTTCAATAAGAATTCAAGTGTATTGTTTACTCCCCACTGAGCCATTCCTCAGCACGGGTGTTTTCCCCGTGTAGGTACTCAGAGATGAGAAAGTACTTTTGCTAGATTCAACATCTGCAGGTCACTAGAAGGGTAATGAGTGAAGGAATAATTATGATAATGTATTATTTATCTATAAATGTATATTGTGTAAAACATTTGAAATATATGTAACGAACTAAGTTGTAATTGTACTTTAAATATATTATATGCATTTTTTTTCAAGTAATTTAATAAAATAATAAGTATATAAAATGGTAATAAGAGCGGGCATTACATTGTGGTATCAGAGCAAAGGTTTAGGGGGTTTTTGGCAATAAGGTGTTAGTGAATAGATTATAAATATGTGTCTATATAGTGTTGTGGCCTTAAAACAGATGTTGTATTGTTTAGTATACATATAGAATTGGATCCTAATGTAGATGTCTCTGTGTATTTAGATAGATATGGCAGTCTGTGTTCCTATCAGTAAATCCTTAACGGTTTGGGCAATTGAATATACATGTGATAGCATAGGATGGGGCAGGCATATATCATATATGAGAGCATACATTTGCAACCTATCATTCTTATAACCCATTGCATCAGCATTATTTGGAAAGTAATGAAAAGCATAGGGAGAGAATAAGACAATTATAAAGAGATGAAGTTAGATTGAATATAAGCATGATAAAGTAAGGAATAAGACAAATAGGGAGAGATAGTGTTAAATAGAGTTTGATTAAGACAAAGTTATTGGAATGCAAGTGATGATATTTGAAAGGTGGCACAGGGAGAATTTTGAGGACGAAATTCTTGAAGGGGGAGAGAGTTATAATGCCCCTAATGGTACACTAAGAGGGGTAGATGGACTTTTCATATGAGACAGAGATTGATTATGTGGCTAATGAAGGGGAAATTGTAATTTAGGGACATAATTGAAAAGTAAAAGTAAAAATTTTAAGGAAGAAATGTGAATATGTCAAAATTGAGATACCAAAGTAAAAGACATAAGCCTAAAGAGGGACCAAATTAAGATTTTGTCAAGATCTTTTGAGCCAACCAATGAAGAATGGACACTAGTGTTTCTAGAAAAAAAAACAATTAATTAAAAAGAGATAAGTTAAAAGAAAGGAAGAGGGAGATGTGGCTAGCCATTCTTGGCCTATCTTTCCTTTATCTTCATCCTTTCTCAAGCTTGAGTGGATACTGATCCAAGTAGAGGAAAAAAAGCTGTAAATGGTAGAGATGAAGAGCAAGAGTAAAGAAGCGAAGATAAGAAGGAAGAAAGAAAAGGTTAAAGCTTAATAGATGTATGGGAGTTATAATATTGTTTTATGTGTTTGTAAATGAAATAAATTTATATATGTGTTTTAGATGATCTATAGTTGATATTTGAGTGAATAACTGAATGTATAGTGCATGAGAAAGATGATTTGTGCCTTAGTAAGAGATAAGGTGTAAATATGTTCAATGTTCACTGGAACCGGTTTTAGTGTAACGTGCATAACTATTTTTGTAGATGTCTGATTTATGTGAACTTAGTTGGATATGAACTTTAAGACATATATATAAAACGTTGTAGATGAATTTGGGATCTAAATTTGTCTTTAAAGTGTCCAAAAATGAGCTTAAAGTGGACAGACCTCTGTTGTCTGTCACCTAGGAATAATATGTAATATTTTAGTGATATCTTGTGATTTGGATGTCTGAATTGAGTAATTTTTAATGTTTACAAAACTAAAGACATAGTGGAATAACTTTGTATAAGACCACTTTCTCTGATAATGATGTTTTAAAGTTCAAAAGGGGCATAAAATTTGAGCCTAAAATTTTTCCTTTGAGCGGTTTGGGTCTCACGATTACTAAGTTTTTGGTAGTAACCATGAGGTACCCTAATTTTTAGTCTAGACCCTAAAAAAGACCTACTTCACGGTTACTAAGCTTTTCATAGTAACCATGACCCCTTTAAAAAGAATAGACCATGGTTATTACTCATTTGATAATGACTGTGAGGTAGTATGATGCAGTCTAGAGCCAGAAGGGTGACCTAGGTCACAGTTACCTTGATTTTGGTAGTAACTCTTACCCCTATTTCAAGTTTGAGCCACGGTTACCAGGATTTTGATAGTAATCGTGACCCTACCCTATCTTTCTTGAACTTGATTTTAAAGTCTCAATTGTTATTAAAGCATGTTTAAGCCTTCTTAAATGCTTTTAGAGTGTTCTAAGTGCAAAACAAGAGTAAGTGATATGGAATAGGTGTAAAACATAATGAATTGATGAAATAAAATACTAAGTCTTAAATGCATAAGAATTTGTACAATAAATGAATATGAATGAACATAAATAGCATAATTTAGTGAAATAAAGGCATGATCTATGACATGTATTAATATCATGTTTTCTAAAAATATACAATATAATGTACAAGTAATAAATGTGAATAAACATGATAAATGGTAAGCATAACGTTATAATTTGCATGAGAAATGATAATTATATTAATGTTAATGTTAGGTGTATTTGAAGTTTAAGCAACTATAAATTGTTTAGTGATTTTGTTACATGCTCTATTTAATGTGTTATCTCCTTGAATCTGAATGTATCAAGTGTGATAATTTAGAGTGATTAAATACTATTTGTAAGCCTGAATTTCACATAGTAGTGGATAGATAGGCATGCCTATAAAGGGGATAGTGATCACAGCTGCAAGTGTTGTCACCATAATCTGACTAGTGTAGTGTATGAAACCTTTTGGTATCTAGTGAACTGAGACTTTTATGTCTTTAGTGCAGTATCTATTGTTTGTACCCATATCCACCCTTATGAGAATTTAGGCAATGTAAGTGATTTAATGGATGAGTAATGATAAGTGATTAATAGTGTAAATATTATTTTACTTAATGATAATGTTTGTGCTTTTTATTGCATAATGTAGTGTAAATGAAAAACCATATTGTAATTGAGTGTATAATTGCTATTGAGTGTGATTAAATGCATGTAATGAATAAGGGTGTTATGATATTATATTATATGCTTGGCATGTTAGAGAATTCCATTTATTGCTTTGTTTTAAATTCATGTTTTAGCTTTTGTTTTGTTTAATTGTTTCTTTTGTTTAATTTTTGCTTTTAAATAAAAAACATTTGGGAAACGATCTCGGATTAATTTAATTCATACATAGATATTATTCTTAGCAATCCATGTTCCCTTGGGTACAATATTTGGGATCTTAATCTATATTTCCCTGTATTACTAGCCGATCTAGTACACTTGCTAGACATCGATAAATAAGAAGTCAAGTGTATTGTTTACTCCCTAATGAGCCATTACTCAACACGGGTGTTTTCCCCGTGTAGGTACTCAGAGATGAGAAAGTACTTTTGCTAGAGTCAACATCTGCATGCCACTAGAAGGGTAGCGAGTGAAGGAATAATTTTGATAATGTATTATTTATTTGTAAATGTATATTGTGTAAAACATTTGAAATATATGTAACGAGCTAAGTTGTAATTGTACTTTAAATATATAATATGTAATTTTGTGCAAGTAATTTAATAAAATAATAAGTATATAAAATGGTAATAAGAGTGGGCATTACATTGTGGTATCAGAGCAAAGGTTTAGGCGATTTTTGGCAATAAGGTGTTAGTGAATAAATTAGAAATATGTGTTTATATAGTGTTGTGGCCTTAAAGCAGATGTTGTATTATTTAGTGTACATATAGAATTGGATCCTAGTGAAAGTATAGATAGTCAAGAGTGTAAATCCAGTGATAGTGAAAAGACTAATGTAGATATCTCTATTCTCCATAGATAATAGAGAACGAAAGCCCTATGTGAAGTTGATCTGAAAGTGGATTTAGATAGATATGGCAGTCTATATACCTATCAGTAAAACCTTAATAGTTTGTGCAATTGATCACACATGTTATCGCATAGGATGGGGCAAGCATACATGATATATGGAAGCATACATTTGCATCCTATCATTCATACACCCCTTTCCATCAGCATTATTTGGAAAGTCATGAAAAGCATAGGGAGAGAATAATACAATTATATAAAGATAAAGTTAGATTGAATATAAGAATGATAAAGTAAGGAATAAGACAAATAGGGAGAGATAGTATTGAATAGAGTTTGATTAAGACAAAGTTATTAGAATGCAAGTGATGAGATTTGATAGGTGGCACAGGGAGAATTTTGAGGGCGAAATTCTTGAAGGGGGAGAGAGTTGTAATGCCCCTAATGGTACCCTAAGAGGGGTAGATGGACTTTTTGCATGAGAAAGAGATTTATTATGTGGATAATGAAGGGAAAATTGTAATGTAGGGATATAATTGAAAAGTAAAAGTAAAAATTTCAAGGAAGAAATGTGAATATGTCAAAATTGAGATACCAAAGTAATAGACATAAGTAGAAAAAGGGACTAAAGTAATATTTTGTCAAGATCTTTTGAGCCAACAAATGAAGAATGGACACTAGTGTTTCTAGAAAAAATAAATTAATTAAAAAGAGATAGGTTAAAAGAAAGCAAGAGGGAGATGTGGCCGACCATTCTTGGCTTACCTTTCCTTTATCTTCATCCTTTCTCTAGCTTAAGTGGATGTTGATCTATTTAGAGAAAAAAAAGCTGTAAATGGTAGAGATGAAGAGCAAGAGTAAAGAAGAGAAGATAAGAAGGAAGAAAGAAAAAGTTAAATCTTAATAGAGGTATGGGAGTTATAATATTGTTTTATGTGTTTGTAAATGAAATAAATTGATATATGTGTTTTAAATGATCTATAATTGATGTTTGACTGAATAATTGAATGTATAGTGCATCAGAAAGATGATTTGTGCCTTAGAAAGAGATAAGGTGAAAATCTATTCAAGGTTCACTTGAACCAGTTTCAATGTAATGCACATGACTATTTTTGTAGATGTTTGATTTATGTGAATCTAGTTTTATATGAAAGGTAAGACATATATCTATAACTTTGTAGAATAATTCGGGATCTAAATCCATCTTTAGAGTGTCCAAAAATGAGTTTGAAGTGGACAGATCACTACTGTTTGTCACCTAGGAACAATATGTAATGTTTATCTTGTGATTTAGAAGTCTGAATTGAGTGATTTTTGATGTTTTAGAAACTAGAGACATAGTGGAACAACTTTGTAGAAGACCACTTTCCATGAAAATGACGTTTTGAAGTTCAAAAGTGGCATAGAAGTCAAGCCTGAAATTCTGTCTTTGAGCGGTTTGGGTCTCACGGTTACTAGGTTTTTGGTAGTAATCATGAGGTTCTCCAGCTTTAAGTCTAGACCCTAAAGAAGATCTACCTCATGGTTACTAAGCTTTTCATTGTAACCGTGGCCCCTTTAAAAAGTATAGACCACGGTTATTGCTCATTTGATAATGACCATGAGGTAGTATGAGGTAGTCCAGAGCCAGAAAGGTGACCTAGGTCACGGTTACCATGATTTTGGTAGTAATCGTGACCCCTATTTCACTTAATGATAATGTTAGTGCTTTTTATTGCATAATGAAGTGTAAATGAAAAACCATATTGTAATTGAGTGTATAATTGCTATTGAGTGTGATTAAATGCATGTAATGAATAAGTGTGTTCTGATATTATATTATATGCTTGGCATGTTAGATTTTATGTATTTGAGACTTCAATAAGAATTCAAGTGTATTGTTTACTCCTCACTGAGCCATTCCTCAGCACGGGTGTTTACCCTGTGTAGGTACTCAGAGATGAGAAAGTGCTTTTGCTAGAGTCAACATCTGCAGGCCACTAGAAGGATAACGAGTGAAGGAATAATTCTGATAATGTATTATTTATCTGTAAATTTATATTGTGCAAAACATTTGAAATATATGTAACGAACTAAGTTGTAATTGTACTTTAAATATATTATATGCATTTTTTTCAAGTAATTTAATAAAATAATAAGTATATAAAATGGTAATAAGAGCGGGTATTACAAGTTCTGTGTGACTGAAATATCAAGAAATGAATTAGTATATATAAGGATGACTAGTTCCATGCTTTATATTAATTCGGATATTTATGGGTAAGGGAATATGCAAAATTGCATTAGGTCACTAAATGCCATTTGCATTTTCATTTAATTTGGAATGCTATAATATCTTGCTAGAGAATATATATAGCCTTTGGATTATTTATTAATTTATTGCCAACATTAAATAGACCTATAGTATCGTACACAAAGAATGGGGCTTAAAATATTTAAAATAAAGTATTAGGCATTAATTTGGGCTTTTATTTAAATTCAAATTAATGTGTGTAATGGGTATTAAAATTGCTAAATGGACCTTGGTCTATGAGAGAGGAAAAATCGGCATTACTAGGTTTAATGTCAATTAATTAATTATCTTGGTATAATTAAGGTAATTGAGCATTAAATCCTTATAGCATTTGAATCAAGATAAAACACTTAATTAGGAGAGAGTGTGGCCAAAATTCCAAGGTAAAATCCTAATGAACTTCGACATGTGCAAAATCCCTAAATAAGTGATGCATTTTGATTAAATGTCTTATGCCATTTTAAATTAATTTGAATTTCAAATACTAAAGGAATTTGAATTAATTTAAATCACTTAATTAGGAAGAGATGAAGGCTGAAAATACTACCTAAACCTAGGGGATTTCAGCATCCATAAAATTTCCTAAACAAGTGATATAAATTGGTTAAATTGTCTTTGCCTTTTTAGGCTTTTTCTCCCTCATTACCACCACCCTCAAGGGAAAAGAATTATTTCTTCTTCTCTTGGATTTTTGGCAGCTATTTATGAACCCTAAAAAGAACAAGATCATATCTTGTGTCTTTGTTTGAATACACATTGTGAAATACAAAAGGATTAGATCTAGCACTATAGTTTTAAGCAATCTTTCCAAGTGTGTGTGTAAGCATAGAGTGGTGTGGCACAAAGGCAACACCTTTGGCATTGGGGATTAAGATCAGATATATATAAGTCTATCTTATGTATTGGCCATTGAAAAAAAATTCAAGTTTTGAAGAGCATCCAAGGTTGTATGTTTATTCAAAAACCCTAAAATTGCATGTTTCGATTTTATATTATATATTGTGTGGCATGTATAATCAACAATTTTTAATTTTTCTACTGCATGATCATTATGTTTATGCCATGTGATATCCCTTAAGTGGTATGAAAGCTTAATCATGCTTATTTTAGTGCTTTGGATGCATTATAACTTGATTCAAAATCGTTCGTTGCATAAAACGTAATGCTGAAATTTTTTGTTTTGAGTTTTTTGCATTTGTTAAGTTTAAAAACGATTTTAAATGAATAATTAGGTTTTATAATGATTATGATATGTTTATATATTTTCCTAGATCTGTTCATGGTCAATTTTAATTATATATACCTGATTGTACATGTTAATCTTGTAACTAGATGCTAGTTTGTTTGATATGTATTATTAAATAACTAGTTCTTCAAAATTATATGTAAAAATGTGTTTGGAATTTTTGTAAGTGATTTTTAAATATTAATAACATGTGTGGATATGCTTTAAAAATGGTTTTAATTCTGGTCCATGACAATTTAATTGATTAATTTACTAATCACTTAAACCAATGACTAGTTTGTGTTAGTTTCATGTTTAATCAACATGGCCTGTTTTGTTTTGATTAAAAAAAAACTACATTTAGATTTGATCTGAACAGAACCTTAACTCAATGTTTATGACCTTGTTTAATTTATTAAATGACTCATAAAATCATTTTAAATGTTTGTGTATTGTTTGTGGCATTATGTGAGCATTAAACAACTAGTTTCATGTTGTTTGTTTGTTTTGTTATTAATGCCATATGTATTGTATGTTCTTCATGAATTTTTATGTTTTAATTCATGTTGATTCATATTATTTGTATTTTTAATCTTTATTGGCTATATGAAATAATATTAAAAAATGGCAAAATTTGAAATTATAGTAGAGTTGATTTATAACACAAATCTAACTATTTTGTGCTTTGGGTTTTTAAGAGAGCTAATTCAATAAGTGGATTGAGTTATTTGGGCTTAGGCCCATGCTTGTCATAGGTTCTTCTCTTAAAAGTTCAAGTACACAATTTCCATTAATTGGTTTGCCTTAATTAATTAAAATTGGACTTTGTTTTATCCATGAATGTTATGTATATTTGATTGTTTGTTTTGTTTGATGAATGAATATTTATGGTGCATTCATGGGTCCTGGGTTATGTAATTAAATATGGCCTGCATGCCATTATGGATTATTGTAAAAGTTTCATTTATTTCTTAGTATAGAATTTAATTGAAGACTTTGTAAGTCAAGACGAAGCCCACCGGAGTGGAAAATTCCAACTTGAAGATTCATATGTAATAGCATAGAATCCTAGTTATAGGTTTTTGGGCCTATGTTTGTCATGCTTTACTTTATGCAATTATTTATTTACATGCTATGAATGGATGACAAAATGTATGCCATGTAAGTCGTAATAAAATCCCTCAAATAGTAAGTCACAAAGTTGCCTTCCTAATTCGAAACATGTCAAGGCATCGATTATCAGTCACGTAGACTAGGAGTCCTAGATGTGCCCAATTATCTTTGTGAGGCATGGGTTGTGAATGTAGGTTAGATTTAACATGAAAATGGGTGCTCAGACCTAGGCAGCGAATAAATGGTTTTGTGCTATAACATCTTAAGATGTTAGCCCATTTGATCCAAGAGTCATGTACGAAACATGATTGGAATTTTCCTACCTAAGTAACTTAAATCTTTAGGTGTATAAGCTCTATTTTACTAATGAGTTGTTGTGAAAAGTGGATTTTGGCCTACATTAAATCACTAACGTGAATTATTTAAAGGGATATTAATTCAATTTGTGGGATTTTATTAAGACCTCATTTAATCTTGCTAAATTTATATTATTGTAGATTGAAAAATGGCTTCTTCAAACAACAACTTTTCATTGCGATCGATCCTAGAAAAGGACAAATTGAATGGCACCAATTTCATATACTGGTGTTAAAACTTGAGAATTGTTCTTAAGCAAGAGAAGAAGTCGTATGTTTTGGGTGTATTATTGCCCGAGGAACCTACTAGGAATGCCTCTGAAGTTCTAAAGGAAACTTTTGAGATTAAGAAGAGTGACTCTAATGATATGAGATGTCTGATGCTAGTCGTTATGGTGCTCAATTTACAAAAGCAATTCATGGACCAAGAGGCCTATGACATCACGAGGTACCTTAAGGTGATGTTCTAAGAATAAGCTTGTCACGAGAGGTTCGTGACAACAAAGGCCTTAATTTCTTGTAAGATGGCTGCTGGTACTCCTGTTAGTACCCATATACTTAAAATTAAAGGGTATCTTGATACTCTTAAGAAGCTTAAGGTACAAGTCCCAAAGTAATTATCCACTGACTTGATCTTAGGTTCATTGACTAATGATTATAATCCATTTGTTATGAATTATAACAAGTATACAATGAACAAGATAGTCACCGAGCTTCATGGGATGCTTTAGAATGCTAAAGAGAACATTAAAAAGACCAATCTAGTACTTATGGTTTAAGGGGGAATTAAAAAGGAACCCGCTAAGGGAAAGGGGAAAGGAAAGGCAAAACCCAAGAATGACCAAGCACGACCTATGTTTAGTGGGAGTGCACCTCAGGACTAACCCAAGCCCAAGGTGCAAAAGCTCAAAGAGAGTGAGAGCATATGCTTCCATTGTAACAAGTTAGGGTAATGGAGAAAGAATTGTGCTCTCTTTAAGGTTGAACAAAAGAAGAATGGAGCCAAGTCATCCAGCTCTGGTATTTTTGTTGTTGAAATTAACCTTTCTATTTCAACCACTTGGGTATTGGATACCGGTTGTGGTGCTCACATTTGTTCAAATGTGTTAGGTCTAAGAAATAGGTGGTTACTTGGGAAGAATGAAGTGGACCTCCGTGTGGGGAATGGAGCACGAGTTGTGGCCATGGATATAGGCGACTATCGACTCACTTTATATTCTGGACTTTGTTTAGATTTAATAAATTGTTATTATGTGCCTACTATGAGTAGAAACATTATTTCAGTTTCATTTTTGGATATGGATGGATTTGACTTTGTTATTAATAATGGCAATAATCATATTCATCGCCAAAGCATTTTATATGACAATGCTATGTTACAAAATGGAATTTACATCCTTGATCTACAAAACAAAGAGTCCATATACAACATTAATACAAAGAGGGTTAAATCAAACGAATTGAACCTTACTTACTTCTAGCATTGTCATTTAAGACAAGCTGAGAACAAAGTGTTTGTTGCTCGCAAGGCTGTTTTCTTAGAAAAGGAATTCCTTCTAAAGAAAGACAGTGGAAGTAAAGTAAAACTTGGAGAAATTCAAGTCCCATAAACTCCTATAAAGGATGAGTTAGAAATGGGATCAAGTTCACAACCAGTTGTGGAAAAAGAACCCATTGCACAAGAACTTAGAAGGTTTGGTAGGGTACGTCGGGAGATCGAGAGATATGGATTTCTAATCACCGATAGTGACACTATTGAGTTAGTGGATCATGAGGATCCAACTACCTACCAAGAAGCTATTGGGATTCCAGACTCAAAAAATTGGCTTGGAGCCATGAAATCCGAGATGCAATCAATGTACGATAACCAGGTTTAGACCTTGGTTGATCCACCAAAAAGTGCTAAGGTAATTGAATGCAAGTGGATATTTAAACTCAAAGCTGACAAAACCTATAAAGGTAGACTAGTAGCAAAAGGTTTTCGACAAACTCATGGTGTAGACTATGATGAGACTTTTTTGCCTATAGTCATGCTCAAGTCCATTAGGATCTCGCTTGCCATAGCTGTATATCATGACTATGAGATATAACAAATGGATGTCAAAACTACTTTCCTCAATGAAAATCTACTTGAGGATGTGTATATGACACAGCCTGAGGGTTTTGTCAATCCCAAGCACCCTAAGAAGGTTTGCAAGCCTCAAAAATCCATTTATGGATTAAAGCAAGCATCTCGGAGTTGGAATCTCCGTTTTGATCAAGCAATCAAAGTATTTGACTTCATAAAAGATGAAGATGAGCCTTGTGTGTACAAGAAGGTCAGTGGAAGTATAATAGTGTTTTTGGTCCTATATGTGGATGACATCCTCATCATTGGGAATGACATTCCAATATTGTAAAAGGTTAAGCAATGGTTCGGGAAGTGTTTCTTGATGAAAGACTTAGGTGAAGTCGAGAAAATACTTGGTATTCGGATCTATAGATATAGATCGCATCGGCTTTTAGGACTAAGTCAAGAAAAGAACATAGACAAAGTACTAAAGTATTTTTGTATGGGAGACTCAAAGAAAGGGTACATACCTTTTGCTTTGGGAATTCTTTTACTAAAGAACAGTGTCTTAAAACTAAAGAGGAGAGGGACAACATGAGTAGAATTCCATATGCATCTGCTATTGGATCTATCATGTACGCTATGTTATGAACTAGATTGGATGTTGCTCATGCACTTAGTATACCCAGTAGGTTTTAGCAAGACCCTGGTGAGAAGCACTGGTTTGCTATAAGAGGGATGCTAAAGTACCTGCGAAGGACTAAGGATCGCTTCTTGGTGTATGATTGTCAATAAGAGCTCGTCATACAAGGTTATGCCGACATTGGTTTTTAGACCAGCACTCAAGATTCTATATCACAATCTGGTTTTGTTTTTATTTTAAACGGTGGTGCTATCAGCCTGAGAAGCTCGAAGCAAGAGACCATTGCAGACTCAACTACAGAATCTGAGTATATTGTAGCGAGTGAGGCTGTAAAGGAGGCTATTTGGATTAGAAATTTCTTTTTTGGATTAGGAGTGATCCCAAGCATCCTAGATCCATTAAAAATTTTTTGTGACAATAACGGGGCCATCGCACAGGCCAAGGAACCCCGATCACACCAGAAATCCAAACACATACTCAGAAGGTACCACCTGATCAGAGAAATCATTGATCATGGGGATGTCAAGATTAGCAAGATAGCATGTGAAAAAAATGTAGCAGATCTTTTGACAAAACAATTGCATCCAAATTTGCACGAAGTTCATTTGAAAGCATTCGATCTTAGGACTATGCCCATTTGGGACTAGTGCTAGTAGGAGATTGTTAGTGTAAGCCCTAGCCCTATTACATTGTAATAAAACATTTAGATTAATAAATAAGGCATTTATTTTATCTATTGTATTCCTGTGCATATCAAATGATAGCACTATCCAAGAATGTCGTTTCAGTTTAAGTTATCATGTGTGAGGCACATGGTTGTAAGACCTTGAAACAATCAAGACTTCATTCTAAATATCCCTAGTCAGTCATTGTTATAGGAATAACAGATGAATTAAGACTAGTATGCTCTCTTTGATAAGTTGAGTTTTGTCTTACGAATCAGAAGGAATAAAGTGTCAATTAGAGTATGGTATCTGGATTCGATCCATTCATAAGAACACTACATGGTACAAGTCATAAATGTTTCTTATGTGCAAGTTTTGCATCAGAGTTCTTAGACCTAAAATCTCTATGAAACTCTTTATGAATTACTGTGTACTTTGACATACACCTAACGTAATCGTAATAGGATGACAAGTATGGGTATGATTGAGCATGCACTAATTCATATTAGAGAGCATAAAAGAAGTAAAGGGATTACCCTTTTCGATGAGAGAGAAAATATCATCGGCCACTTGATCAGTAAACTGAGAAGTGTATGGCCATGCCAAGATTAAATAATGAGCAATCATGATTTATCTGAGACTTCAGTGTTACTAAAATATCAAGAAAGGAATTAGTATATATAAGGATGACTAGTTCTATGCCTTGTATTAATTGTGATATTTACGGGTAAGGGAATATGCAAAATTGCATTAGGTCACTAAATGCCAATTGCATTTTCATTTATTTTGGAATCCTATAATATATTGCTAGAGAATAAATATAGCCTTTGGATTATTTATTAATTCAATGCCAATATTAAATGGACCTATAGGATCGCACACAAAGAATTGGGCTTAAAATATTTAAAATAGAGTATTGGGCATTAATTTGGGCTTTTATTTAAAGTCAAATTAATATATGTAATGGGTATTAAAATTTCTAAATGGACCTTCGTCCATGAGAGAGGGAAAATTGGCATTTCTAGGTTTAATGCCAATTAATTAATTAGCTTGGTATAATTAAGGTAATTGAATATTAAATCCTAATAGCATTTGAATCAAGATAAAACACTTAATTAGGAGAGAGTGTGGTCGAAATTCCAAGGTAAAATCCTAGTGAATTTTGGCATGTACAAAATCCCTAAATATGTGATGCATTTTGATTAAATGTCTTATGCCAGTTTAAATTAATTTGAATTTAAAATACTAAAGGAATTTGAATTAATTTAAATCACTTAATTAAAAAGAGATAGAGGCTGAAAATACTACCTAAACCTAGGGGATTTTGGCATCCATAAAGATTTCCTAAACATGTGATATAAATTGATTAAATTGTCTTTGCCTAGTTAGGTTTTTTCTCTCTCATTGCCGCCACTCTCAATGGAAAAGAATTCTTTCTTCTTATCTTGGATTTTTATAGCCATTTGTGAACCCTAAAAAGAACAATATCAGATCTTGTGTCTTTGTTTGGATACCCATTGCCAAATACAAAAGGAATAGAGCTATCATTCTAGTTTTAAACCATTTTTTCAAGTTTGTGTGTGAGCATAGTGTGGTGTGGCGCAAAGGCAGTACCTTTGGCACTGGGGATCAAGATTAGATATATATAAGTCTATCTTATATATTGGCCATTGAAAAAATTTATGTTTTGAAGAGCATCCAAGGTTGTAAGTTTATTCAGAAACCCGAAAATTGCATGTTTTTATTCTATATTGTATATTGTGTGGAATGTATGATAAGAAATTTTTAATTTTTCCGCTGCATGATCATTATGTTTATGCCATGTGATATCCCTTTAAAGAAGCCCTCATGGATAGCTGTCTGTCAATGTGATAGATCTATGGGATAATGTGGGAGTTTCTTGTCATCCCATCTGCCCTTCAATCATGGCCATATATGCATGAGGCAACTAATGTTTCTCCATCCAAAACCAAATAAAGGAAATAAAGTTTTTGTAAAATATGCATGAGGCAACTAATGTTTCCAACTCAAATGAATGCCCCGATTTATATATGGTGCATAGTTTATTTCTTTCTTTGGATGATTTGCTTCTGTAATATTTTAAGTAGTTGGTTTAATTTGTTTATTTCTTTTTTTGATTGATTTGGATGTTTATTTAATTTTATTGCTTTGCATTGTGTGAGAGAGGAAAGGGGATCAATGCTTAAAACTCAATTATAAAACAACACATAACCAAGGTGCCAAGTAAGAGTGATGTCTTGAACACCAATCTCTATTTAGGCATCAGAAGGTCGAGATTCATTTTGCAACGTTCTTTTGGGTGGTGACTCCATAACACCTGGTCTTTTGAGCCCATTAGTAGATGCCTTCATGGGTTGACTATCGATAATAATTTGGGCTTGATTCCTTTTTATTGCGAAGTAGCTAATTTATGAGTTATAGTAAGCCTTTTTGGGTCTCGGACCCTAAAAATGGGTCTCTAAGAGCAAACCCAAAAATGGGTGTTAGCTTCGGCACATGTCATAGGTATACTTTCCACTCCTTTTCTACTAGACTACCACCGAAGGGTTTGGGCTCAGCTTTATATGAGGACTTTTATTTCTAAGATTGTTGTTTGTGACTTCACCACCTCTACCTCAAACAAGCAGTGGGTCATGAGTTCGCCACTTGATAATAGGACTTTTCACCTTAGGCACATAGATGGAGAGAGCAATGAGATATAGATAGATTAGATTAGATATTATCATAGAGAATGTTTTTGTTTTCATTATAAATTTTAAAATTTTTGAACACATGAAAAGAAATAGAACTACTTTTTGATATATTAACAATGCTTTTGAATAAATGTAAGCCATTTCTTTCTGATTTTAGTACACATGATCATTATTTGACATTATCTCAATGATATATTTCACTTAATCTCAAAATTGAAATTTTAAAGGCATAATAACTCCTATCATTAATGTAGTACCTTTAACTTATTCTTAGGTACAACACTTTAACTTGTATTAATAAACATGCTTTTCCATTTATTAAATCATTAACCACAATATATAGAGATCTTATAAGACAATTTAAAGCATGGTATCTAAAACTTAACTATTAAAACTTTACTTACAAGAGAGTCTCTTAGAACATTACATCTTTACATATACAAAACATCTATAGTATTGCAAAATTTCCAACACAAATAATTCTAAAGGCAAAAAGAACCCCAAAAGAAAACTGTATACTTTCCAATCTTTTAAGACTTATGTTGGTCATTCTGTTGAAGATATCAACCCCGAGCAAAACACCTATCCTTGGAACCTACACAAATAAAAACCCATGCTAACCTATAAAGCTTAATGGGGAACATAAAACATATAGACAACCTCTTTTAAAAGTCATCAAAGAGTACATAAACAAAACATATTTTTGGGCATAAAAAGCCCAATCATTTGAGATAATAGTATATAGCTCAAAACCTTTTTAAGTTATTTTCAGTCTCAACTTATTCTTGTATTCAATGCCAAGCACTTTTAAAAGTTCCTCTTAGTTATCACTTTTTTAACAATTTTCACATACCCCATTTATAATTATTGAGTTCCTCTATTAATTTCAAACTCAATTAATCACTTTGTTTTACTCAACTTTCTTAATGGCATGATAACATCAATCTATGTTCATAGAAGTCATTTTAAAATCATAAACTTTAAGTTAAAAAAATTGAGTCCATTTGTATAAACAAATATTAATAATTTCCAAGACATATAATCATATACAAATATATCTTATGTACTAAATTCATGTATTTTCCTTATCATGCCATTCTCTTTTGAATAAATGTAATACTTACCTATGCTTATAAGATCATAACTTATTAAATAATAACAAGTAAGGAGTCACACATAATTCTCATATTATTGCTTAATGTTAAGCAAGAACCATGTGGTCATAAGGAACACATAATAGCCAATATCATTGTTAAAAAGCTTTACAATACACATACTAATACCTATATCTTGTATTCCTAAGTATAGGAAACACCATGAAATGACATCTAAGATTTCATCACTTTCATTTATAGGAGGCACACGCATCATTTAACAACCTCAAGTAAATAACATATAGTACTATAGAGAATATACTTTTGACAAACATAATTATTGACTAGACATTTCGATACACAAGTTCTTTATACATCTAGCTTGTTATTCTAATATGTACATGCAAAACTATATGCATTAAATGCATATAAAGATGCAACCTCTTTTAGTATCATAATTTCTATATGCAATATAGAGATTTTATATAAGATTCATATAAAGATCAATATAAGAACTGACATACTTCTTTAATCTTTTAATTTACTATGACGCTTTTCTTTTACTACAAATTAGGCCTGCATTGTTATAAAGAAGTGGACAATGGGTTATACGGTGGTACCCGAAGGTACAAAATTGTTTGATTATAATGGTGGCACCTGAAGGTATGAAATTTTTTGAATATAATAGTGGCACCCAAATAAAAAAATGTTTGATTATAATGGTGGCACCTGAAGGTATGAAATTATCTGATTATAATAGTGGCATCCGAAGGTATGAAACTGTTTGATATAACGGTGGCACCCAAAGGTATAAAACTATCTGATTATCACATTCACACCTAAAGTTACGAATAAGATACCCAAAGGTAATAAATAATAGCCCCCTTAAAGGGACCAAACTATATGATAGACCGATCAAGCGAACCCAAATAGGGTTCACTAAAACCGAAATAGGGTTGTTTATAATCCAAACGGACCTATGTCAGTGAGACCCCTAACATGACCCTAGTTAGTAATGCATGGTTTTATTAATGTTATAATTAATTGAGATTAAATTTAGATTGTGAATTTCACTTAAGGTATGGGACAAGTGATAAATTCATTATATTATAGTAATTGCATGAAAGTAAAATTTATAAATCTAGTTTAATAATATTTGAGGGTATAATTGAAGCATAAAGAATTAATTGCGGGGTAAATTTGTAATTATGGCATTTTAAGGGTTAATTATGATTAAAAGTATAAATTAAGAGGTTGATTTAAGAGAATGAATAAATGGGAAGGTAATTTTATAACATGCAAAAAGGTGAGAGGCTTTAGTGAAACATGAAAAAAAAGAAAGGATTGAAGAGGAAATTTTCCATAGCTTTTATGAGTAGTCAACATTAGGCCAAGAGAGAGAAAGAGGGACAACAAATGCTTGAAGAATTATAGAAATTTCTCACTCATTTCGTCTCATTCATCCATTGTTAAACATCTTAGAAAATCCTTGATGAAATCATTGCATATGGAAATTAATCAAGGGAAATTAGTGTAAGCATTAAGGTAAGCATATCAATTTGACTGTTCAGCATCTTCTTCTTCATATTCTTCTTATTTTAGTTGGGGTTTGAGTTAGTAAAATGCTAGAAATTCTTGTTAAATGGATAAATTGTTGTGAAAGGAGAAGAAGAAGTTAGGAAGAGCAAAGGAAAGGGGAAGGCACAAGATTGAGGCTAGGGGATATTTGGCCAAGGTAAGGTATTCTTAGGACCCTCAAGTATGTATGTGGTTAATTGTTGAAGTAAAATGATTTATTATAAGATTGGTTGAGCATTTGATTTGACCATAAACTTTGTAGGAGGATTAATAGGAAGAAACATGTAAGCATAAAAAAAAGAAACTAGTTGCTGTAATTTAAGCATAAATTGAGTTAGTAAAATTGAATTTAAATAATTTTAAATTTATAATTTACATAAGTAATATACCTACAACTTTGTATAAGCAATTTGGGGCTAAATATATCTATATGATTATCTTAATTTTACTTGAAATTGTAAAGAGTTGCTAATTTTGATTCTGGAACAGATTCTGGAAAATGTGATGTAATTTCTTTTATAATGGTTAGAATGATATGAAGTTAAATCCTATTAAAAATATACTTATAAATCAACATTTTATATGAAGGAACTTTTGCCTAATTTTGTTTTTATGAATGTCTAATGTTAGCTTGAAAATCATGAAAATTGGTTGCACTGTTAAGGAACAGATTGTGGTCATTTGGGCATAAATCTTGGTAGAAGAGTCAAAATGCTATGTTGTAAAATTAAAGGTAAAGTAGATACCTAGGATGAGAACTTTGTTCAAGGAAAGTTAAGCTGATTCATTCCCCATTTTATTCTATAAATTTTACAAGTGGTAATAATAATTGTATTTGAATTTACGAACAGCCTATGGTGTTTTAGAAACTATACAAATGATATGGAGATGATTCTTGAGGTTTTAGAAACTAGAAACATATTGTAATAAGTTTGTAGAGATAACATTTGCTAAAAATGGCTTTTGGAAGGTTAAAAATTACATACAAGTCGAATTCAAAAAACTGCTTGTGATAGAGGATACAATAGTCAAGTGATAATATAGTTTGAAGGATAATTTAAAAGAGAATGAAAA
This sequence comes from Excoecaria agallocha, assembly GCA_037975025.1. Classification (NCBI taxonomy): domain Eukaryota; kingdom Viridiplantae; phylum Streptophyta; class Magnoliopsida; order Malpighiales; family Euphorbiaceae; genus Excoecaria; species Excoecaria agallocha. Next base: position 40,877,452 of record CM075820.1, read on the forward strand.
TTTAGGGATCAATTTGTTAATATGAAACTTGAAGGGTAAATTATGAAAAAGGGATATAAAGGAGAGGTTGATTTAAGAAAAGAAAAAAATGAGTGGAATATTGTGTGACATGCAAATAAATGAGAGAAATTTATGTAACATGCAATTAGTTAGAGGATTAAAAGAGATAGTTGTGTGGGACATGCTGATGTCATTTTCCACTTAAGTCACCATGTAGGCATTGTTTTCAGGAGTATATATAGTGGGTTGGTCAGCCACACCAAGGAAAAATATGATTTCTCCTTTTATCTTCCTCATTTTTACTCATCTCTCATCTTTCTCTAAAAGTTCTACATTTTATCTCTATAATTTTCAAGAGGAAATCCTGCTGCATGTTATTTGAATTAGAAGTTTTTGAAGGAGATTTTTAAGGGTTTAATGCAAGAGTACATGGATGTATGAAGAATTGGAAGGGATTGAGAGCAAAAAGGAATGAAATGGTGAAAAGATTGAAGGATTGATTTAAAGTTACAAAAACAAGTTTGGGAACTCAATCTTTTTGCATGTGTTTTTTTCTTGAGCAAAATATGTGATTAAATTGTGACATGATTGCATTTTGACAAGTAACTTGAAGTAAAACATCAATCTTTTATGTTTAAATGGACATGCATGTAAGTTTTAAGATTCTGGGTTTGGGTTCACTTGACCAAGTTGCATTCTTTTGGTAATATTTTGAGTTATAGAAAAGGTAATTAGATGATTCCAATTGATTTTTAAATTAGACTTCTAGAAAAATATTTCATAAGAAGAAATCACATTCTAATCCTGCTTCTAAATGGGTCATAACCTAGCTTGAAAATCGGATAAGTGTACAATCTCGTCCTCACGAACAGTCCTCAGTATTTGGCCAATATCTTTCAATCTAGAAGTGATATTGAGATGATTCTTAATTTTCTGAAAACTAGAAACATAGAAAACAAAATTGTAGAAGTAACCTAGCTTTAATTATGCCTTTAAATAATTTCTATGATTTATTGTATTTGAGGTGAACTGTAAATTCAGATTCTGGAATAGTTTGTAGAAAAATTTAGATTTTTGTGTGTAAAATGATCAGAATGGCATGAGGTTAATTCCTATACAAAATGGAATCCTAAATGCACATTTTATATGAAGGAAGTATGACCTAAAAATGTATACAAGCATGTCAAATATTGACTTGAAAATTTGTAGGGACTGAATGTACTATTAGGGGACAGACCTTAGTAAATTGGATATATCTTTTTGTAGACTTGTTAAAATGCTACAAAGTAAAATTATGGTAAAATTAGAGACATTAAAGTATAACTTTGATGAAGAAATTTTGGTCTAAATCCCTCTTAATTTTATGCTATGAATTTTTATAAGTGACAGCCAACACTATTTCATTTCTATGAATAGCCTATAGTTTTTCTTAAATATCTCAAGCTATAGATAAGATATTAATGTTAATTTTGATGCTTTGGAAACTAGACACATAGGGGAATAAGATTTTTGAAGCTCATTTGGCCTAAAAATTACGTTTTCCAAATCATATATGGCTCATAAGTTAGGTCACGAATGCTGCACTGTGCAGAATTTTAATGTGTTTTACATTATGGTTTTTCTTATATAGTTAAGTTAAATATGTGTCTATATGAATAAACAATGAATTGGACATGGCATGTGATATGATTATTAACAAAGGTATATATATATATATATATATATATATATATATTCATATATGTATATAGGTAAAGATATATGATAAGGATATCAAATATTTATAAGTGATCAAACTTATGTATATGGTTGTTATGTGCAATTATGCTTTCATGTACATATTTTTAATGATGGAGTAAATTTTTATTTGATACATACATGTATACTATGAATTTAAGAAATTTTTAAATATGATAAATGAAGATTTTTAATGTACGACTATCATTTGATTACATGAATGTAATATACATAAATGTATATATATGTAAACATCTAAATGATTATACATGATTTTTATTGATCTCTTGAAGATTACTATGAAAACTATAGTTTGAAATGTCAATTTTACGTATATAAAAAAGTAATATGATTTGTAGAATATATGTGTATATGTATACATAGTATGATCTTACATGATTGGGTTCGAAAGATGTTTAGAGTAATGATTTAGAGAATATGTTTAAAGTGAAATGCATGAATATGTCTTTGCGTAATTGAAATTACATGATTAAGCATTTGTGATGTCATATGTTAGCATGCTAAAATATAGATCTACAGAGCAATAGACTAAATTATAGAAATCTTATTAAAGTATATAATGGCAATGTTATATGTGACTATATATACAAGTGTATGCATTAAAGAAGGAGTATCTTGTCATGTGATTGTTACATGAGCAAATTGTATAAATTATTTTATGAATTATGCATATATGTTTATGCACTAGAGAAGATATATATTTGTACATGATTATGCACAAGTGCAAACATTATAATATAGGTACAATCTTGTTATATGAAATAGTTACATGATTGAATAAGATTACAAGCATGGAATAGTAATACCCAATAGTGAGCATGTTCAAAGGTTTACATAAAGTTACACATATACATGTATATGATATCTTGCTCATAGTTATAAAGGAATATATATATAGATACCTATATGTATATGATGAATAGAGCAAAGTAAAGAATAACATTGCTCAATAGCCATACATGAACATGTACATGATTATTTTATTCATAGTTATACAAGGGTATACATTTGCATATACAAATATGATTGAATAGAGTAAAAGTAAACTAAAGAAAGATAAAGTGAGAGATTATATTTGCCTGCTACTAGAGTTCAATTGTAGATAGATAGGCACCTATAGGGAAAATTGCAGCTGCCACAGTTTGGCCCAATTGGGTCTAATGTATATTTGATTCTATTTGGATCATGAATAGCCCTGTTTGGGTTGTTAGGCAACCTCGTTTGGGTTTTCTTGACCCGTCTAGAGTATAATTTGGCCCCGTTTGGGTCTATAGATCTGATATCTTCGGATATCCCCCATTTTGATACTGAAGTGTATCGATAGTTCCCGTTATCCACTGATAGAGCTAAGGCAGACTAAACTATAAGTACAGTATAGACATTAAAGTATAAAATATTAAGCAAGCATCATATAAAAGCTAAGGATATTGCTTGATTACATGTCTGATATTATTTGCTTGTATTATTTCATAAATTTAAATAAATAGAGGTTACCAAGTAACACATGATGTGTATGCTATTTATAGTTAGTTCCAAATATTCGAAATTGCTTAAATGATTTAAATGCCTAAAGAATTCTCAGTCAATATACAATACCAGCATGCTAAATTAACTATTTAGTTTTTTTTAAATGTTTTTATTGTTCACTACGTGAGGTTGATAGATTTGTTAAGAATTTCTAATCCATTGATTACATGTTAAATAAATGTATATGTATAAAGTGTGTTGAGCGTGATTACTGATGAAGTAATGTTAATATCAAAATGCTTTAAAAATATATATATATATATAAGGTAAAGATATAATAGTTTAATAAAAATAGTAAGTATTAAAACAAATGAGATATATGGCATTTTACACATGGAATATATTATACAAAGGTATAAGGAATATAATTTATCTGAATACAGTACCATGCTTCTAAGATAGTTAAGTATATCAAAGTGATCACTAAAATCAAAATGTGGGAACTTATAAAGTGTAGATGAAGTATATATAAATGTTTGTAAATAAGTGATAGAAATATGGTATAGTTATTAAAATATTTGGCAATTGATATTAATACATGAATAATATAGTCATCAATTTTTGACAACTAATAACTCAAAGTAAGCTTTATGAGTTCCCACATTTTCATGACTATATTATTCATGTATTAATATCAATTGCCAAACATATAGAAATTCAGAAAGTAAGCTTGATATTGGTTAAGTATAGCAAAACATAATATAATTATGGGAGATTATTGTGAATATTGTTTATAATGATTGGTTTATTTGCTTTAAGATGTATATATATATGGGTTTTCATCTTGATGACCATTAAAAAGGGTCGTCCACATGTTTTTGTTCCCCATTAAGCTTTATAGCTTAGCACGGGTGTTTCATCCGTGTAGGTTGCGAGTAAGGATTTTTCCTTAGGATGATATCTGCAATGGGATGGCCAATTCAAGAGAAAGATTGAAAGTATAGTCTAATGTTAAGTGCAATTTGATTACAAGATTCTTATTTATTTGATAAGGATGTGATGTACAGATGATTCATTAAAGTAAATATTGTATTGCTTAAAGATACTCTTAAGTATGCAGTAAAGTTTTTCGAGCATAAGAACATGGTTAGCATGCTTAATGAAATATGATATAGTACTTATAGCTATGTATGGAATAAGGGTGCTACAAGTATGATCATGTTCACATATATTGCCTTATTGATAACATGCTAAATTACATAATGTGATGACATATGCTTAATAGTAAGTACTTTTATTGTTATATGCCTATATGAATGGATGTGTATATATAGTTACTTCTGATTATGAATCTTTTTACATGATCACATCTATATGCTGTGCTGTAATGCGAAGTTCTTATAACAAGGCTTATTTTATGATGAGCACTTGAATAGGTATGACACATTACGTGATTGTCATAGTATGATCATGTTAAAATGTGATATTTGATTATCGCATGATTTTAAACTATGTGAAGCAATATGTGAATTTATCTATATAATTACGCCATGGCAATGATATAGCTATCCTATTAATGTACATTGGCAAATTGATTATGTAGCACCCCCTATGCAAATACCCTATTTATCTGATAATTTAAATACTATTAATCATGCTTATACAACATATTCGCTTAACCATTATTTTACCATCAATCATGTCATACGGTTTTATATACCTATGTACGTGCTACAAGTCTATTCTTGTTTTGCATTTTATACTTAGTATCATGCATACTATACTATATGAATATTACTTTATGTATATTACATGCACACATACTCTTTTTTAGCTTTACTACTAGTGAGTTACAACACTCCTCATAGGTTATATACATTTTATAAGATAACTTGCCATAAAGGAAAACATATGATAATAGTAATACAAAAATATCCTACATCAAGGTTAACAATCGATGGTTGGCCCTTCCTAATGCAGAGATCGTCCCTCAACAAAAGTATTGTTGAACTATACCTACACAGATAAATAACCCGTGCTAAGCTATAAAGCTTAGTGGGGAATATCTACAAATGGATGACCACTCACAATGGTCATCAAAATATACATACAATATGTACTATAAATAACATGTACAACATAACATGACAATAATAACAAATACTTTAAAGCATAAAACATATCCTCATGTACATAAAAATTGTACCCAAGAGAGTAACAAATATTCTCATATTCATACTTCGTATAGACAACAATTTTCCATGTGAACATATTCAAATGAAATATAATTTCTATTGACAAACCAACAATATAATCCATAATATCAATATTTAGTCAGATAAACTTTAACTGTTTAATTTTGATCATTACTATAAATAAAGTTTAGTCTACCTTAGCTTTATCAGTGGATAACGGGAACTATCGATACACATCGTTATGAAAATGAAGAATATCCAAAGATATCGGATCTATAGACCCAACAGGGCCAAAAGATACTGTAGACCGGTCAAGCAGAGAAAATGGGGTCGCCTATCAACCCCAATGGGGCTATTCATGATCCAAATAGGATCAAACATACTTTAGACCCAATTGGGCCAGACTATGGTAGCTGCAATTTCCCTATAGGCGCCTATCTATCCACATCTGAAACTCTATTGTAGGCAGAACTATATTCATAATCATATCACATATTACAACTATATTCAGAGTATACTATTTGTACATATATGGAGTCTTGTAAAACTATGAGTTCTCTGGTGTATAAATAGATATATGCACATTTCATAAGCCAAGTTATACAATTAGCTCATCCAATTCATATGACTATAAATTTGCATCATGACATATAGGCATGACATATAATCATCATATCATTTACTTGATCATGTTCTCATTAATCATCTCACATGTTTATAGTCATGCTACAACTTCTTCTATCTCATAGGGCAATTACATGCTCATACACTCATGTATATAATCGTAATTGTGCATACCTGTAGGTACATTCGTATATAGTAGGCTTATTCCTATAAGCATGTTTACCAATATATATGCCTTTATCATCATTCAGATCATGTGCACTTTCATGTCATAGGATTACATATGTATACATCAATTTGGCATATGGTAATCATGTACAAGTCTAATTACATGTATAGGTTAGATATTTCATCACTAATCTTTATTCATGTACAAATGAATGTACAATATATTCATATACCATCATTCACGAGTGACCCAGAGGAAGAAGATGTATGAGTCGTGAAGAGCTTCATGAGTCAGACAATAGTTCATAACTCGTGAAGAGCTTCACGACTCGGCAAGGACACAATCTGTTCTTCAACTTCACTTCGATAAAATTTAGCAAAATTCAAATCTTAAATTTCTGTCAATCACAACAAATTCCAACAATTAATTCCACATGCAATATGAACTGCCCTAATTCCCATACCTTGGCTGAAAATCCCTATGTCTTCAACCTCTAGCAATACCTTTTCCTTTGCTCTTTCTTCCTTCCTCTTCTCCTTCACAAATATCATCGTCATTCAAATTTCCAGCACTTAATTAAAATTCTCCTTAGTTAAAATGAAAAGAAGAAGAAGAAGAAGATGATGAAGGGTTCATTAATTGATTAATTACCTTAGTTTAATGCCTTAAACTCTTGATTAACCAACATGCACAATTCCCTCTTCAAGTTTACTTAAGAAATCAACTTTGAATCATAAAAGAGAGAGAAAGAAGAACATTTATGCATTTTTTTCAAGGAATGCCGTCCCACTCTCTCTTCTCTCTCTTCAAAGTTGGATTTTTATAATAGTAAGGGATAATTCCCTTTTTAGTCCTTAAACCTTTTGCATGCCATAAAATAACTTAGCTAATCTTTGCATGTTAAACTTTAACCCATCCTTTTAATTCCTTTCATACATTAACCTATCAATTTATTCCTTCTCTCAAATTGACCTTTAAATATATGCTTCTATCCACATTCGACCCTTAAGTTTTTGAAGTTATAAATTTACCTCAAATTAATACCTTTTTACTTCAATTGCACCCTCAATTAATATTAAACCATACTTTTAAATTTTATTTTCATGCAATTAGCATAATAACATGATAATTTACCCCCTTGACCCCTACTTATACAAAATCCTCATTTAATTTAATCTTAATCAAATAAAAATCCCATTTAAAAATATGCAAATTAAATTAGGGTCATGTTAGGGGCCTTACAAATTAGTTAAATGCAAGCATTATATATGAAAAGAGAATTAAATAAGAATATTGTCTGCGCTTAGAGTTTAATCGTGTATAGATAGGTGCTTATAGGGATATTGCAGCTACCACAGTTGACCTATTTAGGTCTAAAGTACAGTTGGTCCCGTTGTATCACAAACAACCATTTGGTTTGCCGATTGACCCATTTGGGTCCATTTGACCGGTCCATCATACAGTCGACCCTATTTGGGTCTATAGTTTTGATATCTTCGGATATCCACCATTTTGATACCCTCGGGTATCCACCGATCCCTTTATCCACCTTTAGAACTTAAGCAGGCTAAGTTACAACATAAATATATCATAGTCAATTACAGTATAACGAGGCATATGATTTTTGGAATATCATGATTTATTGAGTTTTCTAATGCAAGTATTATATTCTTTTGCTTTTCTATATATGTATAGATTATTTTATGAAGTGTTGAAATTTATGGAGACTACTATGAATGTAGGATTACATTGTTGATTAAAATCATTATATTATTATCATATGCTTATTGTTTATATGTTGCTCTAAGTTATTTATGACTTTATGAATCCGACAATCATTGTGCGTGGTTGTCTTCTATAGTTATTATCCCACTAAGCTGTATAGCTTAGCACGGGTTATTTTAATCCGTGTAGGTTTTATAGTCAAGGCTTTTACACAGAAACGTTCTCTGCATCAGGACAGGCCAACACCAGTCTATAGAATCTAATGTAGGGATTTTGATTAAATTTTGTATAAGTTCCTTACATGTTTAAAATGTATAAAGGTTATATAATATACGTATGTCATATGGAGGATAATGTTGTAATAAGCTCATAGCGAGAATGCTAGTATATGCATGCATCTAGGAGCTAGAATGATTATATCATATGTGCTGGAATGCTGAATGCTATGCATGATAATGAATAGACTAAGATAGTTGAATGATTAGATGGATCAGGTGGTATGAATGCATGTAGATGTTAATCTGGTTAATAACCTAACATAACATGACTTAAATATATATCATAATATATGATAGAGATACTAGATTAGGGCATTTCAATTTGGTATCATAGCTTAGGTTTAATTTTTCAAGGGCAATTTGATTATAGGATTCTATAATATAAGATAGTGTTGTGTTGGCCTAATGCAGAAGTTCCTATTTTCTTATGTATTAAAGATGTAGAATTCCTCTAAAGATGCTATAGAAGAATCGAATGAAAGTAATTTGCCAGTTAGATCAAATCCTTTTGACCTAGTGACTTTATTATCACTTTAAAATGAAATTCATGCTACTGTTCCTGGAGAAGCCTTGTTGAAAATTTCTCAGGATATGGCCCAGATTCTATAAAGAATGACTATACCCAAGGCTCCAATATCTGAAATTAGGAAGCATGGGGCACAAAAATTTATAGGCACTAATTTAGAACAATCTGAGGAAGCTGAGTTCTGGTTGGAAAGGCTAAAGAGGATATTTGATGAAATTAACTGCCTTGCAAATCACAAGGTATCTTGTGTTGTGTCCTTACTTCAAGGCATGGCTTATGATTGGTGGAAATTGATATTAAGACAACCTCAGTTACCTAACCCACTTACCTGGGAAATCTTTGATGAGGAGTTCAAGGAGAAATATGTTACCGAGGCATACAAAGAGGAGAAATTAAAGCAGTTTTTGAATTTGACACAAAAAACTTTAGCCGTGGTTGAGTATGAAAAAGAATTTAGCCAGTTGTGCAAGTATGTTTCTAAGAAGATGTTGGCAGGAGTTTTTAAATGCAGACATTTTGAAAATGGGCTGAATGATTGAATTAAAGAGAAATTGTTTGGATTTACATCTCTAAATGTGGTGGATTTTAATCAACTAGTTATAACTGCTATGAAATTTGAGTAGTACGAAATAGCTAAAAGAGAGAGGGAGCACAAAAGAAGTGATTCTAGAGGAGGATCTTCCACTAGAAAAAGATTTAGAGGAGCTCAAGGAGGTCAGCCAGCAGAGTCTATTTTTAGTTCTGCTAACAAAGGAAAAAAACAAAAATCCTCTTCCATCTTTAAATTTGTAAAGGAAGCTTCAGGAAGACACAGTGGGGGTTAAACACCTAAATGTCCACAATATTCCAGGCATCATTAGGGTAACTGTAGAAAATTGGCTGGAAAATGCTTTAGAAGTGGCAGTACTAACCATTTTATGGCAAATTATCTTTTAAAATGGCATCAAGGTTTAAGCAACAGGGTAGCAGGGGAGCTTTTAATACACCCCTATCAGGTAGAGATAAAGGTAGAGGCAGAAGAAGGGGTGGATCAAATCATCATGGATCCCTATCCCAGAACATGTCAGAAATAGTTAATAGAACTTTTGCTCAGATGGTTTCTAGTCGGGCTTATGCAATGAAAGCTCGAGAGGAACAAAATTTTCCAAAAGTCATAACTGGTACTTTTTCTCTTTATAATTATGACATGCATACACTTATTGATCCTGGCTTTACTCATACTTATATCTGCACTGGGGATTTGGGTAGAGATATGTCTAAAGTACAACAGTTAGATTTTGATGTCTGTATGACTAGTCCATTGGGACATAGTGTAATTGTTAATAAAGTATGTAAAAACTATTATATAGTAGTTTAGGGGAGAGAGTTTTTAGCATATTTGATTGTGTTGCCTTTTATGAGTTTGATGTAATTATGGGAATGGATTGGTTATCTAAGCATCATGCATTGGTGAATTGTGAAATGAAAACAGTAACTCTCAAGGATGATTAAGGGAAAAAAGTGGTAGTTAAAGGCAACTATTCTAAAGTAATGACTAATGTTATATCAGCAATGCAAACTAGACGTTGTCTTATAAAAGGATGTGAAGCATTTTTAGCTTTAGTCCTTAACTCAAAAAGAGATACAATAAAGCTTGAGAATATACCTATTATGAATGAATTTTCAGAAGTATTTCTTGAGGAATTGCCAGTTTTTTCTCCAGAAAGAGATGTTGAGTTGTCTATTGATTTGTTACCTGGTATAGTGCCGATCTCTAAGGCACCATACAGAATGGCTCCAACTGAATTAAAAGAGCTAAAGGTTTAATTACAGTAATTATTAGACAAAGGCTTCATCAAACCTAGTGTGTCACCTTAGGGTGTTTCGGTTCTTTTTGTTAAGAAGAAAGATGGATCGATGAGAATGTGTATCGATTATAGATAGTTGAACAAAGTGACAGTGAAGAAAAAATATCCTTTGCCTCGTATTGAGGATTTATTTGATCAATTGAGTGGTGTTGGTGTGTTTTCAAAGATAAACTTGCGATCAAGTTATTATTAGCTTAGAGTTAAACATGGGGATGTTACTAAAACTGCATTTAGAACCCGTTATGGGCATTATGAATTCTTAGTTATGCCATTTGGGTTGACAAATGCACCTGTTGCATTCATAAATCTTATGAATATGGTATTTAGACCCTACTTGGATCATTTTGTTGTAGTGTTTATTGATGAAATATTGGTTTACTCCAGAAATGAAACTGAGCATGTTGAACATCTGAGGATTATATTGCAAACCTTGAAAGAAAATCAGTTGTTTGCCAAGTTGAGTAAAAGTGACTTTTGGCTTAATGAGGTTTCTTTCCTAGGTCATGTTGTATCTGTTGAAGGTGTTAGGGTTGATCCAAATAAAATTGAAGCTATTGTTAATTAGAAACCACCCAAGAATGTGCATGAAGTTAGAAGTTTTCTTGAGTTGGTAGGTTACTATTGTCATTTTGTGAAAGGTTTTTCCATCATTGCTTCACCACTTACTAAGTTATTAAGGAAGAATATTAAGTTTGAGTGGTCTGATCGTTGTTAAGCAAGCTTTGATTAGTTGAAGAAAATATTGATTGAAGCTCCAGTGTTAACTCAACCAGTGTCAGGGAAAGAGTATGCAATGTACAATAATGCCTCTAAGATTGGGTTGGGATGTATATTAATGTCAGATGGTAAGGTACTAGCTTATGCATCTAGACAGTTGAAAATGCATGAACAGAACTACCTGACTCATGATCTAGAATTGGCAGTTGTAGTTTTTACTTTGAAGATTTGGCGGCATTACCTGTATGGTGAAAAATGAAGAATTTATACGGATCATAAAAGCCTTAAATACTTGCTTATTCAAAAAGATCTTAACTTGAGGCAGGGAAGGTGGTTAGAGCTATTCAAAGATTATGATTGCATAGTTGATAACCATTCGAGAAAGGTAAATGTGGTTGCTGATGCCTTGAGTCATAAGACAATGGCAGCATTGATGTTAAAGCAGTACAGTTGGAAATTTGCATCAGATGGTGCACTACTAGCACAACTTAAAGCTATATCCATGGTTAGGCAAATAGTGTTAGATGCTCAAAAGGAGGATGAAAAGTTGCAATAGATTGTGAAAGCAGTATATGAAGGAGGTCAATCAGATTTTTTAGTAAAAGAGGATGGAAGTATATACTACCATAACAGGTTGTGTGTTCCTTATGACAAAGAAGTGAAAAGTATATTTTTACATGAAGCGCATAATACTGCATTAACTGTGCATCCAGGTGGGAACAAGATGTATCAAGAGTTGAAATAGTTTTACTTGTAGCCTAGCATGAAGAAGGATATTATTGAATATGTTTCTAAATGTTTAACATGCTATCAAGTGAAAGCAAAACATCAGTTTCCTTTAGGTCTTTTAAATCCCATTCCGATCCCACAGTGGAAGTGGGAAGACATTACCATAGATTTTGTTACCGGTTTGCCTCTTGCTTAAAGAAAATATAATGTTGTCTGGGTATTAGTGGATAAGTTAACAAAAATAGCTCACTTTATACCGGTTCAAATAGATTATTCTATGGATAAGCTTGCAGAAATATATGTGAATAAGAATGTATGGTTACATGGTATACCGGTATCAATAATTTATGATCAAGATCCAAGGTTTACTTCAAGATTTTGGCAGAGTCTACAACAAGCTTTGGGAACACAGCTCAAGTATAGTATAAATTTTCATTCTCAAACAGATGGACAATCCAAAAGGGTTATCAGGTTCTAAAAGATATGATGAGGGGATGTGCTTTGAAGTTTTTCTAGAAGTTGGGATAAATATGTGGCTTTAATGGAATTTGCCTAAAATAACAGTTATCAGAAGAGTATTCAAATGGCACCATTGAGGCTTTGTATGGTAGGAAATGTAGAACTCCAGTCTGTTGTACTGAGTTGACTGAATGCATAATAATCGATCCCGACCTTGTTAGGGATATAGAGGAAAAAGTTCAAGTTATCAAGCAGAGGTTGAAAGAAGCAAGTGACTGATAGAAATCCTATGCTAACTTGAAAAGAAAGGAAATTGAGTATCAAGTGGATGACAAGGTATTTCTGAAGGTATCCCTATTAAGAAAGGTACTTAGATTTGGGAAAAAAGGAAAGCTCAATTCAAGGTTCATTGGTCAATATGAAATCCTTCAAAGAGTCGGACCAGTGGCTTATAGATTGGCTCTTCCTATGGAATTAGCCAAGCTCCATGATGTGCTTCATGTGTTTATGCTTAAAAGATATTGCTCAAATGAGTCACATAAGCTGCAAGTTCAAGACATTCAAGTACAACTGGATTTCACATATGATAAGGAATCGAAAGGAATCCTGGCTAGGGAAATCAAAAAATTGAGGAACAAGCAATTCCCTCTGGTCAAAGTACTTTGGCAACATCATGGTGTACAAAAAGTAACTTGGAAATCGGAAGCAACCATGAGGGAGCAATATCCTTAATTGTTTGAAACAAGTATGAATTTTAAGGATGAAATTCCTTAAGGGGGAGAGATTTGTGAGACCCCTAACATGACCCTAATTAGTAATGCATGGTTTTATTATAGTTATAATTAATTGAGATTAAATTTAGATTGTGAATTTCACTTAAGGTGTGGGAAAAGTGATAAATTCATTATATTATAGTAATTCTATTAAAGTAAAATTTATAAATCTAGTTTAATAATATTTAAGGGTATAATTGAAGCATAAAGAATTAATTGTGGGGTAAATTTGTAATTATGGCATCTTAAGGGTTAATTGTGATTAAAGATATAAATTAAGAGGTTGATTTAAGAGAAGGAATAAACGGGAAGCTCATTTTATAACATGCAAAAAGGTGAGAGGCTTTAGTGAAACATGCAAAAAGAGAAAGGATTGAAGAGGGAATTTTCCATAACCTTTATAAGTAGTCAACAATAAGTTAAGAGATATAAAGAGGAATGGAAAAAGCGCGAAGAATTATAGAAATTTCTCTCTAATTTCATCTCATTCATCCATTGTCAAACATCTAAGAAAATCATTAAAGAAATCATTGCATGTGGAAATTAGTCAAGGGAAATTAGTGTAAACATTAAGGTAAGCATACCAATTTGATTGTTCATAATCCTCTTCTTCATCTTCTTCCTATTTTAGTTGGGGTTTGAGTTAGTAAAATGCTGGAAATTCTTTCTAAATGGATAAATTGTTGTCAAAGGAGAAGAAGAAGTTAGGAAGAGCAAAGGAAAGGGGAAGGCATAAGATTGAGGCTAGGGGATATTCAGCCTGATGGAATATGACATGGTATGATGGTGATGATAACACAGCGGAAAAACAAAAATTTTATCATACATACCATACAATTCCAAAGCAAGAAATGAAACATGCAATTTTAGGGTTGTAAAACTTACAACTTTAGATGCACTTCAATATTTGGTTTTGGGGATGACCAGCAATCAAGAGTGATTTATCAACCTTTGATCTTCTTCACCAATTCTAAAAGAACAGCCTTTACACCACTCTTCTCTATGTTCACACACATAATTGCAAAGACAGCTTAAAATCGAGATTGCTAGCTCTCTGTTTAAGTATAGTGTAATGGCAATTGATTGAAGCTACAAAATTTGATTTTGCACTTCTCTAAGGTTGCTATTACTACCCAAAATCACAAGAGAATGAGGAACAATCCTTTCTCCTTGTGAAGTTGATTTGAAAGTTGATTTAGATAGATATGGCTGTTAGTGTAAGCCCTAGCCCCAATACATTGTAACGAAACACTTGAAATTAATAAAATGAGGCATTTGTTTTATCCTTTGTATTCCTGTGCATATCAATTGATAAAACTATCCAAGAGTGTTGTTTCGGTTTAAGTTATCATGTGTGAGGCACATGGATTGTAAGACCTTGAAACAAATGAGACTTCATTCTAAATATCCCTAGTCAGTCATTGTTATGGGAATAACAAATGAATTAAGACTAGTATGCTCTCTCTGATGCTATGAGTCCTGTCTTACGGATCATTAGGACAAGAGTGTCAATCAGAGATCATAGATACATGTTAAAGAACATGGTATCTGGATTCGATCCGCTCATGAGAACACTACATGGTACAAGTCATAAGTGTTTCTCATATGCAAGTTTTGTATCGGAGTTCTTAGACCTGAAATCTCTATGAAACTCTTTATGAATTACTGTGTACTTTGACATACACCTAACGTGCTCGTAACAGAGTGACAAGTACGGGTATGATTGGGTATGCATTGATTTATGTTAGAGAGCATGAGAGAAGTGAAGGGATTACCCCTCTCGATAAGAGAGAAAATATCATCGGCCACTTGATCAGTGAACTGAGAAGTGTATGGCCATACCGAGATGAAATAATGAGTAATCATTATTTATCTGAGAGTTCAGTATCACTGGAATATCAAGAAAGGAATTAATATATATAAGGATGACTAGCTCCATGCCTTATATTAATTCTGATATTTAAGGGTAAGGGATTATGCAAAATTGCATTAGGTCACTAAATGCCATTTGCATTTTCGTTTAATTTGGAATGCTATAATATCTTGCTAGAGAATATATATAGCCTTTGAATTAATTTTTATTAATTCATTGCCAATATGAAATGGACCTATAGGATCGCACATAAAGCACTGGGCTTAAAATTGTATTGGAAATTAATTTAGACTTTTATTTAAAGTCAAATTAATGCATGCAATGGGTGAATAGATTTTTACTGTTAACAATTGGTCACGAGAGAAATTTACTGGCATGTGTTAGGTTTAATTTCAATTGATTAATTATCTATGTATAATTAAGTTAATTGAGTATTAAATCCTAAATTATATTTAATCAAAATATAATACTTGAGAGGGAATTAAAGTAACCAAAGTTTAAACTAGGAATCTTAGTTAAATTTGGCAACTAATTACCTTAGTTAAGTAAGTTTGTTTTGATTAGCTAAATGATGCCATTTGAATTTAAATTCTAATAGAATTTAAATTAAAATATATATCTCTTAATTATTAAGTGTTAGTGGCTGAAATTGCTACCTAATTTAAGGCACTCACACATGACTAAAGTAAGTGATATATATTAAATGAATTAAAGGAATAATGGTGGGTGCCACTTTTATTCTTCTTCTCTCTTTTAGCCATGAGACTATTAGTGGGATTGGTAGAGATTCCTTTTGCTCTTAATTCTCTCATGGAAGGTGACTAACATAGAAAACCAAAGAAGAAAGAACAAGATGAGTTCTTGTGTTTTTCAAACAATTCCATTGCCTAATACACAAATATAGAGCTAGCACTCTTGATTTTAAGCTATCTTTGCAAGTGTGTGTGAACATAGAGAGGAGTGGCATAAAGGCTGTTCCTTTGGCATTGGTGGTGAAGATCTAAGGTAAATAAATTCATCTTAGTTGCTGGTCATCATCAAAATCAAGTCTTGAAGTGCATCTAAAGTTGTAAGTTTCAAAACTCTAAAATTGCATGTTTTCGTTCCTAGTTTTGGATATGTATGGTATGCATGATAAAATTTTTGTTTTTCCGCTGTGCTATCATGATTATCATACCATTTCATATTCCTTCAGTGGTATCAGAGCCTAGACATGCTTATTTTAGTGCTTTAGATGCATGAAAAAATTAATTAAAAATCGTTATTTTGAAAACATGCAAATCTGAAATTTTCTGTTTTGAGTTTTTTGCATTGTTTTGGTGTAAAAACGATTTTAATTGATTAGATAGGTATTATAATTAATATGACATGTTAATATACTGTCCTAAGATGTTATTAGGGCTGGTAATGGTCGGATTTAATTATTTATACCTGATGGTACATGTTAATTATGAAACTAGGTGCTAGTTGGCATGTAAATTGCTAGTTTAACAACTAGTTTTCAAAATTAAATGTAAAATTTGATTTTGGCATGTTTGTAAGTGATTTTTAAAGATTAAATATCAGGTCTGGACATATTTTAAATTTGGTTTTAATTCTGGTCCATGACAATTTAATTGATTAATTTTAAAATCACTTAAAACAATGACTAGTTTGTGTTTGTTACATGTTTAATCAACATTGTTTGCTTTGTTTTGATTAAAATGGTAAAAAACACATTTAGATTTAAATGGTACAGAATATTAAATCAATGTTTATGGACTTATTTAGTTTTTAAATGACTCATAAAATTGATTTAAATGTTTGTGCATTTCATGGCATTACATAAGCATTAAACAACTAGTTTTTGTTGTTTGTTTGTTTTGCATGAATGCCGGGTATTATATATATATGTTCTTCATGATTTTATGTTTAATTCATGTTGGTACATATTATATGTATTTTTAATGTTTATGGGCTGTATGACATAAAATTAAAAATGGCAAAATTGGAAATTATACTAGAGTTGATTTATGGCACAAATCTAACTAGTTTGTGTTTTGGGCTTTTAAGAGAACTTATTCAATAAGAGGATTTAGTCCATAGGGCTTCGGCCCAGGCCCATCACGGGGTCTTCTCTTAAAGGTTCAAGTACACAATTTCCATTAATGGGCTTGGCTAAATTGATTAAAATTGGACTTTGTCTGATCCATGAATGCTATGTATATTTATTTGCTTGTTTGGTGTGATGAATGGATATGCATGGTGCATTCATGGGCCCTGGGTTTTTGTAATTAAATATGGCCTGCGTGCCATTATATTTTATTGTAAAAGTTTCATTTATTTCTTAGAATAGAATTTATTTGAAGACTTTGTAAATCAAGACGAAGCCCACCGAAGTGGAGAAGCCCAACTCGAAGATTCTTATGTAATAGTATAGAATCTTAGTTGTAGGTTTTTGGGCCCATGTTTGTCACGCTTTACTTTATGCAATTATATATATATATATATATATGCATGCTATGTATGGATGACAAAGCATATGCCATGTAAGCCGTAATAAAATGAATCCCTAAAAATAGTAAGTCACAAAGTTGCCTTCCTAATTCGAAACATGTCAAGGCATCGATCATCGGTCACGTAGACTAGGAGTCCTAGATGCGCCCGATTATCTTTGTGAGGCATGGGTTGTGAATGTAGGTTGGACTTAACATGGAATGGGATGCTCGGACCTAGGCAACTTATAAATGGGTTTGTGCTATAACATTGTTTGATGTTAGCCCATTTGATCCAAGAGTCATGTACGAGACATGATTGGAGTTTTTCCTACCTAAGTAACTTAACTTATTAGGTGTACAGGCTCAGCTTGACTAATAAGTTGTTGTGAAAAGTGGATCTTGGCCCACATTAAATCACTAACACGAATTATTTATGGGGATATTAATTCGGTTTGTGGGATCATTAATAAGACCTCATTTAATCTTGCTAAATTTTATTGTAGATTGAAAATGGCATATTCAAATAACAATTTCTCATTGCGATCGGTCCTTGAAAAGGACAAATTAAATGGCACCAATTTCATGGACTGGTCTCGAAACTTAAGAATAGTTCTTAAGCAAGAGAAGAAGTCGTATGTTTTGGATGCACCCTTGCCTGAAGAACCAGGAAGGAACGCCTCTGCGGTTCAAAAGGAAACTTTTGAGACCAAGAAGAGTAACTCTAATGATGTGACCTGTTTGATGCTAGCCACTATGGTGCCTGAATTGCAAAAGCAATTTATGGACCAAGAGGCCTATGCGATCATGGTGCACCTCAAGGAGATGTTCCAAGAACAAGCTCGTCACGAGAGGTTCGTGACAACAAAGGCTTTAATTTCTTACAAGATGGCAGAGGGTACTCCTGTTAGTACCCATGTACTCAAGATGAAAGGGTATCTTGATACTCTTGAGAAGCTTGAGGTACAAGTGCCAAAGGAATTGGCCACTGACTTGATCTTAGGATCATTGCCTGCTGCTTATGATCCATTTGTGATGAATTATAACATGCATGCTATGAACAAGTCAGTCACCGAGCTTCATGGGATGCTTAAGAATGCTGAAGAGAACATTCGAAAGACCAATCCCGTGCTAATGGTTCAAAAGGGAATTAAGAAGGGACCTGCTAAGGGAAAGGGAAAAGGAAAGGGAAAACCCAAGACAGTTGGGAGTGCACCTCAAGCCCAATCCAAGCCCAAGGCACCAAAGCTCAAAGAGAGTGAGAGCACTTGCTTCCATTGCAACAAGATAGGGCATTGGAGGAAGAATTGCGCTCTCTTCAAGGAAGAACAAAAGAAGAATGGAGCCAAGGCGTCCAGTTCTGGTATTTTTGTTGTTGAAATTAACCTTTCTATTTCTACCACTTGGGTATTGGATACCGGTTGTGGTTCTCACATTTGTTCAAATGTGCAGGGGTTAAGAAATAGGCGGTTACTTGGGAAGAATGAAGTGGACCTCCGTGTGGGGAATGGAGCACGAGTTGCTGCCATGGAGATAGGCGACTATCACCTCACTTTACCTTCCGGACTTTGTATTGTTTTAAATAATTGTTATTATGTGCCTGCTATGAGCAGAAACATTATTTCAGTTTCATGTTTGGATAATGATGAATTTGATTTTGTTATTAAAAAGGGCAATGCTCATATTCGTCGCGAAGGCATTTCTTATGGCAATGCCATGTTGCAAAATGGCCTTTATATCCTTGATTTACAAAACAAAGAGTCTATATACAACATTAATACAAAGAGGGTTAAATCAAACGAATTAAACCCTACTTACTTCTGGCATTGTCGTTTAGGACATGCAAACGAAAAACGCATTTCAAGACTCCACAAAACTGGAGTGCTTGGGTCATTTGACTTAGAATCTTATGACACATGCGAGCCATGTTTGTATGGAAAAATGACAAAGAGTCCTTTTAACAAGAAAGGTGAAAGGACTAATGGCTTATTGGAACTAATACATACCGATGTATGTGGACCATTAAGTACACAAGCTAGAAGTGGTTTTAGCTACTTCGTGACTTTCACAGACGACTTCAGTAGATATGGCTATGTCTATCTAATGAAGTACAAGTCTGAAACTTTTGAGAAATTCAAAGAGTTTAAGAACGAAGTAGAAAACCAACTTGGCAAAAGTATAAAAGCCATTCGATCAGATCGAGGTGGCGAATACTTAAACCAAGAGTTTGATGATCATCTAAAAGAGTGTGGAATTATTTCACAGCTCACTCCTCCTGGAACACCGCAATGGAATGGTGTGTCCGAAAGGAGAAATCGAACTCTGTTGGACATGGTTCGATCTATGATGAGTCAAGCTAATCTTCCTATCTCTTTTTGGGGTTATGCATTAGAAACTGCTGCGTTTCTATTGAACCGTACTCCAACTAAAGCAGTTGAGAAGACACCATACGAGGTATGGACTGGGAAAGAACCCAATATGTCTTTTCTCAAGATTTGGGGCTGTGAAGCACATGTTAAGAAATTAACATCTGACAAACTAGAGTCCAAATCGACTGTCTGCTTGTTTGTGGGTTATCCCAAAGAAACAAAGGGATACTACTTTTACTCAAAAGCCGAGAACAAAGTATTTGTTGCTCGCAAGGCTGTTTTCTTGGAAAAGGAGTTCCTTCTCAAGAAAGACAGTGGGAGTAAAGTAGAACTTGGAGAAATTCAAATGCCACAAGCTCCTATAGAGGATGAGTTGGAAATGGGATCAAGTTCACAACCAGTTGTGGAACAAGAACCCATTACACAAGTACCTAGAAGGTCTGGTAGGGTACGTCAGGAGATTGAAAGATATGGATTTCTAATCACTGACAGTGACACTATTGAGTTAGTAGATCGTGAGGATCCTACTACCTACCGAGAAGCTATTGAAAGCCCAAATTCGGATAATTGGCTTGAAGCCATGAAATCCGAGATGCGATCAATGTACGATAACCAGGTTTGGACCTTGGTTGATCCACCGGAAGGTGCTAAGGTAATTGAATGCAAGTGGTTATTCAAACTAAAAGCTGATAAGACCTACAAAGGTAGACTAGTAGCAAAAGGTTTTCGACAAACTCATGGTATAGACTATGACGAGACCTTTTCGCCTGTAGTCATGCTCAAGTCCATTAGGATCTTGCTTGCCATAGCTGCATATCATGATTATGAGATATGGCAAATGGATGTCAAAACTGCTTTCCTCAACGGAAATTTACTTGAGGATGTGTATATGACACAGCCTGAAGGTTTTGTCAATCCCAAGCATCCTAAGAAGGTTTGCAAGCTTCAAAAATCTATTTATGGATTAAAGCAAGCATCCCGAAGTTGGAATCTTCGTTTTGATGAAGCAGTCAAAGATTTTGACTTCATCAAGAACGAAGATGAGCCTTGTGTGTACAAGAAGGTTAGTGGGAGCATAGTAGTGTTTCTAGTCCTATATGTGGACGACATCCTTCTCATTGGGAATGACATTCCAACATTGCAAAAGGTTAAGCAATGGTTGGGAAAATGTTTCTCAATGAAAGACTTAGGTGAAGCCGAGACAATACTTGGTATTCGAATCTATAGAGATAGATCGAATTGGCTTTTGGGACTAAGTCAAGAAAAGTACATAGACAAAGTACTAAAGCGTTTTAGTATGGGAGACTCAAAGAAAGGGTACATACCTTTGGCTTTGGGAGTTCCTTTGACTAAAGAACAGTGCCCTAAAACCAAAGAGGAAAGGGACAACATGAGTAGAATCCCATATGCATCTGCTATTGGATCTATCATGTACGCTATGTTATGTACTAGGCTGGATGTTGCTCATGCACTGAGTATAACCAGTAGGTTTCAGCAAGACCCTGGTGAGAAGCACTGGTCTGCTGTAAAAGGGATCCTTAAGTACCTGCGAAGGACAAAGGATCACTTCTTGGTGTATGGTGGTCAAGAAGAGCTCGTCATACAAGGTTATGCCGATGCTGCTTTTCAGACCAGCACTCAGGATTCTAGATCGCAATCTGGGTTTGTTTTTGTTTTGAACGGTGGTGCTGTCAGCTGGAAAAGCTCAAAGCAAGAAACCGTTGCCGACTCAACTACAGAATCTGAGTATATTGCAGCAAGTGAGGCTGCAAAAGAGGCTGTTTGGATTAAAAATTTCATTAATGGATTAGGAGTGGTCCCAAGCATCCTAGATCCATTAGAAATTTTCTGTGACAATAACGGGGCCATCGCACAGGCCAAGGAGCCCCGGTCACACCAGAAATCCAAACACATACTCAGGAGGTACCACCTGATCAGAGAAATCATTGATCGTGGGGACGTCAAGGTTAGCAAGATAGCAAGTGAAGACAATGTAGCAGATCCTTTGACGAAACAGTTACGTCCAAATCTGCACGAAGCTCATTTGAGAGCGTTCGGTCTTAGGGCTATGCCCAATTGGGACTAGTGCTAGTGGGAGATTGTTAGTGTAAGCCCTAGCCCCAATACATTGTAACGAAACACTTGAAATTAATAAAATGAGGCATTTGTTTTATCCTTTGTATTCCTATGCATATCAATTGATAAAACTATCCAAGAGTGTTGTTTCGGTTTAAGTTATCATGTGTGAGGCACATGGATTGTAAGACCTTGAAACAAATGAGACTTCATTCTAAATATCCCTAGTCAGTCATTGTTATGGGAATAACAAATGAATTAAGACTAGTATGCTCTCTCTGATGCTATGAGTCCTGTCTTACGGATCATTAGGACAAGAGTGTCAATCAGAGATCATAGATACATGTTAAAGAACATGGTATCTGGATTCGATCCGCTCATGAGAACACTACATGGTACAAGTCATAAGTGTTTCTCATATGCAAGTTTTGTATCGGAGTTCTTAGACCTGAAATCTCTATGAAACTCTTTATGAATTACTGTGTACTTTGACATACACCTAACGTGCTCGTAACAGAGTGACAAGTACGGGTATGATTGGGTATGCATTGATTTATGTTAGAGAGCATGAGAGAAGTGAAGGGATTACCCCTCTCGATAAGAGAGAAAATATCATCGGCCACTTGATCAGTGAACTGAGAAGTGTATGGCCATACCGAGATGAAATAATGAGTAATCATTATTTATCTGAGAGTTCAGTATCACTGGAATATCAAGAAAGGAATTAATATATATAAGGATGACTAGTTCCATGCCTTATATTAATTCTGATATTTAAGGGTAAGGGATTATGCAAAATTGCATTAGGTCACTAAATGCCATTTGCATTTTCGTTTAATTTGGAATGCTATAATATCTTGCTAGAGAATATATATAGCCTTTGAATTAATTTTTATTAATTCATTGCCAATATTAAATGGACCTATAGGATCGCACATAAAGCACTGGGCTTAAAATTGTATTGGAAATTAATTTAGACTTTTATTTAAAGTCAAATTAATGCATGCAATGGGTGAACAGATTTTTACTGTTAACAATTGGTCACGAGAGAAATTTACTGGCATGTGTTAGGTTTAATTTCAATTGATTAATTATCTATGTATAATTAAGTTAATTGAGTATTAAATCCTAAATTATATTTAATCAAAATATAATACTTGAGAGGGAATTAAAGTAACCAAAGTTTAAACTATGAATCCTAGTTAAATTTGGCAACTAATTACCTTAGTTAAGTAAGTTTGTTTTGATTAGCTAAATGATGCCATTTGAATTTAAATTCTAATAGAATTTAAATTAAAATATATATCTCTTAATTATTAAGTGTTAGTGGCTGAAATTGCTACCTAATTTAAGGCACTCACACATGACTAAAGTAAGTGATATATATTAAATGAATTAAAGGAATAATGGTGGGTGCCACTTTTATTCTTCTTCTCTCTTTTAGCCATGAGACTATTAGTGGGATTGGTAGAGATTCCTTTTGCTCTTAATTCTCTCATGGAAGGTGACTAACATAGAAAACCAAAGAAGAAAGAACAAGATGAGTTCTTGTGTTTTTCAAACAATTCCATTGCCTAATACACAAATATAGAGCTAGCACTCTTGATTTTAAGCTATCTTTGCAAGTGTGTGTGAACATAGAGAGGAGTGGCATAAAGGCTGTTCCTTTGGCATTGGTGGTGAAGATCTAAGGTAAATAAATTCATCTTAGTTGCTGGTCATCATCAAAATCAAGTCTTGAAGTGCATCTAAAGTTGTAAGTTTCAAAACTCTAAAATTGCATGTTTTCGTTCCTAGTTTTGGATATGTATGGTATGCATGATAAAATTTTTGTTTTTCCGCTGTGCTATCATGATTATCATACCATTTCATATTCCTTCAATGGCAGTCTGTGTACCTATCAGTAAACCCTTAATAGTTTGTGCAATTGATTATACATGTTATCGCATAGGATGGGGCAAGCATACATGATATACGAAAGCATACATTTGCGTCCTATCATTCATACACCCCATTCCATCAGCATTATTTAGAAAGTCATGAAAAGCATAGGGAGAGAATAATACAATTATAAAGAGATAAAGTTAGATTGAATATAAGTATGATAAAGTAAGGAATAAGACAAATAGGGAGAGATAGTATTGAATAGAGTTTGATTAAGACAAAGTTATTAGAATGCAAGTGATGAGATTTGATAGGTGGCACAGGGAGAATTTTGAGGGCGAAATTCTTGAAGGGGGAGAGAGTTGTAATGCCCCTAATGGTACCCTAAGAGGGGTAGATGGACTTTTTGCATGAGACATAGATTTATTATGTGGATAATGAAGGGGAAATTGTAATGTAGGGATATAAATGAAAAGTAAAAGTAAAAATTTCAAGGAAGAAATGTGAATATGTCAAAATTGAGATACCAAAGTAAAAGACATAAGTAGAAAAAGGGTCTAAAGTAATATTTTGTCAAGATCTTTTGAGCCAACAAATGAAGAATGGACACTAGTGTTTCTAGAAAAAATAAATTAATTAAAAAGAGATAAGTTAAAAGAAAGGAAGAGGGAGATGTGGCCGACCATTCTTGGCTTACCTTTCCTTTATCTTCATCCTTTCTCTAGCTTGAGTGGATGTTGATCTATTTAGAGAAAAAAAAGCTGTAAATGGTAGAGATGAAGAGCAAGAGTAAAGAAGAGAAGATAAGAAGGAAGAAAGAAAAAGTTAAATCTTAATAGAGGTATGGGAGTTATAATATTTTTTTATGTGTTTGTAAATGAAATAAATTGATATATGTGTTTTAGATGATCTATAATTGATGTTTGAGTGAATAATTGAATGTATAGTGCATCAGAAAGATGATTTGTGCCTTAGAAAGAAATAAGGTGAAAATCTATTCAAGGTTCACTTGAACCAATTTCAATGTAATGCGCATGACTATTTTTGTAGATGTTTGATTTATATGAATCTAGTTTTATATGAAAGGTAAGACATATATCTACAACTTTGTAGAATAATTCGGGATCTAAATCCATCTTTAGAGTGTCAAAAAATGAGTTTGAAGTGGACAGATCACTACTGTTTGTCACCTAGGAACAATATGTAATGTTTATCTTGTGATTTAGAAGTCTGAATTGAGTGATTTTTGATGTTTTAGAAACTAGAGACATAGTGGAACAACTTTGTAGAAGACCACTTTCCATGAAAATGACGTTTTGAAGTTCAAAAGTGGCATAGAAGTCTAGCCTGAAATTCTGTCTTTGAGCGGTTTGGGTCTCACGGTTACTAGGTTTTTGGTAGTAATCATGAGGTTCTCCAGTTTTAAGTTTAGAACCTAAAGAAGATCTACCTCATGGTTACTAAGATTTTCATTGTAACCGTGACCCCTTTAAAAAGTATAGACCACGGTTATTGCTCATTTGATAATGACCATGAGGTAGTCCAGAGCCAGAAGGGTGACTTAGGTCACGGTTACCATGATTTTGGTAGTAACCGTGACCCCTATTTCACTTAATGATAATGTTAGTGATTTTTATTGCATAATGAAAAACCATATTGTAATTGAGTGTATAATTGCTATTAAGTGTGATTAAATGCATGTAATGAATAAGTGTGTTATGATATTATATTATATGCTTGGCATGTTAGATTTTATGTATTTGAGACTTCAATAAGAATTCGAGTGTATTGTTTACTCCCCACTGAGCCATTCCTCAGCACGGGTGTTTACCCTGTATAGGTACTCAGAGATGAGAAAGTGCTTTTGCTAGAGTCAACATCTGCAGGCCACTATAAGGGTAACGAGTGAAGGAATGATTCTGATAATGTATTATTTATCTGTAAATTTATATTGTGCAAAACATTTGGAATATATGTAACGAACTAAGTTGTAATTGTACTTTAAATATATTATATGCATTTTTTCAAGTAATTTAATAAAATAATAAGTATATAAAATAGTAATAAGAGCGGGCATTATAAGTTCTGTGTGACTGAAATATCAAGAAATGAATTAGTCTATATAAGGATGACTAGTTCCATGCTTTATATTAATTCGGATATTTATGGGTAAGGGAATATGCAAAATTGCATTAGGTCACTAAATGCCATTTGCATTTTTATTTAATTTGGAATGCTATAATATCTTGCTAGAGAATATATATAGCCTTTGGATTATTTACTAATTTATTGCCAACATTAAATGGACCTATAGGATCGTACACATAGAATGGGGCTTAAAATATTTAAAATAAAGTATTAGGCATTAATTCGGGCTTTTATTTAAATTCAAATTAATGTGTGTAATGGGTATTAAAATTGCTAAATGGACCTTGGTCTATGAGAGAGGAAAAATCGGCATTACTAGGTTTAATGTCAATTAAGTAATTATCTTGGTATAATTAAGGTAATTGAGCATTAAATCCTTATAGCATTTGAATCAAGATAAAACACTTAATTAGGAGAGAGTGTGGCCAAAATTCCAAGGTAAAATCCTAATGAATTTCGACATGTGCAAAATCCCTAAATAAGTGATGCATTTTGATTAAATGTCTTATGCCATTTTAAATTAATTTGAATTTCAAATACTAATTGAATTTGAATTAATTTAAATCACTTAATTAGGAAGAGAAGAAGGCTGAAAATACTACCTAAACCTAGGGGATTTCAGCATCCATAAAGATTTCCTAAACAAGTGATATAAATTGGTTAAATTGTCTTTGCCTTGTTAGGTTTTTTCTCCCTCATTACCACCACCCTCAAGGGAAAAGAATTATTTCTTCTTCTCTTGGATTTTTGGCAGCTATTTATGAACCCTAAAAAGAACAAGATCATATCTTGTGTCTTTGTTTGAATACCCATTGTGAAATACAAAAGGATTAGATCTAGCACTATATTTTTAAGCAATCTTTGCAAGTGTGTGTGTAAGCATAGAGTGGTGTGGCACAAAGGCAACACCTTTGGCATTGGGGATTAAGATGAGATATATATAAGTCTATCTTATGTATTGGCCATTGAAAAAAAATTCAAGTTTTGAAGAGCATCCAAGGTTGTATGTTTATTCAAAAACCCTAAAATTGCATGTTTCGATTCTATATTATATATTGTGTGGCATGTATAATCAACAATTTTTAATTTTTCTGCTGCATGATCATTATGTTTATGCCATGTGATATCCCTTAAGTGGTATGAAAGCTTAATCATGCTTATTTTAGTGCTTTGGATGCATTATAACTTGATTCAAAATCGTTCATTGCATAAAACGTAATGCTGAAATTTTTTGTTTTGAGTTTTTTGCATTTGTTTAGTTTAAAAACGATTTTAAATGAATAATTAGGTGTTATAATTATTATGAAATGTTTATATATTTTCCTAGATCTGTTCATGGTCATTTTTAATTATATATACCTGATTGTACATGTTAATCTTGTAACTAGATGCTAGTTTGCTTGATATGTATTATTAAACAACTAGTTCTTCAAAATTATATGTAAAAATGTGTTTGGCATTTTTGTAAGTGATTTTTAAATATTAATAACAGGTGTGCATATGCTTTAAAAATGGTTTTAATTCTGGTCCATGACAATTTAATTGATTAATTTACTAATCACTTAAAACAATGACTAGTTTGTGTTTGTTTCATGTTTAATCAACATTGCTTGTTTTGTTTTGATTAAAATTGAAAAACTACATTTAGATTAGATCTGAACAAAAACTTAACTCAATGTTTATGACCTTGTTTAATTTATTAAATGACTCATAAAATCATTTTAAATGTTTGTGTATTGTTTGTGGCATTATGTGAGCATTAAACAACTAGTTTCATGTTGTTTGTTTGTTTTGTTATCAATGCCATATGTATTATATGTTCTTCATGAATTTTTATGTTTTAATTCATGTTGATTCATATTATTTGTATTTTTAATCTTTATTGGCTATATGAAATAATATTAAAAAATGGCAAAATTTGAAATTATACTAGAGTTGATTTATAGCACAAATCTAACTAGTTTGTGCTTTGGGTTTTTAAGAGAGCTTATTCAATAAGTGGATTTAGTTATTTGGGCTTAGGCCCATGCTTGTCATAGGGTCTTCTCTTAAAAGTTCAAGTACACAATTTCCATTAATTGGCTTGCCTTAATTAATTAAAATTGGACTTTGTTTTATCCATGAATGTTATGTATATTTGATTGTTTGTTTTGTGTGATGAATGAATATTCATGGTGCATTCATGGGTCCTGGGTTATGTAATTAAATATGGCCTACATGCCATTATGGATTATTGTAAAAGTTTCATTTATTTCTTAGTATAGAATTTAATTGAAGACATTGTAAATCAAGACGAAGCCCATCGGAGTGGAAAATTCCAACTTGAAGATTCATATGTAATAGGATAGAATCCTAGTTATAGGTTTTTGGGCCTATGTTTGTCATGCTTTACTTTATGCAATTATTTATTTACATGCTATGAATGGATGACAAAATGTATGCCATGTAAGTCGTAATAAAATCCCTAAAATAGTAAGTCACAAAGTTGCCTTCCTAATTCGAAACATGTCAAGGCATCGATCATCAGTCACGTAGACTAGGAGTCCTAGATGTGCCCAATTATCTTTGTGAGGCATGTGTTGTGAATGTAGGTTAGATTTAACATGGAAATGGGTGCTCAGACCTAGGCAGCGAATAAATGGTTTTGTGCTATAACATCTTAAGATGTTAGCCCATTTGATCCAAGAGTCATGTATAAAACATGATTGGAGTTTTCCTACCTAAGTAACTTAAATCTTTAGGTGTATAAGCTCTGTTTGACTAATGAGTTATTGTGAAAAGTGGATTTTGGCCTACATTAAATCACTAATGTGAATTATTTAAAGGGATATTAATTCAGTTTGTGGGATTTTATTAAGACCTCATTTAATCTTGCTAAATTTATATTATTGTAGATTGAAAAATGGCTTCTTCAAATAACAACTTTTCATTGCGATCGGTCCTAGAAAAGGACAAATTGAATGGCACCAATTTCATATACTGGCGTTAAAACTTGAGAATTGTTCTTAATCAAGAGAATAAGTTGTATGTTTTGGGTGTATTATTGCCCGGGGAACCTACTAGGAATGCCTCTGAAGTTCTAAAGGAAACTTTTAAGACTAAGAAGAGTGACTCTAATGATATGACATGTCTGATGCTAGTCGTTATGGTGCTCAATTTATAAAAGTAATTCATGGACCAAGAGGCCTATGACATCATGGGGTACCTTAAGGTGATGTTCTAAGAACAAGCTTGTCACGAGAGGTTCGTGACAACAAAGGCCTTAATTTCTTGTAAGATGGCTGCTGGTACTCCTGTTAGTACCCATGTACTTAAAATTAAATGGTATCTTGATACTCTTGAGAAGCTTAAGGTACAAGTCCCAAAGGAATTAGCCACTGATTTGATCTTAGGTTCATTGACTAATGATTATAATCCATTTGTTATGAATTATAACAAGTATACAATGAACAAGATAGTCACCGAGCTTCATGGGATGCTTAAGAATGCTAAAGAGAACATTAAAAAGACCAATCTAGTACTTATGGTTTAAGGGGGAATTAAAAAGGAACCCGCTAAGGGAAAGGGGAAAGGAAAGGCAAAACCCAAGGATGTTCAGGCACAACCTATGTTTAGTGGGAGTGCACCTCAGGACCAACCCAAGCCCAAGGTGCAAAAGCTCAAAGAGAGTGAGAGCATGTGCTTCCATTGTAACAAGTTAGGGTAATGGAGAAAGAACTGTGCTCTCTTTAAGGATGAACAAAAGAAGAATGGAGCCAAGTCATCCAGCTCTGGTATTTTTGTATTTGAAATTAACCTTTCTATTTCAACCACTTGGGTATTGGATACCAGTTGTGGTGCTCACATTTGTTCAAATGTGTTAGGGCTAAGAAATAGGCGGTTACTTGGGAAGAATGAAGTGGACCTCCGTGTGGGGAATGGAGCACGAGTTGCGGCCATGGATATAGGCGACTATCGACTCACTTTATATTCTGAACTTTGTTTAGATTTAATAAATTGTATTATGTGCCTACTATGAGTAGAAACATTATTTCTGTTCCATTTTTGGATATGGATGTATTTGACTTTGTTATTAATAATGGCAATATTCATATTCATCGCCAAAGCATTTTATATGACAATGCTATGTTACAAAATGGCATTTACATCCTTGATCTACAAAACAAAGAGTCCATATACAACATTAATACAAAGAGGGTTAAATCAAACGAATTGAACCTTACTTACTTCTAGCATTGTCTTTTAAGACAAGCTGAGACCAAAGTGTTTGTTGCTCGCAAGGCTATTTTCTTAGAAAAGGAATTCCTTCTAAAGAAAGACAGTGGAAGTAAAGTAAAACTTGGAGAAATTCAAGTCCCATAAACTCCTGTAAAGGATGAGTTAGAAATGGGATCAAGTTCACAACCAGTTGTGGAAAAAGAACCCATTGCACAAGAACTTAGAAGGTTTGGTAGGGTACGTCGGGAGATCGAGAGATATGGATTTCTAATCACCAATAGTGACACTATTGAGTTAGTGGATCATGAGGATCCAACTACCTACCAAGAAGCTATTGGGATTCCAGACTCAAAAAATTGGCTTGGAGCCATGAAATCCGAGATGCAATCAATGTACGATAACCAGGTTTAGACCTTGGTTGATCCACCAAAAAGTGCTAAGGTAATTGAATGCAAGTGGATATTTAGACTCAAAGCTGACAAAACCTATAAAGGTAGACTAGTAGCAAAAGGTTTTCGACAAACTCATGGTGTAGACTATGATGAGACTTTTTTGCCTATAGTCATGCTCATGTCCATTAGGATCTCGCTTGCCATAGCTGTATATCATGACTATGAGATACAACAAATGGATGTCAAAACTACTTTCCTCAACGAAAATCTACTTGAGCATGTGTATATGACACAACCTTAGGGTTTTGTCAATCCCAAGCACCCTAAGAAGGTTTGCAAGCCTCAAAAATCCATTTATGGATTAAAGCAAGCATCTCGAATTTGGAATCTCCGTTTTGATCAAGCAATCAAAGTATTTGACTTCATAAAAGATGAAGATGAGCCTTGTGTGTACAAGAAGGTCAGTGGGAGCATAATAGTGTTTTTGATCCT
This sequence comes from Excoecaria agallocha, assembly GCA_037975025.1. Classification (NCBI taxonomy): domain Eukaryota; kingdom Viridiplantae; phylum Streptophyta; class Magnoliopsida; order Malpighiales; family Euphorbiaceae; genus Excoecaria; species Excoecaria agallocha. Next base: position 40,908,645 of record CM075820.1, read on the forward strand.
ATATGTGGATGACATCCTTATCATTGGGAATGACATTCCAATATTGTAAAAGGTTAAGCAATGGTTCGGGAAGTGTTTCTTGATGAAAGACTTAGGTGAAGTCGAGAAAATACTTGGTATTCGGATCTATAGATATAGATCGATCGGCTTTTAGGACTAAGTCAAGAAAAGTACATAGACAAAGTACTAAAGTATTTTTGTATGGGAGACTCAAAAAAAGGGTACATACCTTTTGCTTTGGGAATTCTTTTACTAAAGAACAGTGTCTTAAACTAAAGAGGAGAGGGACAACATGAGTAGAATTCCATATGCATCTGCTATTAAATCTATCATGTACGCTATGATATGTACTAGATTGGATGTTTTTCATGCACTGAGTATACCCAGTAGGTTTCAGCAAGACCCTGGTGAGAAGCCCTGGTTTGCTATAAAAGGGATGCTAAAGTACCTGCGAAGGACTAAGGATCACTTCTTGGTGTATAGTGGTCAATAAGAGCTCGTCATACAAGGTTATGCCGACATTGCTTTTCAGACCAGTACTCAAGATTCTATATCACAATCTGGTTTTGTTTTTATTTTAAATGGTGGTGCTATCAGCCTAAGAAGCTCGAAGCAAGAGACCATTGCAGACTCAACTACAGAATCTGAGTATATTGTAGCGAGTGAGGCTGTAAAGGAGGCTATTTGGATTAGAAATTTATTTTTTGGATTAGGAATGGTCCCAAGCATCCTAGATCCATTAAAATTTTTTTGTGACAATAACGGGGCCATCGCACAGGCCAAGGAACCCCGATCACACCAGAAATCCAAACACATACTCTGAAGGTACCACCTGATCAGAGAAATCATTGATCATGGGGATGTCAAGATTAACAAGATAGCAAGTGAAAAAAATGTAGTAGATCTTTTGACAAAACAGTTCCATCCAAATTTGCACGAAGCTCATTTAAAAGCATTCGATCTTAGGACTATGCCCATTTAGGACTAGTGCTAATAGGAGATTGTTAGTGTAAGCCCTAGCCCTATTACATTGTAATAAAACATTTAGATTAATAAATAAGGCATTTATTTTATCTATTGTATTCCTGTGCATATCAAATGATAGCACTATACAAGAATGTTGTTTCAGTTTAAGTTATCATGTGTGAGGCACATGGTTGTAAGACCTTGAAACAATCGAGACTTCATTCTAAATATCACTAGTCAGTCATTGTTATAGGAATAACAAATGAATTAAGACTAGTATACTCTCTTTGATAAGTTGAGTTTTGTCTTACGGATCAGAAGGAATAGAATGTCAATTAGAGATCATAGATACATGTTTAAAATATGGTATCTGGATTTGATCCATTCACAAGAACACTACATGGTACAAGTCATAAATGTTTCTTTTGTGCAAGTTTTGCATCAGAGTTCTTAGACCTAAAATCTCTATGAAACTCTTTATGAATTACTGTGTACTTTGACATACATCTAACGTAATCATAATAGGATGACAAGTATGGGTATGATTGAGCATGCACTAATTCATATTAGAGAGCATAAAAGAAGTAAAGGGATTACCCTTTTCGATAAGAGAGAAAATATCATCGGCCACTTGATCAGTGAACTGAGAAGTGTATGGCCATGCCAAGATTAAATAATGAGCAATCATTATTTATCTGAGAGTTCAGTGTTACTAAAATATCAAGAAAGGAATTAGTATATATAAGGATGACTAGTTTTATGCCTTATATTAATTGTGATATTTATGGGTATGGGAATACGCAAAATTGCATTAGGTCACTAAATGCCAATTGCATTTTCATTTATTTTGGAATCCTATAATATCTTGCTAGAGAATATATATAGCCTTTGGATTATTTATTAATTCATTGCCAATATTAAATGGACCTATAGGATCGCACATAAAGAATTGGGCTTAAAATATTTAAAATAGAGTATTGGGCATTAATTTGGGCTTTTATTTAAAGTCAAATTAATGTATGTAATGGGTATTAAAATTTCTAAATGGACCTTGGTCCATGAGAGAGGGAAAATTGGCATTACTAGGTTTAATGCCAATTAATTAATTAGCTTGGTATAATTAAGGTAATTGAGTATTAAATCCTAATAGCATTTGAATCAAGATAAAACACTTAATTAGGAGAGAGTGTGGTCGAAATTCCAAGGTAAAATCCTAGTGAATTTTGGCATGTACAAAATCCCTAAATATGTGATGCATTTTGATTAAATGTCTTATGCCATTTTAAATTAATTTGAATTTAAAATACTAAAGGAATCTGAATTAATTTAAATCAGTTAATTAAGAAGAGATGGAGGCTGAAAATACTACCTAAACCTAGGGGATTTTGGCATCCATAAAGATTTCCTAAACATGTGATATAAATTGATTAAATTGTCTTTGCCTAGTTAGGTTTTTTCTCTGTCATTGCCGCCACTCTCAATGGAAAAGAATTCTTTCTTCTTCTCTTGGATTTTTATAGCCATTTGTGAACCCTAAAAAGAACAAGATCAGATCTTGTGTCTTTGTTTGGATACCCACTGCCAAATACAAAAGGATTAGAGCTATCATTCTAGTTTTAAACAATTTTTGCAAGTGTGTGTGTGAGCATAGTGTGGTGTGGCGCAAAGGCAGTACCTTTGGCACTGGGGATCAAGATTAGATATATATAAGTCTATCTTATATGTTGGCCATTGAAAAAATTTATGTTTTGAAGAGCATCCAAGGTTGTAAGTTTATTCAGAAACCCTAAAATTGCATGTTTTTATTCTATATTGTATATTGTGTGGCATGTATGATAAGAAATTTTTAATTTTTCTGCTGCATGATCATTATGTTTACGCCATGTGATAACCCTTTAAAGAAGCCCTCATGGATAGCTGTCTGTCAGTGTGACAGATCTATGGGATAGTGTGGGAGTTTCTTGTCATCCCATCTGCCTTTGAGTCATGGCCATCCGTCACCTATCCAGAGGATTCATGGCTGATTTTGGGCTTATTTTTAGGTATTTTATGTGTTTTTATTGTTATTCATATTATTTTATTGATATCTAAGGTGTTAAGTTATTTTCTATAAATAATTTGATTCTGTATATATGTTTGATTAAGTGATTTTTTTGTATTTTATTCATTAATTAGATTTTCCTCACAATACTAATTTATTGACTTTTGTGGTTTTATGTGAGTAATCAACCTCATATGCTTTTGGAGGATCATGTGCTACATCATGCATTAGGAGTCATGCTCTAACTGGTTATTGTCTTCTCCTGGCCATTTGGTTTTTAAGTGCATTTCTTTATTTTTTTTATCATTTGGTTTTATTGTTATTTTGCTTATTTAGTTGGATTTTGATGTATTTTTGGATGTATTCATTTTGGGGATTAATAGCTAGTAAAAAAGGATTTTTCGTGCACGTTTAAAAGGAAAAGATTTTATATAAGATTCATATAAAGATCAATATAAGAACTGACATACTTCTTTAATCTTTTAATTTACTATGATGCTTTTCTTTTGCAACAAATTAGGCCTGCATTGTTATAAAAAAGTGGATAATGGGTTATACGGTGGTACCCGAAGGTACAAAATTGTTTGATTATAATGGTGGCACCTGAAGGTATGAAATTTTTTGATTATAATAGTGGCACTCAAATACAAAAATGTTTGATTATAATGGTGGCACCCAAAGGTATGAAACTGTATGTTTATAATGGTGGCACCTGAAGGTATGAAATTATCTGATTATAATAGTGGCATCGGAAGGTATGAAACTGTTTGATATAACGGTGGCACCCAAAGGTATGAAACTATCTGATTATCACATTCACACCTAAAGTTACGAATAAGATACCCAAAGGTAATAAATAATAGCCCCTTTAAAGGGACCAAACTATATGATAGACCGATCAAGCGAACCCAAACGGGGTTCACTAAAACCGAAATATGGTTGTTTATAATCCAAACGAAACCATGTTAGTGAGACCCCTAACATGACCCTAGTTAGTAATGCATGGTTTTATTAGAGTTATAATTAATTGAGATTAAATTTAGATTGTGAATTTCACTTAAGGTGTGGGACAAGTGATAAATTCATTATATTATAGTAATTGCATGAAAGTAAAATTTATAAATCTAGTTTAATAATATTTGAGGGTATAATTGAAGCATAAAGAATTAATTATGGGGTAAATTTGTAATTATGGAATTTTAAGGGTTAATTATGATTAAAAGTATAAATTAAGAGGTTAATTTAAGAGAACGAATAAATGGAAAGGTAATTTTATAACATGCAAAAAGGTGAGAGGCTTTAGTGAAACATGCAAAAAAAGAAGGATTAAAGAGGAAATTTTCCATAGCCTTTATGAGTAGTCATCATTAGGCTAAGAGAGAGAAAGAGGGACAATAAATTCTTGAAGAATTATAGAAATTTCTCACTCATTTCGTCTCATTCATCCATTGTTAAACATCTTAGAAAATCCTTGAAGAAATCATTGCATGTGGAAATTAATCAAGGGAAATTAGTGTAAGCATTAAGGTAAGCATATCAATTTGACTGTTCAGCATCTTCTTCTTCATATTCTTCTTATTTTAGTTGGGGTTTGAGTTAGTAAAATGCTAGAAATTCTTGTTAAATGGATAAATTATTGTGAAAGGAGAAGAAGAAGTTAGGAAGAGCAAAGGAAAGGGGAAGGCACAAGATTGAGGCTAGGGGATATTTGGCCAAGGTAAGGTATTCTTAGGACCCTCAAGTATGTATGTGGTTAATTGTTGAAGTATAATGATTTATTATAAGATTGGTTGAGCATTTGATTTGACCATAAACTTTGTAGGAGGATTAATAGGAAGAAACATGTAAGCGTAAAAAAAAGAAACTAGTTGCTGTAATTTAAGCATAAATTGAGTTAGTAAAATTGAATTTAAATAATTTTAAATTTATACTTTACATGAGTAATATACCTACAACTTTGTATAAGCAATTTGGGGCTAAATATATCTATATGATTATCTTAATTTTACTTGAAATTGTAAAGAGTTGCTAATTTTGATTCTGGAATAGATTCTGGAAAATGTGATGTAATTACTTTTATAATGGTTAGAATGATATGAAGTTAAATACTATTCAAAATATACTTATAAATGAACATTTTATATGAAGGAACTTTTGCCTAATTTTGTTTTTATGAATGTCTAATGGTAGCTTGAAATTCGTGAAAATTAGTTGCACTGTTAAGGAACGGATTGTGATCATTTGGGCATAAATCTTGGTAGGAGAGTCAAAATGATATGTTGTAAAATTAAAGGTAAAGTAGATACCTAGGATCAGAACTTTGTTCAAGGAAAGTTAAGCTGATTCATTCCCCATTTTATTCTATAAATTTTACAAGTGGTAACAATAATTGCATTTGAATTTACGAACAGCCTATGGTGTTTTAGAAACTATACAAATGATATGGAGATGATTCTTAAGGTTTTAGAAACTAGAAACATATTGTAATAAGTTTGTAGAAGATAACATTTGCTAAAAATGGCTTTTGGAAGGTTAAAAATTACATACAAGTCGAATTCAAAAAACTGCTTATGATAGAGGATACAATAGTCAAGTGATAATATAGTTTGAAGGCTAATTTAAAAGAGAATGAAAATTTAGGGATCAATTTGTTAATATGAAACTTGAAGGGTAAATTATGAAAAAGGGATATAGAGGAGAGGTTGATTTAAGAAAAGAAAAAAATGAGTGGAACATTGTGTGACATGCAAATAAATGAGAGAAATTTATGTAACATGCAATTAGTTAGAGGATTAAAAGAGATAGTTGTGTGGGACATGCTGATGTCATTTTCCACTTAAGTCACCATGTAGGCATTGTTTTTAGGAGTATATATAGTGGGTTGGTCAGCCACACCAAGGAAAAATATGATTTCTCCTTTTATCTTCCTCATTTTTACTCATCTCTCATCTTTCTCTAAAATTTCTACATTTTATCTCTATAATTTTCAAGAGGAAATCCTGCAGCATGTTATTTGAATTAGAAGTTTTTGAAGGATATTTGTAAGGGTTTAATGCAACAGTACATGGATGTATGAAGAATTGGAAGGGATTGAGAGCAAAAAGGAATGAAATGGTGAAAAGATTGAAGGATTGATTTAAAGTTACAAAAACAAGTTTGGGAACTTAATCTTTTTGCATGCGTTTTTTTCTTGAGCAAAATATGCGATTAAATTGTGACATGATTTCATTTTGACAAGTAACTTGAAGTAAAACATCAATCTTTTATGTTTAAATGGACATGCATGTAAGTTTTAAGATTCTGGGTTTGGGTTCACTTGACCAAGTTGCATTCTTTTGGTAATATTTTGAGTTATAGAAAAGATAATTAGATGATTCCAATTGGTTTTTAAATTAGACTTCTAGAAAAATATTTCATAAGAAGAAATCACATTCTAATCCTGCTTCTAAATGGGTCATAACCTAGCTTGAAAATAGGATAAGTGTACAATCTCGTCCTCACGAACAGTCCTCAGTATTTGGCAAATATCTTTCAATCTAGAAGTGATATTGAGATAATTATTAATTTTCTGAAAACTAGAAACATAGAGAACAAAATTTTAGAAGTAACCTAACTTTAATTCTTCCTCTAAATAATTTCTATGATTTATTGAATTTGAGGTGAACTATAAATTCAGATTCTGGAATAGTTTGTAGAAAAATTGAGATTTTTGTGTGTAAAATGATCAGAATGGCATGAGGTTAATTCCTATACAAAATGGAATCCTAAATGCACATTTTATATGAAGGAAGTATGACCTAAAAATGTATACAAGCATGTCAAATATTGACTTGAAAAATTGTATGGACTAAATGTACTATTAGGGGACAGACCTTAGTAAATTGGATATATCTTTTTGTAGATTTGTTAAAATGCTACAAAGTAAAATTATGGTAAAATTAGAGACATTAAAGTATAACTTTGATGAAGAAATTTTGGTCTAAATCCCTCTTAATTTTATGCTATGAATTTTTATAAGTGACAGCCAACACTGTTTCATTTCTATGAACAGCCTATAGTTTTTCTTAAATATCTCAAGCTATAGATAAGATATTAATGTGAGTTTTGATGGTTAGGAAACTAGACACATAGGGGAATAAGAATTTTGAAGCTCATTTGGCCTAAAAATTACGTTTTCTAAATAATATATGGCTCATAAGTTAGGTCCAGAATGCTACCCTGTGCAGAATTTTAATGTGTCTTACATTATGGTTTTTCTTATATAGTTAAGTTAAATATGTGTCTATATGAATAAACAATGAATTGGATATGGCATGTGATATGATTATTAACAAAGGTATATATATATATATATATATATTCATATATGTACATAGGTAAAGATATATGATAAGGATATCAAATATTTATAAGTGATCAAACTTATGTACATGGTTGTTATGTGCAATTATGCTTTCATGTACATATTTTTAATGATGGAGTAAATGTTTATTTGATGCATACATGTATACTATGAATTTAAGAAATTTTTAAATATGATAAATGAAGATTTTTAATGTACGACTATCATTTGATTACATGAATGTAATATACATAAATGTATATATATGTAAACATCTAAATGATTATACAAGATTTTTATTGATCTCTTGAAGATTACTATGATACTTATAGTTTGAAATGTCAATTTTACTTATATAAAGAAGTAATATGATTTGTAGAATATATGTGTATATGCATACATAGTATGATCTTACATGATTGGGTTCGAAAGATGTTTAGAGTAATGATTTAGAGAATATATTTAAAGTGAAATGCATGATTATGTCTTTGCGTAATTGAAATGACATGATTAAGCATTTGTGATGTCATATGTGAGCATGCTAAAATACAGATCTACAGAGCAATAGACTCAATTATAGAAATCTTATTAAAGTATATAATGGCAATGTTATATGTGACTATATATACAAGTGTATGCATTAAAGAAGGAGTATCTTGTCATATGATTGTTACATGAGCAAATTGTATAAATTATTTTATGAATTATGCATATATGTTTATGCACTAGAGAAGATATATATTTGTACATGATTATGCTCAAGTGCAAACATTATAATATAGGTACAATCTTGTTATATGAAATAGTTACATGATTGAATAAGATTACAAGCACGGAATAGTAATACCCAATAGTGAGCATGTTCAAAGGTTTACATAAAGTTACACATATACATGTATATGATATCTTGCTCATATTTATAAAGGAATATATATATAGATACCTATATGTATATGATGAATAGAGCAAAGTAAAGAATAACATTGCTCAATAGCCATACATGAACATGTACATGATTATTTTATTCATAGTTATACAAGGGTATACATTTGCATATACAAATATGATTGAATAGAGTAAAAGTAAACTAAAGAAAGATAAAGTGAGAGATTATATTTGCCTGCTACTAGAGTTCAATTGTGGATAGATAGGCGCCTATAGGGAAAATTGCAGCTACCATAGTTTGGCCCAATTGGGTCTAATGTATATTTGATTTTATTTGGATCATGAATAGCCCCATTTGGGTTGTTAGGCAACCTCGTTTGGGTTTGCTTGACCCGTCTAGAGTATAATTTGGCCCCGTTTGGGTCTATAGATCTGATATCTTCGGATATCCCCCATTTTCATACTGAAGTGTATCGATGGTTCCAGTTATTCACTGATAGAGCTAAGGCAGACTAAACTATAAGTACAGTATAGACATTAAAGTATAAAATATTAAGCAAGCATCATATAAAAGCTAAGGATATTGCTTGATTACATGTCTGATATTATTTGCTTGTATTATTTCATAAATTTAAATAAATAGAGGTTACCAAGTAACACATGATGTGTATGCTATTTATAGTTAGTTCCAAATGTTCGAAATTGCTTAAATGATTTAAATGCATGAAGAATTCTCAGTCAATATACAATACCAACATGCTAAATTAACTATTTAGTTTTTTTTAAATGTTTTTATTGTTCACTACGTGAGGTTGATAGATTTGTCAAGAATTTCTAATCCATTGATTACATGTTAAATAAATGTATATGTATAAAGTGTGTTGAGCGTGATTACTAATGAAGTAATGTTAATATCGAAATGTTTTAAAAATATATATATATAAGGTAAAGATATAATAGTTTAATAAAAATACTAAGTATTAAAACAAATGAGAAATATGGCATTTTACACATGGAATATATTATACAAAGGTATAAGGAATATAATTTATCTGAATACAGTACCATGCTTCTAAGATAGTTAAGTATATCAAAGATATCAATAAAATCAAAATGTGGGAACTCATAAAGTGTAGATGAAGTATATATAAATGTTTGTAAATAAGTGATAGAAATATGGCATAGTTATTAAAATGTTTGGCAATTGATATTAATACATGAATAATATAGTCATCAATTTTAGACAACTAATAATTCAAAGTAAGCTTTATGAGTTCCCACATTTTGATGACTATATTATTCATGTATTAATATGAATTGCCAAACATATAGAAATTCAGAAAGTAAGCTTGATATTGGTTAAGTATAGCAAAACATAATATAATTATGGGAGATTATTATGAATAATGTTTATAATGATTGGTTTATTTGCTTTAAGATGTATATATATATGGGCTTTCATCTTGATGACCTTTAAAAAGGGTCGTCCACATGTTTTTGTTCCCCACTAAGCTTTATAGCTTAGCACGGGTGTTTCATCCGTGTAGGTTGCAAGTAAGGATTTTTCCTTGGGATGATATCTGCAACGGGATGACCAATTCAAGAGAAAGATTGAAAGTATAGTCTAATGTTAAGTGCAATTTGATTACAAGATTCTTATTTATTTGACAAGGATGTGATGTACAGATGATTCATTAAAGTAAATATTGTATTGCTTAAAGATACTCTTAAGTATGCAGTAAAGTTTTTCGAGCATAAGAACATGGTTAGCATGCTCAATGAAATATGATATAGTACTTATAGCTATGTATGGAATAAGGGTGCTACAAGTATGATCATGTTCACATATATTGCCTTATTGATAACATGCTAAATTACATAATGTGATGACATATGCTTAATAGTAAGTACTTTTATTGTTATATGCCTATATGAATGCATGTGTATATATAGTTACTTCTGATTATGAATCTTTTTACATGATCACATCTATACGATGTGCTGTAATGCGAAGTTCTTATAACAAGGCTTATTTTATGATGAGCACTTGAACAGGTATGACACATTACGTGATTGTCATAGTATGATCATGTTAAAATGTGATATTTGATTATCGCATGATTTTAAACTATGTGAAGCAATATATGAATTTATCTATATAATTACGCCATGGCAATGATATAGCTATCCTATTAATGTACATTTGCAAATTGATTATGTAGCACCCCCTATGCAAATACCCTATTTATCTGATAATTTAAATACTATTAATCATGCTTATACAACATATTCGCTTAACCATTTTTTTACCATCAATCATGTCATACGGTTTTATATACCTATGTACGTGCTACAAGTCCATTCTTGTTTTGCATTTCATACTTAGTATCATGCATACTATACTATATGAATATTACTTTATGTATATTACATGCACACATACTCTTTTTTAGCTTTACAACACTCCTCATAGGTTATATACATTTTATAAGATAACTTTCCATAAAGCAAAACATATGATAATAGTAATACAAAAATATCCTACATCAAGGTTAACAATCGATGGTTGGCCCTTCATAATGCAGAGATCGTCCCTCAACAAAAGTCTTGTTAAACTGTACCTATACGGATAAATAACTCGTGCTAAGCTATAAAGCTTAGTGGGGAATATCTACAGATGGATGACCACTCACAACGGTCATCAAAAGATACATACAATATGTATTATAAATAACATGTACAACATAACATGACAATAATAACAAATACTTTAAAGCATAAAACATATCCTCATGTACATAAAAATTGTACCCAAGAGAGTAACAAATATTCTCATATTCATACTTCGTATAGACAACAATTTTCCATGTGAACATATTCAAATGAAATATAATTTCTATTGACAAACCAACAATATAATCAATAATATCAATCTTTAGTCAGATAAACTTTAATTGTTTAATTTTGATCATTACTATAAATAAAGTTTAGTCTGTCTTAGCTTTATCAGTGGATAACGGGAACTATCGATACACATCGTTATGAAAATGAAGAATATCCAAAGATATCGGATCTATAGACCCAACAGGGCCAAAAGATACTGTAGACTGGTCAAGCAGACCAAAACGAGGTCGCCTATCAACTCCAATGGGGCTATTCATAATCCAAATAGGATCAAACATACTTTAGACCCAATTGGGCCAGACTATGGTAGCTGCAATTTCCCTATAGGCGCCTATCTATCCACATCTGAAACTCTATTGTAGGCAGAACTATATTCATAATCAAATCACATATTACGACTGTATTCAGAGTATACTATTTACATATATGGAGTCTTGTAAAACTATGAGTTCTCTGGTGTATAAATAGATATATGCACATTTCATAAGCCAAGTTATACAATTAGCTCATCCAATTCGTATGACTATAAATTTGCATTATGACATATAGGCATGACATATAATCATCATATCATTTACTTGATCATGTTCTCATTAATCGTCTCATATGTTTATAGTCATGCTACAACTTCTTCTATCTCATAGGGCAATTACATGCTCATACACTCATGTATATAATCATAAATGTGCATACCTGTAGGTACATTCGTATATAGTAGGCTTATTCCTATAAGCATGTTTACCAATATATATGCCTTTATCATCATTCAGATCATGTCCACTTTCATGTCATAGGATTACATATGTATACATCAATTTGGCATATGGCAATCATGTACAAGTCTAATTACATGTATAGGTTAGATATTTAATCACTAATCTTTATTCATATACAAATGAATGTACAATATATTCATATACCATCATTCACGAGTGACCCAGAGGAAGAAGATGCATGAGTCGTGAAGAGCTTCACGAGTCAGACAATAGTTCATAACTCGTGAAGAGCTTCACGACTCGGCAAGGACACAATCTGTTCTTCAACTTCACTTAGATAAAATTCAGCAAAATGCAAATCTTAAATTTCTGTCAATCACAACAAATTCCAACAATTAATTCCACATGCAATATGAACTGTCCTAATTCCCATACCTTGGCTGAAAATCCCTATGTCTTCAACCTCAAGCAATACCTTTTCCTTTGCTCTTTCTTCCTTCCTCTTCTCCTTCACAAATATCATCGTCATTCAAATTTCCAGCACTTAATTAAAATTCTCCTTAGTCAAAATGAAAAGAAGAAGAAGAAGAAGATGATGAAGGGTTCATTAATAGATTAATTACCTTAGTATAATGCCTTAAACTCCTAATTAACCAACATGCACAATTCCCTCTTCAAGTTTACTTAAGAAATCAACTTTGAATCATAAAAGAGAGAGAAAGAAGAACATTTATGCGTTTTCTTGAAGGAATGCCGTCCCACTCTCTCTTCTCTCTCTTCAAAGTTGGATTTTTATAATAGTAAGGGATAATTCCCTTTTTAGTCCTTAAACCTTTTGCATGCCACAAAATAACCTATTTTGTTAGGGGCCTTACAAATTAGTTAAATGCAAGCATTATATATGAAAAAAGAATTAAATAAGAATATTTTCTGCGCTTAGAGTTTGATCGTGTATAGATAGGCGCTTATAGGGATATTGCAGCTACCACAGTTGACCTATTTAGGTCTAAAGTACAGTTGATCCCATTGGATCACAAACAACCATTTGGTTTGCTGATTGACCCATTTGGGTCCATTTGACCGATCCATCATACAGTCGACCCTATTTGGGTCTATAGTTTTGATATCTTCGGATATCCACCATTTTGATACCCTCGGGTATCCACCGATCCCTTTATCCACCTTTAGAACTTAAGCAGGCTAAGTTACAACTTAAATATATCATGGTCAATTACAGTATAACGAGGCATATGATTTGTGGAATATCATGATTTATTGAGTTTTCTAATGCAAGTATTATATTCTTTTGCTTATCTATATATGTATAGATTATTTTATGAAGTGTTGGAATTTATGGAGACTACTATGAATGTAGGATTACATTTTTGATTAAAATCATTATATTATTATCATATGCTTATTGTTTATATGTTGCTCTAAGTTATTTATGACTTTATGAATCCGACAATCATTGTGCGTGGTTGTCTTCTATATTTATTATCCCACTAAGCTGTATAGCTTAACACGGGTTATTTTAATCCGTGTAGGTTTTATAGTCAAGGCTTTTACACAAAAACATTTTCTGCATCAGGACAGGCCAACACCAGTCTATAGAAGCTAATGTAGGGATTTTGATTAAATTTTGTATAAGTTCCTTACATGTTTAATATGTATAAAGGTTATATAATATATGTATGTCATATGGAGGATCATGTTGTAATAAGCTCATAGCGAGAATGCTAGTATATGCATGCATCTAGGAGCTAGAATGATTATATCATATGTGCTGGAATGCTGAATGCTATGCATGATAATGAATAGACTAAGATAGTTGAATGATTAGATGGATCAGGTGGTATGAATGCATGTAGATGTTAATCGGGTTAATAACCTAACATAACATGACTTAAATATATATCATAATATATGATAAAGATACTAGATTAGGGCATTTCAATTTGGTATCAGAGCTTAGGTTTAGTCTTTTATGGGCAATTTGATTATAAGATTCTATAATATAAGATAGTGTTGTGTTGGCCTAATGCAGAAGTTCCTATTTTCTTATGTATTAAAGATGTAGAATTCCTCTAGGGATGCTATAGAAGAATCGAATGAAAGTAATTTGCCGGTTAGATCAAATCCTTCTAACCTAGTGACTTTATTATCCCTTTAAAATGAAATTCATGCTACTGTTCCTGGAGAAGCCTTGTTGAAAATTTCTCAGGATATAGCCCAGATTCTACAAAGAATGACTATACCCAAAGCTCCAATATCTGAAATTAGGAAGCATGGGGCATAAAAATTTATAGGCACTAATTTAGAACAATCTGAGGAAGCTGAGTTCTGGTTGGAAAGGCTAAAGAGGATATTTGATGAAATTAACTGCCTTGCAAATCACAAGGTATCTTGTATTGTGTCCTTACTTCAAGGCATGGCTTATGATTAATGGAAATTGCTATTAAGACAACCTCAGTTACCTAACCCACTTACCTGGGAATTCTTTGAGGAGGAGTTCAAGAAGAAATATGTTACCGAGGCATATAAAGAGGAGAAATTAAAGCAGTTTTTGAATTTGAGACAAAAAACTTTATCTGTGGTTGAGTATGAAAAAGAATTTAGCCGGTTGTGCAAGTATGTTTCTAAGGAGATGTTGGCAAGAGTTTTTAAATGCAGACATTTTGAAAATGGGCTAAATGATTGAATTAAAGAGAAATTGTTCGGATTTACATCTCTAAATGTTGTGGATTTTAATCAACTAGTTATAACTGCTATGAAAGTTGAGTAGTACGAAATAGCTAAAAGAGAGAGGGAGCACAAAAGAAGTGATTCTAAAGGAGGATCTTCCACTAGAAAAAGATTTAGAGGAGCTCAAGGAGGTCAGCCAGCAGAGTCTATTTTTAGTTCTGCTAACAAAGGAAAGAAACAAAAATCCTCTTCCAACTTTAAATTTGTAAAGGAAGCTTCAGGAAGACAAATTGGGGGTCAAACACCTAAATGTCCACAATGTTCTAGGCATCATTAGGGTAACTATAGAAAATTTGCTGAAAAATGCTTTAGATGTGGCAGTACTAACCATTTTATGGAAAATTATCCTTCAAAATGGCATCAAGGTTTAAGCAACAGGGTAGCAGGGGAGCTTCTAATGCACCCCCATCAGGTAGAGATAAAGGTAGAGGCAGAAGAAGGGGTGGATCAAATCATCATGGATCCCTATCCCAGAACATGTCAGAAATAGTTAATAGACCTTTTGCTCAGATGGTTTCTAGTCGGACTTATGCAATGAAAGCTCGGGAGAACAAAATTGTCCAAAAGTCATAACTGGTACTTTTTCTCTTTATAATTATGACATGCATACACTTATTGATCCTGGCTTTACTCATACTTATATCTGCACTAGGGATTTGGGTAGAGATATGTCTAAAGTACAACAGTTAGATTTTGATGTGTGTATGACTAGTCCATTGGGACATAGTGTAATTGTTAATAAAGTATGTAAAAACTATTATTAGTAGTTTAGAGGAGAGAGTTTTTAGCATATTTGATTGTGTTGCCTTTTATGAGTTTGATGTAATTATGGGAATGGATTGGTTATCTAAGCATCATGTATTGGTGAATTGTGAAATGAAAACAGTAACTCTCAAGGATGATTAAGGGAAAAAAGTGGTAGTTAAAGGCAACTATTCTAAACTAATGACTAATGTTATATCAGCAATGCAAACTAGATGTTGTCTTATAAAAGGATGTGAAGCATTTTTAGCTTTAGTCCTTGACTCAAAAAGAGTTACAATAAATCTTGAGAATATACCTATTGTGAATGAATTTCCAGAAGTATTTCTTGAGGAATTGCCTGGTTTTTCTCCAGAAAGAGATGTTGAGTTGTCTATTGATTTGTTACCTGGTACAGTGCCGATCTCTAAGGCACCATACAGAATGGCTCCAACTGAATTAAAAGAGCTAAAGGTTTAATTACAGTAATTATTAGACAAAGGCTTCATCAAACCTAGTGTGTCACCTTGGGGTGTTTCGGTTCTTTTTGTTAAGAAGAAAGATGGATCGATGAGAATGTGTATCGATTATAGATAGTTGAATAAAGTGACTATGAAGAACAAATATCCTTTGCCTCGTATTGAGGATTTGTTTGATCAATTGAGTGGTGTTGGTGTGCTTTCAAAGATAAACTTGCGATCAGGTTATTATTAGCATAGAGGTAAACATGGGGATGTTACTAAAACTGCATTTAGAACCCGTTATGGGCATTATGAATTCTTAGTTATGCCATTTGGGTTGACAAATGCACCTGTTGCATTCATAAATCTTATGAATAGGGTATTTAGACCCTACTTGGATCATTTTGTTGTAGTGTTTATTGATGAAATATTGGTTTACTCCAGAAATGAAGTTGAGCATGTTGAACATCTGAGGATTATATTGCAAACCTTGAAAGAAAATCAGTTGTTTGCCAAGTTGAGTAAAAGTGACTTTTGGCTTAATGAGGTTTCTTTCCTAGGTCATGTTGTATCTGTTGAAGGTGTTAGGGTTGATCCAAATAAAATTGAAGCTATTGTTAATTGGAAACCACCCAAGAATGTGCATGAAGTTAGAAGTTTTCTTGAGTTGGTAGGTTACTATTGTAATTTTGTGAAAGGTTTTTCCATCATTGCTTCACCACTTACTAAGTTATTAAGGAAGAATATTAAGTTTGAGTGGTCTGATCGTTGTTAAGCAAGCTTTGATTAGTTGAGGAAAATATTAACTGAAGCTCCAGTGTTAACTCAACCAGTGTCAGGGAAAGAGTATGCAATGTACAATAATGCCTCTAAGATTGGGTTGGGATGTATATTAATGTTAGATGGTAAGGTACTAGCTTATGCATCTAGACAGTTGAAAAATCATTAACAGAACTACCTGACTTATGATCTAGAATTGGGAGTTGTAATTTTTACTTCGAAGATTTGGCGGCATTACCTGTATGGTGAAAAATGAAGAATTTATATGGATTATAAAAGCCTTAAATACTTGCTTATTCAAAAAGATCTTAATTTGAGGCAGGGAAGGTGGTTAGAGCTATTCCAAGATTATAATTGCATAGTTGATAACCATTCGAGAAAGGTAAATGTGGTTGCTGATGCCTTGAGTCATAAGACAATGGAAGCATTGATGTTAAAGTAGTACAGTTGGAAATTTACATGAGATGGTGCACTACTAGCACAGCTTAAAGCTATATCCATGGTTAGGCAAATAGTGTTAGATGCTCAAAAGGAGGATGAAAAGTTGCAATAGATTGTGAAAGCAGTATATGAAGCAGGTCAATCAAATTTTTTAGTAAAAGAGGATGGAAGTATATACTACCATAACAGGTTGTGTGTTCCTTATGACAAAGAAGTGAAAAGAATATTTTTACATGAAGCGTATAATACTGCATTAAATGTGCATCCAGGCGGGAACAAGATGTATTAAGAGTTGAAATAGTTTTACTTGTAGCCTAGCATGAAGAAGGATATTATTGAATATGTTTCTAAATGTTTAACATGTTATCAAGTGAAAGCAAAACATCAGTTTCCTTTAGGTCTTTTAAATCCTATTCCGATCCCACAGTGGAAGTGGGAAGACATTACCATAGATTTTGTTACCGATTTGCCTCTTGCTCAAAGAAAATATAATGTTGTCTGGGTATTAGTGGATAAGTTAACAAAAATAGCTCACTTTATACTGGTTCAAACAAATTATTCTATGGATAAGCTTGCAGAAATATATGTGAATAAGAATGTATGGTTACATGGTATACCAGTATCAATAATTTATGTTCAAGATCCAAGGTTTACTTCAAAATTTTGGCAGAGTCTACAACAAGCTTTGGGAACACAGCTCAAGTACAGTATAACTTTTCATTCTCAAACAGATGGACAATCCAAAAGGGTTATCAGGTTCTAAAAGATATGATGAGGGGATGTGCTTTGAAGTTTTCTAGAAGTTGGGATAAATATGTGGCTTTAATGGAATTTGCCTACAATAACAGTTATGAGAAGAGTATTCAAATGGCACCATTGAGGCTTTGTATGGCAGGAAATGTAAAACTCCAGTCTGTTGTACTGAGTTGACTGAATGCAGAATAATCGATCCCGACCTTGTTAGGGATACAGAGGAAACAGTTCAAGTTATCAAGCAGAGGTTGAAAGAAGCAAGTGACTGATAGAAATCCTATGATAACTTGAAAAGAAAGGAAATCGAGTATCAAGTGGATGACAAGGTATTTCTGAAGGTATCTATATTGAGAAAGGTACTTAGATTTGGGAAAAAAGAAAGCTCAATTCGAGGTTCATTGGTCAATATGAAATCCTTCAAAGAGTCGGACCAGTGGCTTATAGATTGGCTCTTCCTATGGAATTAGCCAAGCTTCATGATGTGCTTCATGTGTTTATGCTTAGAAGATATCGCTCAAATGAGTCACATAAGCTGCAAGTTCAAGACATTCAAGTACAACTGGATTTCACATATGATAAGGAATCGAAAGGAATCCTGGCTAGGGAAATTAGAAAATTGGGGAACAAGCAATTCCCTCTGGTCAAAGTACTTTGGCAACATCATGGTGTACAAAAAGTAACTTGGGAATCGGAAGCAACCATGAGGGAGCAATATCCTTAATTGTTTGAAACAAGTATGAATTTTAAGGATGAAATTCCTTGAGGGGGAGAGATTTGTGAGACCCCTAACATGATCCTAATTAGTATTGCATGGTTTTATTATAGTTATAATTAATTGAGATTAAATTTAGATTGTGAATTTCACTTAAGGTGTGGGAAAAGTGATAAATTCATTATATTATAGTAATTGTATTAAAGTAAAATTTATAAATCTAGTTTAATAATATTTAAGGGTATAATTGAAGCATAAAGAATTAATTGTGGGGTAAATTTGTAATTATGGCATCTTAAGGGTTAATTGTGATTAAAGATATAAATTAAGAGGTTGATTTAAGAGAAGGAATAAACGGGAAGCTCATTTTATAACATGCAAAAAGGTGAGAGGCTTTAGTGAAACATGCAAAAAGAGAAAGGATTGAAGAGGGAATTTTCCATAACCTTTATAAGTAGTCAACAATAAGTTAAGAGATATAAAGAGGAATGGAAAAAGCGCGAAGAATTATAGAAATTTCTCTCTAATTTCATCTCATTCATCCATTGTCAAACATCTAAGAAAATCATTAAAGAAATCATTGCATGTGGAAATTAGTCAAGGGAAATTAGTGTAAACATTAAGGTAAGCATACCAATTTGATTGTTCATAATCTTCTTCTTCATCTTCTTCCTATTTTAGTTGGGGTTTGAGTTAGTAAAATGCTGGAAATTCTTTTTAAATGGATAAATTGTTATCAAAGGAGAAGAAGAAGTTAGGAAGAGCAAAGGAAAGGGGAAGGCACAAGATTAAGGCTAGGGGATATTCAGCCTGATGGAATATGACATGGTATGATGGTGATGATAACACAGCGGAAAAACAAAAATTTTATCATACATACCATACAATTCCAAAGCAAGAAATGAAACATGCAATTTTAGGGTTGTAAAACTTACAACTTTAGATGCACTTCAATATTTGGTTTTGGGGATGACAAGCAATCAAGAGTGATTTATCAACCTTTGATCTTCTTCACCAATTCCAAAAGAACAACCTTTACACCACTCTTCTCTATGTTCACACACACAATTGCAAAGACAGCTTAAAATCGAGATTGCTAGCTCTCTGTTTAAGTATAGTGTAATGGCAATTGATTGAAGCTACAAAATTTGATTTTGCACTTCTCTAAGGTTGCTATTACTACCCAAAATCACAAGAGAATGAGGAACAATCCTTTCTCCTTGTGAAGTTGATTTGAAAGTTGATTTAGATAGATATGGCAGTCTGTGTACCTATCAGTAAACCCTTAATAGTTTGTGCAATTGATTATACATGTTATCGCATAGGATGGGGCAAGCATACATGATATACGAAAGCATACATTTGTGTCCTATCATTCATACACCCCATTCCATCAGCATTATTTAGAAAGTCATGAAAAGCATAGGGAGAGAATAATACAATTATAAAGAGATATAGTTAGATTGAATATAAGTATGATAAAGTAAGGAATAAGACAAACAGGGAGAGCTAGTATTGAATAGAGTTTGATTAAGACAAAGTTATTAGAATGCAAGTGATGAGATTTGATAGGTGGCACAGGGAGAATTTCGAGGGCGAAATTCTTGAAGGGGGAGAGAGTTCTAATGCCCCTAATGGTACCCTAAGAGGGGTAGATGGACTTTTTGCATGAGACAAAGATTTATTATGTGGATAATGAAGGGGAAATTGTAATGTAGGGATATAAATGAAAAGTAAAAGTAAAAATTTCAAGGAAGAAATGTGAATATGTGAAAATTGAGATACCAAAGTAAAAGACATAAGTAGAAAAAGGGACTAAAGTAATATTTTGTCAAGATCTTTTGAGCCAACAAATGAAGAATGGACACTAGTGTTTCTAGAAAAAATAAATTAATTAAAAAGAGATAAGTTAAAAGAAAGGAAGAGGGAGATGTGGCCGACCATTCTTGGCTTACCTTTCCTTTATCTTTATCCTTTCTCTAGCTTGAGTGGATGTTGATCTATTTAGAGAAAAAAAAAGCTATAAATGGTAGAGATGAAGAGCAAGAGTAAAGAAGAGAAGATAAGAAGGAAGAAAGAAAAAGTTAAATCTTAATAGAGATATGGGAGTTATAATATTTTTTTATGTGTTTCTAAATGAAATAAATTGATATATGTGTTTTAGATGATCTATAATTGATGTTTGAGTGAATAATTGAATGTATAGTGCATCAGAAAGATGATTTGTGCCTTAGAAGGAGATAAGGTGAAAATCTATTCAAGGTTCACTTGAACCAATTTCAATGTAATGCGCATTACTATTTTTGTAGAAGTTTTATTTATGTGAATCTAGTTTTATATGAAAGGTAAGACATATATCTACAACTTTGTAGAATAATTTGGGATCCAAATCCATCTTTAGAGTGTCCAAAAATGAGTTTGAAGTGGACAAATCACGACTATTTGTCACCTAGGAACAATATGTAATGTTTATCTTGTGATTTAGAAGTCTGAATTGAGTGATTTTTGATGTTTTAGAAACTAGAGACATAGTGGAACAACTTTGTAGAAGACCACTTTCCATGAAAGTGACGTTTTGAAGTTCAAAAGTGGCATAGAAATCAAGCCTGAAATTCTGTCTTTGAGCGGTTTGGGTCTCATGGTTACTAGGTTTTTGGTAGTAATCATGAGGTTCTCCAGTTTTAAGTCTAGAACCTAAAGAAGATCTACCTCATGGTTACTAAGCTTTTCATTGTAACCGTGACCCCTTTAAAAAGTATAGACCACGGTTATTGCTCATTTGATAATGACCATGAGGTAGTATGAGGTAGTCCAGAGCCAGAAGGGTGACTTAGGTCACGGTTACCATGATTTTGGTAGTAATCGTGACCCCTATTTCACTTAATGATAATGATAGTGCTTTTTATTGCATAATGAAGTGTAAATGAAAAACCATATTGTAATTGAGTGTATAATTGCTATTAAGTGTGACTAAATGCATGTAATGAATAAGTGTGTTATGATATTATATTATATGCTTGGCATGTTAGATTTTATGTATTTGAGACTTCAATAAGAATTCAAGTGTATTGTTTTCACCCCACTGAGCCATTCCTCAGCACGGGTGTTTACCCTGTGTAGGTACTCAGAGATGAGAAAGTGCTTTTGCTAGAGTCAACATCCGCAGGCCACTATAAGGGTAACGAGTGAAGGAATAATTTTGATAATGTATTATTTATCTGTAAATTTATATTGTGCAAAACATTTGAAATATATGTAACGAACTAAGTTGTAATTGTACTTTAAATATATTATATGCATTTTTTTCAAGTAATTTAATAAAATAATAAGTATATAAAATGGTAATAAGAGCGGGCATTACAAGTTCTGTGTGACTGAAATATCAAGAAATGAATTAGTATATATAAGGACGACTAGTTCCATGCTTTATATTAATTCGGATATTTATGGGTAAGGGAATATGCAAAATTGCATTAGGTCACTAAATGCCATTTGCATTTTTATTTAATTTGGAATGCTATAATATCTTGCTAGAGAATATATATAGCCTTTGGATTATTTATTAATTTATTGCCAACATTAAATGGATCTATAGGATCGTACACAAAGAATGGGGCTTAAAATATTTAAAATAAAGTATTAGGCATTAATTTGGGCTTTTATTTAAATTCAAATTAATGTGTGTAATGGGTATTAAAATTGCTAAATGGACCTTGGTCTATGAGAGAGGAAAAATCGGCATTACTAGGTTTAATGTCAATTAAGTAATTATCTTAGTATAATTAAGGTAATTGAGCATTAAATCCTTATAGCATTTGAATCAAGATAAAACACTTAATTAGGAGAGAGTGTGGCCAAAATTCCAAGGTAAGATCCTAATGAATTTCGACATGTACAAAATCCCTAAATAAGTGATGCATTTTGATTAAATGTCTTATGCCATTTTAAATTAATTTGAATTTCAAATACTAAAGGAATTTGAATTAATTTAAATGACTTAATTAGGAAGAGATGAAGGCTGAAAATACTACCTAAACCTAGGGGATTTCAGCATCCATAAAGATTTCCTAAACAAGTGATATAAATTGGTTAAATTGTCTTTGCCTTGTTAGGTTTTTTCTCCCTCATTACCATCACCCTCAAGGGAAAAGAATTATTTCTTCTTCTCTTGGATTTTTGGCAGCTATTTATGAACCCTAAAAAGAACAAGATCATATCTTGTGTCTTTGTTTGAATACCCATTGTGAAATACAAAAGGATTAGATCTAGCACTATAGTTTTAAGCAATCTTTGCAAGTGTGTGTGTAAGCATAGAGTGGTGTGGCACAAAGGCAACACCTTTGGCATTGGGGATTAAGATCAGATATATATAAGTCTATCTTATGTATTGGCCATTGAAAAAAAATTCAAGTTTTGAAGAGCATCCAAGGTTGTATGTTTATTCAAAAACCCTAAAATTGCATGTTTCGATTCTATATTATATATTGTGTGGCATGTATAATCAACAATTTTTAATTTTTCTGCTGCATGATCATTATGTTTATGCCATGTGATATCCCTTAAGTGGTATGAAAGCTTAATCATGCTTATTTTAGTGCTTTGGATGCATTATAACTTGATTCAAAATCGTTCATTGCATAAAACGTAATGCTGAAATTTTTTGTTTTGAGTTTTTTGCATTTGTTAAGTTTAAAAACGATTTTAAATGAATAATTAGGTGTTATAATTATTATGAAATGTTTATATATTTTCCTAGATCTGTTCATGGTCAGTTTTAATTATATATACCTGATTGTACATGTTAATCTTGTAACTAGATGCTAGTTTGCTTGATATGTATTATTAAACAACTAGTTCTTCAAAATTATATGTAAAAATGTGTTTGGCATTTTTGTAAGTGATTTTTAAATATTAATAACAGGTGTGGGCATGCTTTAAAAATGGTTTTAATTCTGGTCCATGACAATTTAATTGATTAATTTACTAATCACTTAAAACAATGACTAGTTTGTGTTTGTTTCATGTTTAATCAACATTGCTTGTTTTGTTTTGTTTAAAATTGAAAAACTACATTTAGATTAGATCTGAACATAACCTTAACTCAATGTTTATGACCTTGTTTAATTTATTAAATGACTCATAAAATCATTTTAAATGTTTGTGTATTGTTTGTGGCATTATGTGAGCATTAAACAACTAGTTTCATGTTGTTTGTTTGTTTTGTTATCAATGCCATATGTATTATCTATTCTTCATGAATTTTTATGTTTTAATTCATGTTGATTCATATTATTTGTATTTTTAATCTTTATTGGCTATATGAAATAATATTAAAAAAGGGCAAAATTTGAAATTATACTAGAGTTGATTTATAGCACAAATCTAACTAGTTTGTGCTTTGGGTTTTTAAGAGAGCTTATTCAATAAGTGGATTTAGTTATTTGGGCTTAGGCCTATGCTTGTCATAGGGTCTTCTCTTAAAAGTTCAAGTACACAATTTGCATTAATTGGCTTGCCTTAATTAATTAAAATTGGACTTTATTTTATCCATGAATGTTATGTATATTTGATTGTTTGTTTTGTGTGATGAATGAATATTCATGGTGCATTCATGGGTCCTGGGTTATGTAATTAAATATGGCCTGCATGCCATTATGGATTATTGTAAAAGTGTCATTTATTTCTTAGTATAGAATTTAATTGAAGACATTGTAAATCAAGACGAAGCCCATCGGAGTGGAAAATTCCAACTTGAAGATTCATATGTAATAGGATAGAATCCTAGTTGTAGGTTTTTAGGCCTATGTTTGTCATGCTTTACTTTATACAATTATTTATTTACATGCTATGAATGGATGACAAAATGTATGCCATGTAAGTCGTAATAAAATCTCTAAAATAGTAAGTCACAAAGTTGCCTTCCTAATTCGAAACATGTCAAGGCATCGATCATCAGTCACGTAGACTAGGAGTCCTAGATTTGCCCAATAATCTTTGTGAGGCATGGGTTGTGAATGTAGGTTAGATTTAACATGGAAATGGGTGCTCAGACCTAGGCAGCGAATAAATGGTTTTGTGCTATAACATCTTAAGATGTTAGCCCATTTGATCCAAGAGTCATGTACGAAACATGATTGGAGTTTTCCTACCTAAGTAACTTAAATCTTTAGGTGTATAAGCTCTGTTTGACTAATGAGTTATTGTGAAAAGTGGATTTTGGCCTACATTAAATCACTAACGTGAATTATTTAAAGGGATATTAATTCAATTTGTGGGATTTTATTAAGACCTCATTTAATCTTGCTAAATTTATATTATTGTAGATTGAAAAATTCCTTCTTCAAACAACAACTTTTCATTGCGATCGGTCCTAAAAAAGGACAAATTGAATGGCACCAATTTCATATACTGGTGTTAAAACTTGAGAATTGTTCTTAAGCAAGAGAAGAAGTCGTATGTTTTGGGTGTATTATTGCCCGAGGAACCTACTAGGAATGCCTCTGAAGTTCTAAAGGAAACTTTTGAGACTAAGAAGAGTGACTCTAATGATATGACATGTCTGATGCTAGTCGTTATGGTGCTCAATTTATAAAAGAAATTCATGGACCAAGAGGCCTATGACATCATGGGGTACCTTAAGGTGATGTTCTAAGAACAAGCTTTTCACGAGAGGTTTGTGACAACAAAGGCCTTAATTTCTTGTAAGATGGCTGCTGGTACTCCTGTTAGTACCCATGTACTTAAAATTAAAGGGTATCTTGATACTCTTGAGAAGCTTAAGGTACAAGTCCCAAAGGAATTAGCCACTGATTTGATCTTAGGTTCATTGACTAATGATTATAATCCATTTGTTATGAATTATAACAAGTATACAATGAACAAGATAGTCACCGAGATTCATGGGATGCTTAAGAATGCTAAAGAGAACATTAAAAAGACCAATCTAGTACTTATGGTTTAAGGGGAAATTAAAAAGGAACCCGCTAAGGGAAAGGGGAAAGGAAAGGCAAAACCCAAGAATGACCAGGCACGACCTATGTTTAGTGGGAGTGCACCTCAGGACCAACCCAAGCGCAAGGTGCAAAAGCTCAAAGAGAGTGAGAGCATGTGCTTCCATTGTAACAAGTTAGGGTAATGGAGAGAGAACTGTGCTCTCTTTAAGGATGAACAAAAGAATAATGGAGCCAAGTCATCCAGCTCTGGTATTTTTGTTGTTGAAATTAACCTTTCTATTTCAGCCACTTGGGTATTGGATACCAGTTGCGGTGCTCACATTTGTTCAAATGTGTTAGGGCTAAGAAATAGGCTGTTACTTGGGAAGAATGAAGTGGACCTCCGTGTGGGAAATGGAGGACGAGTTGCGGCTATGGATATAGATGACTATCGACTCACTTTATATTCTGAACTTTGTTTAGATTTAATAAATTGTTATTATGTGCCTACTATGAGTAGAAACATTATTTCTGTTCCATTTTTGGATATGGATGGATTTGACTTTGTTATTAATAATGGCAATATTCATATTCATCGCCAAAGCATTTTATATGACAATGCTATGTTACAAAATGGCATTTACATCCTTGATCTACAAAACAAAGAGTCCATATACAACATTAATACAAAGAGGGTTAAATCAAACGAATTGAACCTTACTTACTTCTAGCATTGTCGTTTAAGACAAGCTGAGAACAAAGTGTTTGTTGCTCGCAAGGCTATTTTCTTAGAAAAGGAATTCCTTCTAAAGAAAGACAGTGGAAGTAAAGTAAAACTTGGAGAAATTCAAGTCCCATAAACTCTTATAAAGGATGAGTTAGAAATGGGATCAAGTTCACAACCAGTTGTGGAAAAAGAACCCATTGCACAAGAACTTAGAAGGTTTGGTACGGTACGTCGGGAGATCGAGAGATATGGATTTCTAATCACCAATAGTGACACTATTGAGTTAGTGGATCATGAGGATCCAACTACCTACCAAGAAGCTATCGGGATTCCAGACTCAAAAAATTGGCTTGGAGCCATGAAATCCGAGATGCAATCAATGTACGATAACCAAGTTTAGACCTTGGTTGATCCACCAAAAAGTGCTAAGGTAATTGAATGCAAGTGGATATTTAAACTCAAAGCTGACAAAACCTATAAAGGTAGACTAGTAGCAAAAGGTTTTCGACAAACTCATGGTGTAGACTATGATGAGACTTTTTTGCCTATAGTCATGCTCATGTCCATTAGGATCTCGCTTGCCATAGCTGTATATCATGACTATGAGATATAACAAATGGATGTCAAAACTACTTTCCTCAACGAAAATCTACTTAAGGATGTGTATATGACACAGCCTGAGGGTTTTGTCAATCCCAAGCACCCTAAGAAGGTTTGCAAGCCTCAAAAATCCATTTATGGATTAAAGCAAGCATCTCGAATTTGGAATCTCCGTTTTGATCAAGCAATCAAAGTATTTGACTTCATAAAAAATGAAGATGAGCCTTGTGTGTACAAGAAGGTCAGTGGGAGCATAATAGTGTTTTTGGTCCTATATGTGGATGACATCCTTATCATTGGGAATGACATTCCAATATTGTAAAAGGTTAAGCAATGGTTCGGGAAGTGTTTCTTGATGAAAGACTTAGGTGAAGTCGAGAAAATACTTGGTATTCGGATCTATAGATATAGATCGATCGGCTTTTAGGACTAAGTCAAGAAAAGTACATAGATAAAGTACTAAAGTATTTTTGTATGGGAGACTCAAAAAAAGGGTACATACCTTTTGCTTTGGGAATTCTTTTACTAAAGAACAGTGTCTTAAACTAAAGAAGAGAGGGATAACATGAGTAGAATTCCGTATGCATCTGCTACTAAATCTATCATGTACGCTATGTTATGTACTAGATTGGATGTTGTTAATGCACTGAGTATACCCAGTAGGTTTCAGCAAGACCCTGGTGAGAAGCCCTGGTTTGCTATAAAAGGGATGCTAAAGTACCTGCGAAGGATTAAGGATCACTTCTTGGTGTATGGTGGTCAATAAGAGCTCGTCATACAAGGTTATGCCGACATTGCTTTTCAGACCAGCACTCAAGATTCTATATCACAATTTGGTTTTGTTTTTATTTTAAATGGTGGTGCTATCAGCCTGAGAAGCTCGAAGCAAGAGACCATTGCAGACTCAACTACAGAATCTGAGTATATTGTAGCAAGTGAGGCTGTAAAGGAGGCTATTTGGATTAGAAATTTCTTTTTTGGATTAGGAATGGTCCCAAGCATCCTAGATCCATTAAAAATTTTTTGTGACAATAACGGGGCCATCGCACAGGCCAAGGAACCCCGATCACACCAGAAATCCAAACACATACTCAGAAGGTACCACCTGATCAGAGAAATCATTGATCATGGGGATGTCAAGATTAACAAGATAGCAAGTGAAAAAAATGTAGTAGATCTTTTGACAAAACAGTTGCATCCAAATTTGCACGAAGCTCATTTGAAAGCATTCGATCTTAGGACTATGCCCATTTAGGACTAGTGCTAATAGGAGATTGTTAATGTAAGCCCTAGCCCTATTACATTGTAATAATAAATAAGGCATTTATTTTATCTATTGTATTCCTGTGCATATCGAATGATAGCACTATCCAAGAATGTTGTTTCAGTTTAAGTTATCATGTGTGAGGCACATGGTTGTAAGACCTTGAAACAATCGAGACTTCATTCTAAATATCCCTAGTCAGTCATTGTTATAGGAATAATAAATGAATTAAGACTAGTATACTCTCTTTGATAAGTTGAATTTTGTCTTACGGATCAGAAGGAATAGAATGTCAATTAGAGATCATAGATACATGTTTAAAATATGGTATCTGGATTCGATCCATTCACAAGAACACTACATGGTACAAATCATAAATGTTTCTTATGTGCAAGTTTTGCATCAGAGTTCTTAGACCTAAAATCTCTATGAAACTCTTTATGAGTTACTGTGTACTTTGACATACATCTAACGTAATTTTAATAGGATGACAAGTATGGGTATGATTGAGCATGCACTAATTCATATTAAAGAGCATAAAATAAGTAAAGGGATTACCCTTTTCGATAAGAGAGAAAATATCATCGGCCATTTAATCAGTGAACTGAGAAGTGTATGGCCATGCCAAGATTAAATAATGAGCAATCATTATTTATCTGAGAGTTCAGTGTTACTAAAATATCAAGAAAGGAATTAGTATATATAAGGATGACTAGTTCTATGCCTTATATTAATTGTGATATTTATGGGTAAGGGAATACGCAAAATTGCATTAGGTCACTAAATGCCAATTGCATTTTCATTTATTTTGGAATCCTATAATATCTTGCTAGAGAATATATATAGCCTTTGGATTATTTATTAATTCATTGCCAATATTAAATGGACCTATAGGATCGCACATAAAGAATTGGGCTTAAAATATTTAAAATAGAGTATTGGGCATTAATTTGGGCTTTTATTTAAAGTCAAATTAATGTATGTAATGGGTATTAAAATTTCTAAATGGACCTTGGTCCATGAGAGAGGAAAAATTGGCATTACTAGGTTTAATGCCAATTAATTAATTAGCTTGGTATAATTAAGGTAATTGAGTATTAAATCCTAATAGCATTTGAATCAAGATAAAACACTTAATTAGGAGAGAGTGTGGTCGAAATTCCAAGGTAAAATCCTAGTGAATTTTGGCATGTACAAAATCCCTAAATATGCGATGCATTTTGATTAAATGTCTTATGCCATTTTAAATTAATTTGAATTTAAAATACTAAAGGAATTTGAATTAATTTAAATCACTTAATTAAGAAGAGATGGAGGCTGAAAATACTACCTAAACCTAGGGGATTTTGGCATCCATAAAGATTTCCTAAACATGTGATATAAATTTATTAAATTGTCTTTGCCTAGTTAGGTTTTTTCTCTCTCATTGCCGCCACTCTCAATGGAAAAGAATTCTTCTTTTTTTGGATTTATATAGCCATTTGTAAACCCAAAAAATAACAAGATTAGATCTTGTGTCTTTGTTTGGATACCCACTGCCAAATACAAAAGGATTAGAGCTATCATTCTAGTTTTAAACCATTTTTGCAAGTGTGTGTGTGAGCACAGTGTGGTGTGGCGCAAAGGCAATACCTTTGGCACTGGGGATCAAGATTAGATATATATAAGTCTATCTTATATATTGGCCATTGAAAAAATTTATGTTTTGAAGAGCATCCAAGGTTGTAAGTTTATTCAAAAACCCTAAAATTGCATGTTTTAATTCTATATTGTATATTGTGTGGCATGTATGATAAGAAATTTTTAATTTTTCCGCTGCATGATCATTATGTTTACGCCATGTGATATCCCTTTAAAGAAGCCCTTATGGATAGCTGTCTGTCAGTGTGACAGATATATGGGATAGTGTGGGAGTTTCTTATCATCCCATCTGCCCTTCAGTCATGGCCATCCATCACCTATCCAGGGGATTCATGGCTGATTTTGGGCTTATTTTTAGGTATTTTATGTGTTTTTATTGTTATTCATATTATTTTATTGATATCTAAGGTGTTAAGTTATTTTCTATAAATAATTTGATTCTGTATATATGTTTGATTAAGTGATTTTTTTGTATTTTATTCATTAATTAGATTTTCCTCACAATACTAATTTATTGACTTTTGTGGTTTTATGTGAGTAATCAACCTCATATGCTTTTGGAGGATCATGTGCTACATCATGCATTAGGAGTCATGCTCTAATTGGTTATTGTCTTCTCCTGGCCATTTGGTTTTTACGTGCATTTCTTTATTTTTTTTATCATTTGGTTTTATTGTTATTTTGCTTATTTAGTTGGATTTTGATGTATTTTTGGATGTATTCATTTTGGGGATGTAATAGCTAGTAAAAAAGGATTTTTCGTGCACATTTAAAAGGAGAAGATGCTTAAAATGATTTTTATTAATTAACTTGGGTTTTCCTAAAAACATGGACCAATGTCCAATATTTCATCCAAAACCAAATAAAGGAAATAAAATTTTTGTAAAATATGCATGAGGCAACTAATGTTTCCAACTCAAATGAATGCCCCGATTTATATATGGTGCATAGTTTATTTCTTTCTTTGGATGATTTGCTTCTGTAATAGTTTAAGTAGTTGGTTTAATTTGTTTATTTCTTTTTTTGATTGATTTGGATGTTTATTTAATTTTATTGCTTTGCATTGTGTGAGAGAGGAAAGGGGACTAATGCTTAAAACTCAATTATAAAACAACACATAACCAAGGTGCCAAGTAAGAGTGATGTCTTGAACACCAATCTCTATTTGGGCATCAGAAGGTCGAGATTCATTTTGCAACGTTCTTTTGGGTGGTGACTCCATGACACCTGGTCTTTTGAGCCCATTAGTAGATGCCATCATGGGTTGACTACTGATAATAATTTGGGCTTGATTCCTTTTTATTGCGAAGTAGCTAATTTATGAGTTATAGTAAGCCTTTTTGGGTCTCGGACCCTAAAAATGGGTCTCTAAAAGCAAACCCAAAAATAGGTGTTAGCTTCGGCACATGTCATAGGTATACTTTCCACTCCTTTTCTACTAGACTACCACAGAGGGTTTGGGCTTAGCTTTCTATGAGGACTTTTATTTCTAAGATTGTTGTTTGTGACTTCACCACCTCTACCTTAAACAAGCAGTGGGTCACGAGTTCGCCACTTGATAATAGGACTTTTCACCTTAGGCATATAGATGGAGAGAGCAATGCGATATAGATAGATTAGATTAGATATTATCATAGAGAATGTTTTTGTTTTCATTATAAATTTTAAAATTTTTGAACACATGAAAAGAAATAGAACTACTTTTTGATATATTAACAATGCTTTTGAATAAATGTATGCCATTTCTTTCTGATTTTAGTACACATGATCATTATTTGACATTATCTCAATGATATATTTCACTTAATCTCAAAATTGAAATTTTAAAGGCATAATAACTCCTATCATTAATGTAGTACCTTTAACTTATTCTTAGGTACAACACTTTAACTTGTATTAATAAACATGCTTTTCCATTTATTAAATCATTAACCACAATATACAGAGATCTTATAAGACAATTTAAAGCATGGTATCTAAAACTTAACTACTAAAACTTTACTTACAAGGGAGTCTCTTAGAACATTACATCTTTACATATACAAAACATCTATAGTATTGCAAAATTTCCAACACAAATAATTCTAAAGGCAAAAAGAACCCTAAAAGAAGACTGTATACTTTCCAATCTTTTAAGACTTATGTTGGTCATTCTGTTGAAGATATCAACCCCGAGCAAAACACCTATCCTTGGAACCTACACGAATAAAAACCCATGCTAACCTATAAAGCTTAATGGGAAACATAAAACATATAGACAACCTCTTTTAAAAGTCATCAAAGAGTACATACACAAAACATATTTTTGAGCATAAAAAGTCCAATCATTTGAGATAATAGTATATAGCTCTAAACCTTTTTAAGTTATTTTCATTCTCAACTTATTCTTGTATTCAATGCCAAGCACTTTTAAAAGTTCCTCTTAGTTATCACTTTCTTAACAATTTTCACATACCCCATTTATAATTATTGAGTTCCTCTATTAATTTCAAACTCAATTAATCACTTTGTTTTACTCAACTTTCTTAAAGGCATGATAACATCAATCTATGTTCATAGAAGTCATTTTAAAATCATAGACTTTAAGTTAAAAAAATTGAGTCCATTTGTATAAACAAATATTAATAATTTCCAAGACATATAATCATATATAAATATATCTTATGTACTAAATTCATGTATTTTCCTTATCATGCCATTCTCTTTTGAATAAATGTAATACTTACCTATGCTTATAAGATCATAACTTATTAAATAATAACAAGTAAGGAGTCACACATAATTCTCATATTATTGCTTAATGTTAAGCAAGAACCATGTGGTCATAAGGAACACATAATAGCCAATATCATTGTTAAAAAGCTTTACTATACACATACTAATACCTACATCTTGTATTCCTAAGTATAGGAAACACCATGAAATGACATCTAAGATTTCATCACTTTCATATATAGGAGGCACACGCATCATTTAACAACCTCAAGTAAATAACATATAACCATAGAGAATATACTTTTGACCAACATAATTATTGACTAGACATTTCAATACACAAGTTCTTTATACATCTAGCTTGTTATTCTAATATGTACACGCATCATAATTTCTATATGCAATATAGAGATTTTATATAAGATTCATATAAAGATCAATATAAGAACTGACATACTTCTTTAATCTTTTAATTTACTATGATGCTTTTCTTTTGCTACAAATTAGGCCTGCATTGTTCTAAAGAAGTGGATAATGGGTTATACGGTGGTACCCAAAGGTATAAAATTGTTTGATTATAATGGTGGCACCTGAAGGTATGAAATTTTTTGATTATAATAGTGGCACTCAAATACAAAAATGATTGATTATAATGGTGGCACCCAAAGGTATGAAACTGTATGTTTATAATGGTGGCACCTGAAGGTATGAAATTATCTGATTATAATAGTGGCATCGGAAGGTATGAAACTGTTTGATATAACGGTGGCACCCAAAGGTATGAAACTATCTGATTATCACATTCACACCTAAAGTTACGAATAAGATACCCAAAGGTAATAAATAGTAGCCCCTTTAAAGGGACCAAACTATATGATAGACCAATCAAGCGAACCCAAACGGGGTTCGCTAAAACCGAAATATGGTTGTTTATAATCCAAACGAAACCATGTCAGTGAGACCCCTAACATGACCCTAGTTAGTAATGCATGGTTTTATTATAGTTATAATTAATTGAGATTAAATTTAGATTGTGAATTTCACTTAAGGTGTGGGACAAGTGATAAATTCATTATATTATAGTAACTGCATGAAAGTAAAATTTATAAATCTAGTTTAAAAATATTTGAGGGTATAATTGAAGCATAAAGAATTAATTGTGGGGTAAATTTGTAATTATGGCATTTTAAGGGTTAATTATGATTAAAAGTATAAATTAAGAGGTTAATTTAACAGAACGAATAAATGGAAAGGTAATTTTATAACATGCAAAAAGGTGAGAGGCTTTAGTGAAACATGTAAAAAAAGAAAGGATTGAATAGGAAATTTTCCATAGCCTTTATGAGTAGTCATCGTTAGGCTAAGAGAGAGAAAGAGGGACAACAAATGCTTGAAGAATTATAGAAATTTCTCACTCATTTCGTCTCATTCATCCATTGTTAAACATCTTAGAAAATCCTTGAAGAAATCATTGCATGTGGAAATTAATCAAGGGAAATTAGTGTAAGCATTAAGGTAAGCATATCAATTTGACTGTTCAGCATCTTCTTCTTCATATTCTTCTTATTTTAGTTGGGGTTTGAGTTAGTAAAATGCTAGAAATTCTTGTTAAATGGATAAATTGTTGTGAAAGGAGAAGAAGAAGTTAGGAAGAGCAAAGGAAAGGGGAAGGCACAGGATTGAGGCTAGGGGATATTTGGCCAAGGTAAGGTATTCTTAGGACCCTCAAGTATGTATGTGGTTAATTGTTGAATTAAAATGATTTATTATAAGATTGGTTGAGCATTTGATTTGACCATAAACTTTGTAGGAGGATTAATAGGAAGAAACATGTAAGCACAAAAAAAAGAAACTAGTTGCTGTAATTTAAGCATAAATTGAGTTAGTAAAATTGAATTTAAATAATTTTAAATTTATACTTTACATGAGTAATATACCTACAACTTTGTATAAGCAATTTGGGGCTAAATATATCTATATGATTATCTTAATTTTTCTTGAAATTGTAAAGAGTTGCTAATTTTGATTCTGGAATAGATTATGGAAAATGTGATGTAATTTCTTTTATAATGGTTAGAATGATATGAAGTTAAATCCTATTCAAAATATACTTATAAATGAACATTTTATATGAAGGAACTTTTGCCTACTTTTGTTTTTATGAATGTCTAATGCTAGCTTGAAATTCGTGAAAATTAGTTGCACTGTTAAGGAACGGATTGTGATCATTTAGGCATAAATCTTGGTAGGAGAGTCAAAATGATATGTTGTAAAATTAAAGGTAAAGTAGATACCTAGGATCAGAACTTTGTTCAAGGAAAGTTAAGCTGATTCATTCCCCATTTTATTCTATAAATTTTACAAGTGGTAACAATAATTGTATTTGAATTTACGAACAGCCTATGGTGTTTTAGAAACTATACAAATGATATGGAGATGATTCTTGAGATTTTAGAAACTAGAAACATATTGTAATAAGTTTGTAGAAGATAACATTTGCTAAAAATGGCTTTTGGAAGGTTAAAAATTACATACAAGTCGAATTCAAAAAACTGCTTATGATAGAGGATACAATAGTCAAGTGATAATATAGTTTGAAGGCTAATTTAAAAGAGAATGAAAATTTAGGGATCAATTTGTTAATATGAAACGTGAAGGGTAAATTATGAAAAAGGGATATAAAGGAGAGGTTGATTTAAGAAAAGAAAAAAATGAGTGGAACATTGTGTGACATGCAAATAAATGAGAGAAATTTATGTAACATGCAATTAGTTAGAGGATTAAAAGAGATAGTTGTGTGGGACATGCTGATGTCATTTTCCACTTAAGTCACCATGTAGGCATTGTTTTTAGCAGTATATATAGTGGGTTGGTCAGCCACACCAAGGAAAAATATGATTTCTCCTTTTATCTTCCTCATTTTTACTCATCTCTCATCTTTCTCTAAAAGTTCTACATTTTATCTCTATAATTTTCAAGAGGAAATCCTGCTGCATGTTATTTGAATTAGAAGTTTTTGAAGGAGATTTGTAAGGGTTTAATGCAAGAGTACATGGATGTATGAAGAATTGGAAGGGATTGAGAGCAAAAAGGAATGAAATGGTGAAAAGATTGAAGGATTGATTTAAAGTTACAAAAACAAGTTTGGGAACTTAATCTTTTTGCATGCGTTTTTTTCTTGAGCAAAATATGTGATTAAATTGTGACATAATTGCATTTTGACAAGCAACTTGAAGTAAAACATCAATCTTTTATGTTTAAATGGACATGCATGTAAGTTTTAAGATTCTGGGTTTGGATTCACTTGACCAAGTTGCATTCTTTTGGTAATATTTTGAGTTATAGAAAAGATAATTAGATGATTCTATGATTTATTGAATTTGAGGTGAACTATAAATTCAGATTCTGGAATAGTTTGTAGAAAAATTAAGATTTTTGTGTGTAAAATGATCAGAATGGCATGAGGTTAATTCCTATACAAAATGGAATCCTAAATGCACATTTTATATGAAGGAAGTATGACCTAAAAATGTATACAAGCATGTCAAATATTGACTTGAAAATTTGTAGGGACTAAATGTGCTATTAGGGGACAGACCTTAGTAAATTGGATATATCTTTTTGTAGATTTGTTAAAATGCTACAAAGTAAAATTATGGTAAAATTAGAGACATTAAAGTATAACTTTGATGAAGAAATTTTGGTCTAAATCCTTCTTAATTTTATGCTATTAATTTTTATAAGTGATAGCCAACACTGTTTCATTTCTATGAATAGCCTATAGTTTTTCTTAAATATCTCAAGCTATATATAAGATATTAATGTGAATTTTGATGCTTAGGAAACTAGACACATAGGGGAATAAGAATTTTGAAGCTCATTTGGCCTAAAAATTACGTTTTCCAAATCATATATGGCTCATAAGTTAGGTCCAGAATGCTGCCATGTGCAGAATTTTAATGTGTCTTACATTATGGTTTTTCTTATGTAGTTAAGTTAAATATGTGTCTGTATGAATAAACAATGAATTAGATATGGCATATGATATGATTATTAACAAAGGTATATATATATATATATATATATATATACACATAGGTAAAGATATATGATAAGGATATCAAATATTTATAAGTGATCAAACTTATGTACATGGTTTTTATGTGCAATTATGCTTTCATGTACATATTTTTAATGATGGAGTAAATGTTTATTTGATGCATACATGTATACTATGAATTTAAGAAATTTTTAAATATGATAAATGAAAATTTTTAATGTACGACTATCATTTGATTACATGAATGTAATATACATAAATGTATATATATGTAAACATCTAAATGATTATACATGATTTTTATTGATCTCTTGAAGATTACTATGATACTTATAGTTTGAAATGTCAATTTTACTTATATAAAGAAGTAATATGATTTGTAGAATATATGTGTATATGCATACATAGTATGATCTTACATGATTGGGTTCGAAAGATGTTTAGAGTAATGATTTAGAGAATATGTTTAAAGTGAAATGCATGAATATGTCTTTGCGTAATTGAAATGACATGATTAAGCATTTGTGATGTCATATGTTAGCATGCTAAAACACAGATCTACAGAGCAATAGACTAAATTATAGAAATCTTATTAAAGTATATAATGGCAATGTTATA
Source organism: Excoecaria agallocha (assembly GCA_037975025.1). NCBI lineage: Eukaryota > Viridiplantae > Streptophyta > Magnoliopsida > Malpighiales > Euphorbiaceae > Excoecaria > Excoecaria agallocha. Next base: position 40,945,689 of record CM075820.1, read on the forward strand.
TGTGACTATATATACAAGTGTATGCATTAAAGAAGGAGTATCTTGTCATGTGATTGTTACATGAGCAAATTGTATAAATTATTTTATGAATTATGCATATATGTTTATGCACTAGAGAAGATATATATTTGTACATGATTATGCTCAAGTGTAAACATTATAATATAGGTACAATCTTGTTATATGAAATAGTTACATGATTGAATAAGATTACAAGCATGGAATAGTAATACCCAATAGTGAGCATGTTCAAAGGTTTACATAAAGTTACACATATACATGTATATGATATCTTGCTCATAGTTATAAAGGAATATATATATATAGATACCTATATGTATATGATGAATAGAGCAAAGTAAAGAATTACATTGCTCAATAGCCATACATGAACATGTACATGATTATTTTATTCATAGTTATACAAGGGTATACATTTGCATATACAAATATGATTGAATAGAGTAAAAGTAAACTAAAGAAAGATAAAGTGAGAGATTATATTTGCCTGCTACTAGAGTTCAATTGTGGATAGATAGACGCCTATAGGGAAAATTGCAGCTGCCATAGTTTGGCCCAATTGGGTCTAATGTATATTTGATTTTATTTGGATCATGAATAGCCCCGTTTGGGTTGTTAGGCAACCTCGTTTGGGTTTGCTTGACCCGTCTAGAGTATAATTTGGCCCCGTTTGGGTCTATAGATCTGATATCTTCGGATATCCCCCATTTTGATACTGAAGTGTATCGATGGTTCCCGTTATCCCCTGATAGAGCTAAGGCAGACTAAACTATAAGTACAGTATAGACATTAAAGTATAAAATATTAAGCAAGCATCATGTAAAAGCTAAGGATATTGCTTGATTACATGTCTGATATTATTTGCTTGTATTATTTCATAAATTTAAATAAATAGAGGTTACCAAGTAACACATGATGTGTATGTTATTTATAGTTAGTTCCAAATGTTCGAAATTGCTTAAATGATTTAAATGCATGAAGAATTCTCAGTCAATATACAATACCAGCATGCTAAATTAACTATTTAGTTTTTTTTAAATGTTTTTATTGTTCACTACGTGAGGTTGATAGATTTGTCAAGAATTTCTAATCCATTGATTACATGTTAAATAAATGTATATGTATAAAGTGTGTTGAGCGTGATTACTGATGAAGTAATGTTAATATCGAAATGTTTTAAAAATATATATATATATATAAGGTAAAGATATAATAGTTTAATAAAAATACTAAGTATTAAAACAAATGAGAAATATGGCATTTTACACATGGAATATATTATACAAAGGTATAAGGAATATAATTTATTTGAATACAGTACCATGCTTCTAAGATAGTTAAGTATATCAAAGATATCACTAAAATCAAAATGTGGGAACTCATAAAGTGTAGATGAAGTATATATAAATGTTTGTAAATAAGTGATAGAAATATGGCATCGTTATTAAAATATTTGGCAATTGATATTAATACATGAATAATATAGTCATCAATTTTTGACAACTAATAATTCAAAGTAAGCTTTATGAGTTCCCACATTTTGATGTCTATATTATTCATGTATTAATATCAATTGCCAAACATATAAAAATTCAGAAAGTAAGCTTGATATTGGTTAAGTATAGCAAAACATAATATAATTATGGGAGATTATTGTGAATATTGTTTATAATGATTGGTTTATTTGCTTTAAGATGTATATATATATGGGCTTTCATCTTGATGACCTTTAAAAAGGGTCATCCACATGTTTTTGTTCCCCACTAAGCTTTATAGCTTAGCACGGGTGTTTCATCTGTGTAGGTTGCAAGTAAGGATTTTTCCTTGGGATGATATCTGCAACGGGATGGCCAATTCAAGAGAAAGATTGAAAGTATAGTCTAATGTTAAGTGCAATTTGATTACAAGATTCTTATTTATTTGACAAGGATGTGATGTACAGATGATTCATTAAAGTAAATATTGTATTGCTTAAAGATACTCTTAAGTATGCAGTAAAGTTTTTCGAGCATAAGAACATGGTTAGCATGCTTAATGAAATATGATATAGTACTTATAGCTATGTATGGAATAAGGGTGCTACAAGTATGATCATGTTCACATATATTGCCTTATTGATAACATGCTAAATTACATAATGTGATGACATATGCTTAATAGTAAGTACTTTTATTGTTATATGCCTATATGATGCATGTGTATATATAGTTACTTCTGATTATGAATCTTTTTACATGATCACATCTATATGATGTGCTGTAATGCGAAGTTCTTATAACAAGGCTTATTTTATGATGAGCACTTGAACAGGTATGACACATTACGTGATAGTCATAGTATGATCATGTTAAAATGTGATATTTGATTATCGCATGATTTTAAACTATGTGAAGCAATATATGAATTTATCTATATAATTATGCCATGGCAATGATATAGCTATCCTATTAATATACATTTGCAAATTGATTATGTAGCACCCCCTATGCAAATACCCTATTTATCTGATAATTTAAATACTATTAATCATGCTTATACAACATATTCGCTTAACCATTTTTTTACCATCAATCATGTCATACGGTTTTTTATACCTATGTACGTGCTACAAGTCTATTCTTGTTTTGCATTTCATACTTAGTATCATGCATACTATACTATATGAATATTACTTTATGTATATTACATGCACACATACTCTTTTTTAGCTTTACTACTAGTGAGTTACAACACTCCTCATAGGTTATATACATTTTATAAGATAACTTGCCATAAAGCAAAACATATGATAATAGTAATACAAAAATATCCTACATCAAGGTTAACAATCAATGGTTGGCCCTTCCTAATGCAGAGATCGTCCCTCAACAAAAGTCTTGTTAAACTGTACCTACACGGATAAATAACCCGTGCTAAGCTATAAAGCTTAGTGGGGAATATCTACAGATGGATGACCACTCACAACGGTCATCAAAATATACATACAATATGTATTATAAATAACATGTACAACATAACATGACAATAATAACAAATACTTTAAAGCATAAAACATATCCTCATGTACATAAAAATTGTACCCAAGAGAGTAACAAATATTCTCATATTCATACTTCGTATAGACAACAATATTCATACTTCGTATAATCCATAATATCAATCTTTAGTCAGATAAACTTTAATTGTTTAATTTTGATCATTACTATAAATAAAGTTTAGTCTGTCTTAGCTTTATCAGTGGATAATGGGAACTATCGATACACATCGTTATGAAAATGAAGAATATCCAAAGTTATCGGATCTATAGACCCAACAGGGCCAAAGATACTGTAGACCGGTCAAGTAGACCAAAACGGGATCGCCTATCAACCCCAATGGGGCTATTCATGATCCAAATAGGATAAAACATACTTTAGGCCCAATTGGGCCAGACTATGGTAGCTGCAATTTCCCTATAGGCGCCTATCTATCCACATCTGAAACTCTATTGTAGGCAGAACTATATTCATAATCAAATCACATATTACGACTGTATTCAGAGTATACTATTTGTACATATATGGAGTCTTGTAAAACTATGAGTTCTCTGGTGTATAAATAGATATATGCACATTTCATAAGCCAAGTTATACAATTAGCTCATCCAATTCGTATGACTATAAATTTGCATCATGACATATAGGCATGACATATAATCATCATATCATTTACTTGATCATGTTCACATTAATCATCTCACATGTTTATAGTCATGCTACAACTTCTTCTATCTCATAGGGCAATTACATGCTCATACACTCATGTATATAATCATAAATGTGCATACCTGTAGGTACATTTGTATATAGTAGGCTTATTCCTATAAGCATGTTTACCAATATATATGCCTTTATCATCATTCAGATCATGTGCACTTTCATGTCATAGGATTACATATGTATACATCAATTTGGCATATGGCAATCATGTACAAGTCTAATTACATGTATAGGTTAGATATTTAATCACTAATCTTTATTCATATACAAATGAATGTACAATATATTCATATACCATCATTCACGAGTGACCCAGAGGAAGAAGATGCATGAGTCGTGAAGAGCTTCACGAGTCAGACAATAGTTCATAACTCGTGAAGAGCTTCACGACTCGGCAAGGACACAATCTGTTCTTCAACTTCACTTCGATAAAATTCAGCAAAATGCAAATCTTAAATTTTTGTCAATCACAACAAATTCCAACAATTAATTCCACATGCAATATGAACTGTCCTAATTCCCATACCTTGGCTAAAAATCCCTATGTCTTCAACCCAAGCAATACCTTTTCCTTTGCTCTTTCTTCCTTCCTCTTCTCCTTCACAAATATCATCCTCATTCAAATTTCCAGCACTTAATTAAAATTCTCCTTAGTCAAAATGAAAAGAAGAAGAAGAAGAAGATGATGAAGGGTTCATTAATAGATTAATTACCTTAGTTTAATGCCTTAAACTCCTGATTAACCAACATGCACAATTCCCTCTTCAAGTTTACTTAAGAAATCAACTTTGAATCATAAAAGAGAGAGAAAGAAGAACATTTATGCGTTTTCTTGAAGGAATGCCGTCCTACTCTCTCATCTCTCTCTTCAAAGTTGGATTTTTATAATAGTAAGGGATAATTCCCTTTTTAGTCCTTAAACCTTTTGCATGCCACAAAATAACCTAGCTAATATTTGCATGTTAAACTTTAACCCATCCTTTTAATTCCTTTCATACATTAACCTATCAATTTATTCCTTCTCTCAAATTGACCTTTAAATATATGCTTCTATCCACATTTGACCCTTAAGTTTTTGAAATTATAAATTTACCTCAAATTAATACCTTTTTACTTCAATTGCACCCTCAATTAATATTAAACCATACTCTTAAATTTTATTTTCATACAATTAGCATAATAACATGATAACTTACCCCCTTGACCCTTACTTATACAAAATCCTCATTTAATTTAATCTTAATCAAATAAAAATCCCATTTAAAAATATGCAAATTAAATTAGGGTCATGTTAGGGGCCTTACAAATTAGTTAAATGCAAGCATTATATATGAAAAGAGAATTAAATAAGAATATTTTCTGCGCTTAGAGTTTAATCGTGTATAGATAGGCACTTATAGGGATATTGCAGCTACCACAGTTGACCTATTTAGGTCTAAAGTACAGTTGATCCCGTTGGATCACAAACAACCATTTGGTTTACTGATTGACCCATTTGGGTCCATTTGACCGGTCCATCATACAGTCGACCCTATTTGGGTCTATAGTTTTGATATCTTCGGATATCCACCATTTTGATACCCTCGAGTATCCACCGATCCCTTTATCCACCTTTAGAACTTAAGCAGGCTAAGTTACAACTTAAATATATCATAGTCAATTACAGTATAACGAGGCATATGATTTGTGGAATATCATGATTTATTGAGTTTTCTAATGCAAGTATTATATTCTTTTGCTTATCTATATATGTATAGATTATTTTATGAAGTGTTGGAATTTATGGAGACTACTATGAATGTAGGATTACATTTTTGATTAAAATCATTATATTATTATCATATGCTTATTGTTTATATGTTGCTCTAAGTTATTTATGACTTTATGAATCCGACAATCATTGTGCATGGTTGTCTTCTATAGTTATTATCCCACTAAGCTGTATAGCTTAGCATGGGTTATTTTAATCCGTGTAGGTTTTATAGTCAAGGCTTTTACACAAAAACGTTCTCTGCATCAGGACAGGCCAACACCAGTCTATAGAAGCTAATGTAGGGATTTTGATTAAATTTTGTATAAGTTCCTTACTTGTTTAATATGTATAAAGGTTATATAATATATGCATGTCATATTGAGGATCTTGTTGTAATAAGCTCATAGCGAGAATGCTAGTATATGCATGCATCTAGGAGCTAGAATGATTATATCATATGTGCTGGAATGCTGAATGCTATGCATGATAATGAATACACTAAGATAGTTGAATGATTAGATAGATCAGGTGGTATGAATGCATGTAGATGTTAATCGGGTTAATAACCTAACATAACATGACTTAAATATATATCATAATATATGATAAAGACACTAGATTAGGGCATTTCAATTTGGTATCAGAGCTTAGGTTTAGTCTTTTATGGGTAATTTGATTATAAGATTCTATAATATAAGATAGTGTTGTGTTGGCCTAATGCAGAAGTTCCTATTTTCTTATGTATTAAAGATGTAGAATTCCTCTAGGGATGCTATAGAAGAATCGAATGAAAGTAATTTGCCGGTTAGATCAAATCCTTCTAACCTAGTGACTTTATTATCCCTTTAAAATGAAATTCATGCTACTGTTCCTGTAAAAGCCTTGTCGAAAATTTCTCAGGATATGGCCCAGATTCTACAAAGAATGACTATACCCAAAGCTCCAATATCTGAAATTAGGAAGCATAGGGCACAAAAATTTATAGGCACTAATTTAGAACAATCTGAGGAAGCTGAGTTTTGGTTGGAAAGGCTAAAGAGGATATTTGATGAAAGTAACTGCCTTGCAAATCACAAGGTATCTTGTGTTGTGTCCTTACTTCAAGGCATGGCTTATGATTAGTGGAAATTGATATTAAGACAACCTCAGTTACCTAACTCACTTACCTGGGAGTTCTTTGAGGAGGAGTTCAAGAAGAAATATGTTATCGAGGCATATAAAGAGGAGAAATTAAAGCAGTTTTTGAATTTGAGACAAAAAACTTTATCTGTGGTTGAGTATGAAAAAGAATTTAGCCGGTTGTGCAAGTATGTTTCTAAGGAGATGTTGGCAAGAGTTTTTAAATGCAGACATTTTGAAAATGGGCTAAATGATTGAATTAAAGAGAAATTGTTCGGATTTACATCTCTAAATGTGGTGGATTTTAATCAACTAGTTATAGCTGCTATGAAAGTTGAGTAGTACGAAATAGCTAAAAGAGAGAGGGAGCATAAAAGAAGTGATTCTAGAGGAGGATCTTCCACTAGAAAAAGATTTAGAGGAGCTCAAGGAGGTCAGCCAGTAGAGTCTATTTTTAGTTCTGCTAACAAAGGAAAGAAACAAAAATCCTCTTCCATCTTTAAATTTGTAAAGGAAGCTTCAGGAAGACACAGTGGGGGTCAAACACCTAAATGTCCACAATGTTCCAGGCATCATTAGGGTAACTATAGAAAATTGGCTGGAAAATGCTTTAGATGTGGCAGTACTAACCATTTTATGGCAAATTATCCTTGAAAATGGCATCAAGGTTTAAGCAACAGGGTAGCAGGGGAGCTTCTAATGCACCCCCATCAGGTAGAGATAAAGGTAGAGGCAGAAGAAGGGGTGGATCAAATCATCATGGATCCCTATCCCAGAACATGTCAGAAATAGTTAATAGACCTTTTGCTCAGATGGTTTCTAATCAGACTTATGCAATGAAAGCTCGAGAGGAACAAAATTGTCCAAAAGTCATAACTGGTACTTTTTCTCTTTTTAATTATGACATGCATACACTTATTGATCCTGGCTTTACTCATACTTATATCTGCACTGGGGATTTGGGTAGAGATATGTCTAAAGTACAACAGTTAGATTTTGATGTGTGTATGACTAGTCCATTGGGACATAGTGTAATTGTTAATAAAGTATGTAAAAACTATTATATAGTAGTTTAGGGGAGAGAGTTTTTAGCATATTTGATTGTGTTGCCTTTTATGAGTTTGATGTAATTATGGGAATGGATTGGTTATCTAAGCATCATGCATTGGTGAATTGTGAAATAAAAATAGTAACTCTCAAGGATGATTAAGGGAAAAAAGTGGTAGTTAAAGGCAACTATTCTAAACTAATGACTAATGTTATATCAGCAATGCAAAGTAGACGTTGTCTTATAAAAGGATGTGAAGCATTTTTAGCTTTAGTCCTTGACTCAAAAAGAGTTACAATAAAGCTTGAGAATATACCTATTGTGAATGAATTTCCAGAAGTATTTCTTGAGGAATTGCCTGGTTTTCTCCAAAAAGAGATGTTGAGTTGTCTATTGATTTGTTACCTAGTACTGTGTCGATCTCTAAGGCACCATACAGAATGGCTCCAACTGAATTAAAAGAGCTAAAGGTTTAATTACAGTAATTATTAGACAAAGGCTTCATCAAACCTAGTGTGTCACCTTGGGGTGTTTCGGTTCTTTTTGTTAAGAAGAAAGATGGATCGATGAGAATGTGTATCGATTATAGATAGTTGAATAAAGTGACAGTGAAGAACAAATATCCTTTGCCTCGTATTGAGGATTTGTTTGATCTATTGAGTGGTGTTGGTGTGTTTTCAAAGATAAACTTGCGATCAGGTTATTATTAGCATAGAGTTAAACATGGGGATGTTACTAAAATTGCATTTAGAACCCGTTATGGGCATTATGAATTCTTAGTTATGCCATTTGGGTTGACAAATGCACCTGTTGCATTCATAAATCTTATGAATAGGGTATTTAGACCCTACTTGGATCATTTTGTTGTAGTGTTTATTGATGAAATATTGGTTTACTCCAGAAATGAAGTTGAGCATGTTGAACATCTGAGGATTATATTGCAAACCTTGAAAGAAAATCAGTTGTTTGCCAAGTTGAGTAAAAGTGACTTTTGGCTTAATGAGGTTTCTTTCCTAGGTCATGTTGTATCTGTTGAAGGTGTTAGGGTTGATCCAAATAAAATTAAAGCTATTGTTAATTGGAAACCACCCAAGAATGTGCATGAAGTTAGAAGTTTTTTTAAGTTGGTAGGTTACTATTGTCATTTTGTGAAAGGTTTTTCCATCATTGCTTCACCACTTACTAAGTTATTAAGGAAGAATATTAAGTTTGAGTGGTCTGATCGTTGTTAAGCAAGCTTTGATTAGTTAAAGAAAATATTAACTGAAGCTCCAGTGTTAACTCAACCAGTGTCAGGGAAAGAGTATGCAATGTACAATAATGCCTCCAAGATTGGGTTGGGATGTATATTAATGTCAGATGGTAAGGTACTAGCTTATGCATCTAGACAGTTGAAAATGCATGAACAGAACTACCTAACTCATGATCTAGAATTGGCAGTTGTAATTTTTACTTTGAAGATTTGGCGGCATTACCTGTATGGTGAAAAATGAAGAATTTATACGGATCATAGAAGCCTTAAATACTTGCTTATTCAAAAAGATCTTAATTTGAGGCAAGGAAGGTGGTTAGAGTTATTCAAAGATTATGATTGCATAGTTGATAACCATTCGAGAAAGGTAAATGTGGTTGCTGATGTTAGAGAGTATGCCCTAGAGCCCATGTAGTAGGGATGTTTTTCATATGTATGAAATTTATATTCTTAATAAAAGGCATCATTCATTTATTAATGCTGTGTTTGAATACATGAGTTTGTAAATCTTAAATTAATAAATGAAGTCCTAGATATTATAAACACAGTGCAAAGGCAATCATGAAGGTGTTCATGATGTGAGATGTCTATTGCATGCAAATATGTTAATATCTAAATATCCCTAGTCATAGAATTAACAAGATAGGACATTGTTAATTCGGACAGACTAGCACATGTTATGCTTCTTGAATTGTTCAAGCAATGGTTCTCATAATTGTGATTATGGTTAGAGGAACAAGTTCATTGGAGACCTGGAAAGAGAATCCTCATATGGATATTAAATCTATGTCAGTGAGGAATCTCTTCATAGCAGTTGTGCAAGTATCCTTAGACTTGAGATCACCAAAGTTATCTTAAGTAGCAAGTGGTATACTTTGACTCCATAACTGATTACTTCCAACTGGGAGTTAACATAGTTAGGAGATTGGGTATATCATGACCTACTTGAAGATAGTTGAGTGATTGACAAAGGATTCACCATCCCAGATTTAACAAGGGAAGTTATCTCACATGATTCTATAATTACCTTGTTCAGTGAATCTCTGGCCAAAGTAATATGCCGAGATGGATGGAGATCCATGAAGGGCATTTTAGGAACAATGGTTAAATTAATAGAACATACATAATTAGATTTATATGAGTTGACAGAAATCCATACTCAAAATCTAATTGAGATAAGAGTGGTGAAAGGAGTAATTGCACGGTAACTGTTTCTATGGAAGGGTACAGTCAAACCACATGACTTTCCTGACATTTGGGTAGTCATGATGCCTAGCTAGAGGCCAATCATGACTTGTATAATGATGTATCAAAATATCAATAGAGATTGATAAAATGATTTAAAGGAGTTTAAATCATGTGAGTTTTGAATAGAACTCATAATTACATATTATACTGCCAACATGGACAGGAACCCAATAGGTCACACACATATAGAGAAAAGGGTAAAATGGTAAAATTACAAGGATAATAATATTTGATATTATTATAAAGGTAGAGAGGAGAATATGATAATAATTAATTAAAGAGTTTCATTAATTATGATCAAATAAAATTATCCGCGAAACTTTTGAGAAATGTTCTGTAAATTGGACCTAAATGAAATAATGTATTTCATGATTAATTATTATTGTCTTATAAGTGTTATAAGACTACTATAAGTGTTATAGGACTGATATAATAATTAATAGGACCATTGGAGAAATTATAAAGGGCCAAAGGAATGAAGAAGTTGGAGGAAGCCCTCCAGAAGAGGGCTACACGCCAACTCCATACAGAAGGGCTTAGAGGGCTTTTTCTTGGACCAAATTAATTTATATATGTTACATAAGTGTTATGGAACTCACATATTTAATTTGGTTGGATTTGGAATCCATTTGGATATTTAAATCCAATTAGATACACAAAGGGCCTAGTTTGTGGATTTTGTGCATGGTCTTTTATGAAAAGATTTAATTTGGATTTAATTAAGCCCAAATGATTATAATTAATTCCAGAAGCCCAATTAATAATTCTCCAGCAATTTTAAAGAGCCCAATCTCATTAAGGAGTTGGAATTTTAACCTAACTATAAAAGGCCAACTAATGAGAATTAGGGTTAAGTGATTAAAACAAAAGGAAAGTCTTTTTCTCTTAATTCTCTCTCCCTTTTTACGCCACTTCTATTGCTAGCCTCTTGGATTTCAGCCAGCCCTAGTTGAACACCAATTTGTTGGTTCAATTTACCCCTCTCTAGTGTGGATTACTCATTGGAGGTGTTCGATTTTGGACACTGTGGTTTGCGACAACCCGGTGCAAAGTAAAATCAACTGTTCAACAAAAATCAAAGGTGATTTTTCTTATTCTCATATAGTTATATTGTGTATTCATGGCAAGATCAGATCTAATGGTTAAAAAAAAATTAAAATTCCGCTCATGTATGTGATGCATGTAACCATTAAATTCCAACAGCTGATGCCTTGAGTCATAAGACAATGGAAGCATTGATGTTAAAGTAGTACAGTTGGAAATTTGCATCAGATGGTGCACTACTAGCACAGCTTAAAGCTTTATCCATGGTTAGGCAAATAGTGTTAGATGCTCAAAAGGAGGATGAAAAGTTGCAATAGATTGTGAAAGCAGTATATGAAGCAGGTCAATCAGATTTTTTAGTAAAAGAGGATGGAAGTATATACTACCATAACAGGTTGTGTATTCCTTATGACAAAGAAGTGAAAAGAATATTTTTACATGAAGCGCATAATACTGCATTAACTGTGCATCCGGGCGGGAACAAGATGTATTAAGAGTTGAAATAGTTTTACTTGTAGCCTAGCATGAAGAAGGATATTATTGAATATGTTTCTAAATGTTTAACATGTTATCAAGTGAAAGCAAAACATCAGTTTCCTTTAGGTCTTTTAAATCCTATTCCGATCCCACAGTGGAAGTGGGAAGACATTACCATAGATTTTATTACCAGTTTGCCTCTTGCTCAAAGAAAATATAATGTTGTCTGGGTATTAGTGGATAAGTTAACAAAAATAGCTCACTTTATACTGGTTCAAACAGATTATTCTATGGATAAGCTTGCAGAAATATATGTGAATAAGAATGTATGGTTACATGGTATACCAGTATCAATAATTTATGATCAAGATCCAAGGTTTACTTCAAGATTTTGGCAGAGTCTACAACAAGCTTTGGGAACACAGCTCAAGTACAGTATAACTTTTCATTCTCAAACAGATGGACAATCCAAAAGGGTTATCAGGTTCTAAAAGATATGATGAGGGGATGTGCTTTGAAGTTTTCTAGAAGTTGGGATAAATATGTGGCTTTAATGGAATTTGCCTACAATAACAGTTATGAGAAGAGTATTCAAATGGCACCATTGAGGCTTTGTATGGCAGGAAATGTAAAACTCCAGTCTGTTGTACTGAGTTGACTGAATGCAGAATAATCGATCCCGACCTTGTTAGGGATACAAAGGAAATAGTTCAAGTTATCAAGCAGAGGTTGAAAGAAGCAAGTGACTAATAGAAATCCTATGATAACTTGAAAAGAAAGGAAATCAAGTATCAAGTGGATGAAAAGGTATTTCTGAAGGTATCTTTATTGAGAAAGGTACTTAGATTTGGGAAAAAAGAAAGCTCAATTCGAGGTTCATTGGTCAATATGAAATCCTTCAAAGAGTCGGACCAGTGGCTTATAGATTGGCTCTTCCTATGGAATTAGCCAAGCTCCATGATGTGCTTCATGTGTTTATGCTTAGAAGATATCACTCAAATGAGTCACATAAGCTGCAAGTTCAAGACATTCAAGTACAACTGGATTTCACATATGATAAGGAATCGAAAGGAATCCTGGCTAGGGAAATCAGAAAATTGAGGAACAAGTAATTCCCTCTGGTCAAAGTACTTTGGCAACATCATGGTGTACAAAAAGTAACTTGGGAATCGGAAGCAACCATGAGGGAGCAATATCCTTAATTGTTTGAAACAAGTATGAATTTTAAGGATGAAATTCCTTTAGGGGGAGAGATTTGTGAGACCCCTAACATGACCCTAATTAGTAATGCATGGTTTTATTATAGTTATAATTAATTGAGATTAAATTTAGATTGTGAATTTCACTTAAGGTGTGGGAAAAGTGATAAATTCATTATATTATAATAATTGTATTAAAGTAAAATTTATAAATCTAGTTTAATAATATTTAAGGGTATAATTGAAGCATAAAGAATTAATTATGGGGTAAATTTGTAATTATGGCATCTTAAGCATTAATTGTGATTAAAGATATAAATTAAGAGGTTGATTTAAGTGAAGGAATAAACGGGAAGCTCATTTTATAACATGCAAAAAGGTGAGAGGCTTTAGTGAAACATGCAAAAAGAGAAAGGATTGAAGAGGGAATTTTCCATAACCTTTATAAGTAGTCAAGATTAGGTTAAGAGATATAAAGACGAATGGAAAATGCGCGAAGAATTATAGAAATTTCTCTCTAATTTCATCTCATTCATCCATTGTCAAACATCTAAGAAAATCATTAAAGAAATCATTGCATGTGGAAATTAGTCAAGGGAAATTAGTGGAAACATTAAGGTAAGCATACCAATTTAATTTTTCATAATCTTCTTCTTCATCTTCTTCCTATTTTAGTTGGGGTTTGAGTTAGTAAAATGCTGGAAATTCTTTTTAAATGGATTAATTATTGTGGAAGGAGAAGAAGAAGTTAGGAAGAGCAAAGGAAAGGGGAAGGCATAAGATTGAGGCCAGGGGATATTCAGCCTGATGGAATATGACATGGTATGATGGTGATGATAACACAGCGGAAAAAGAAAAATTTTATCATACATACCATACAATTCCAAAGCAAGAAACGAAACATGCAATTTTAGGGTTGTAAAACTTACAACTTTAGATGCACTTCAATATTTGGTTTTGGGGATGACCAGCAATCAAGAGTGATTTATCAACCTTTGATCTTCTTCGCCAATTCCAAAAGAACAGCCTTTACACCACTCTTCTATATGTTCACGCACACAATTGCAAAGACAGCTTAAAATCGAGATTGCTAGCTCTCTATTTAAGTATAGTGTAATGGCAATTGATTGAAGCTACAAAATTTGATTTTGCACTTCTCTAAGGTTGCTATTACTACCCAAAATCACAAGGGAATGAGGAACAATCCTTTCTCCTTGTGAAGTTGATTTGAAAGTGGATTTAGATAGATATGGCAGTCTGTGTACCTATCAGTAAACCCTTAATAGTTTGTGCAATTGATTATACATGTTATCGCATAGGATGGGGCAAGCATACAAGATATACGAAAGCATACATTTGCATCCTATCATTCATACACCCCATTCCATCAGCATTATTTAGAAAGTCATGAAAAGCATAGGGAGAGAATAATACAATTATAAAGAGATAAAGTTAGATTGAATATAAGTATGATAAAGTAAGGATTAAGACAAACAGGGAGAGATAGTATTGAATAGAGTTTGATTAAGACAAAGTTATTAGAATGCAAGTGATGAGATTTGATAGGTGGCACAGGGAGAATTTCGAGGGCGAAATTCTTGAAGGGGGAGAGAGTTGTAATGCCCCTAATGGTACCCTAAAAGGGGTAGATGGACTTTTTGCATGAGACAGAGATTTATTATGTGGATAATGAAGGGGAAATTGTATTGTAGGGATATAATTGAAAAGTAAAAGTAAAAATTTCAAGGAAGAAATGTGAATATGCAAAATTGAGATACCAAAGTAAAAGACATAAGTAGAAAAAAGGACTAAAGTAATATTTTGTTAAGATCTTTTGAGCCAACAAATGAAGAATGGACACTAGTGTTTATAGAAAAAATAAATTAATTAAAAAGAGATAAGTTAAAAGAAAGGAAGAGGGAGATGTGGCCGACCATTCTTTGCTTACCTTTCCTTTATCTTCATCCTTTCTCTAGCTTGAGTTGATGTTGATCTATTTAGAGAAAAAAAAGCTGTAAATGGTAGAGATGAAGAGCAAGAGTAAAGAAGAGAAGATAAGAAGGAAGAAAGAAAAAGTTAAATCTTAATAGAGGTATGGGAGTTATAATATTTTTTTATGTGTTTGTAAATGAAATAAATTGATATATGTGTTTTAGATGATCTATAATTGATGTTTGAGTGAATAATTGAATGTATAGTGCATCAGAAAGATGATTTGTGCCTTAGAAAGAGATAAGGTGAAAATCTATTCAAGGTTCACTTGAACCAATTTCAATGTAATGCGCATGACTATTTTTGTAGATGTTTTATTTATGTGAATCTAGTTTTATATGAAAGGTAAGACATATATCTACAACTTTGTAGAATAATTCAGGATCTAAATCCATCTTTAGAGTGTCCAAAAATGAGTTTGAAGTGGACAGATCACTACTGTTTGTCACCTAGGAACAATATGTAATGTTTATCTTGTGATTTAGAAGTCTGAATTGAGTGATTTTTGATGTTTTAGAAACTAGAGACATAGTGGAACAACTTTGTAGAAGACCACTTTCCATGAAAATGACATTTTAAAGTTCAAAAGTGGCATAGAAGTCAAGCCTGAAATTCTGTCTTTGAGCGGTTTGGATCTCACATTTACTAGGTTTTTGGTAGTAATCATGAGGTTCTCCAGTTTTAAGTCTAGAACGTAAAGAAGATCTACCTCATGGTTACTAAGCTTTTCATTGTAACCGTGACCCCTTTAAAAAGTATAGACCACGGTTATTGCTCATTTGATAATGACCATGAGGTAGTATGAGGTAGTCCAGAGCTAGAAGGGTGACTTAGGTCACGGTTACCATGATTTTGGTAGTAATCGTGACCCCTATTTCACTTAATGATAATGATAGTGCTTTTTATTGCATAATGAAGTGTAAATGAAAAACCATATTGTAATTGAGTGTATAATTGCTATTAAGTGTGATTAAATGCATGTAATGAATAAGTGTGTTATGATATTATATTATATGCTTGGCATGTTAGATTTTATGTATTTGAGACTTCAATAAGAATTCAAGTGTACTGTTTACTCCCCATTGAGCCATTCCTCAGCACGGGTGTTTACCCTGTGTAGGTACTCAGAGATGAGAAAGTGCTTTTGCTAGCGTCAACATCTGCAGGCCACTATAAGGGTAACGAGTGAAGGAATAATTCTGATAATGTATTATTTATCTGTAAATTTATATTGTGCAAAACATTTGAAATATATGTAACGAACTAAGTTGTAATTGTACTTTAAATATATTATATGCATTTTTTTCAAGTAATTTAATAAAATAATAAGTATATAAAATGGTAATAAGAGCGGGCATTACAAGTTTTGTGTGACTTAAATATCAAGAAATGAATTAGTATATATAAGGATGACTAGTTCCATGCTTTATATTAATTCGGATATTTATGGGTATGGGAATATGTAAAATTGCATTAGGTCACTAAATGCCATTTGCATTTTTATTTAATTTGGAACGCTATAATATCTTGCTAGAGAATATATATAGCCTTTGGATTATTTATTAATTTATTGCCAACATTAAATGGACCTATAGGATCGTACACAAAGAATGGTCCTTAAAATATTTAAAATAAAGTATTAGGCAATAATTTGGGCTTTTATTTAAATTCAAATTAATGTGTGTAATGGGTATTAAAATTGCTAAATGGACCTTGGTCTATGAGAGAGGAAAAATCGGCATTACTAGGTTTAATGTCAATTAAGTAATTATCTTGGTATAATTAAGGTAATTGAGTATTAAATTCTTATAGCATTTGAATCAAGATAAAACACTTAATTAGGAGAGAGTGTGGCCAAAATTCCAAGGTAAAATCCTAATGAATTTCGACATGTGCAAAATCCCTAAATAAGTGATGCATTTTGATTAAATGTCTTATGCCATTTTAAATTAATTTGAATTTCAAATACTAAAGGAATTTGAATTAATTTAAATCACTTAATTAGGAAGAGATGAAGGCTGAAAATACTACCTAAACCTAGGGGATTTCAGCATCCATAAAGATTTCCTAAACAAGTGATATAAATTGGTTAAATTGTCTTTGCCTTGTTAGGTTTTTTCTCCCTCATTACCACCACCCTCAAGGGAAAAGAATTATTTCTTCTTCTCTTGGATTTTTGGCAGCTATTCATGAACCCTAAAAAGAACAAGATCATATCTTGTGTCTTTGTTTGAATACCCATTGTGAAATACAAAAGGATTAGATCTAGCACTATAGTTTTAAGCAATCTTTGTAAGTGTGTGTGTAAGCATAGAGTGGTGTGGCACAAAGGCAACACCTTTGGCATTGGGGATTAAGATCAGATATATATAAGTCTATCTTATGTATTGGCCATTGAAAAAAAATTCAAGTTTTGAAGAGCATCCAAGGTTGTATGTTTATTCAAAAACCCTAAAATTGCATGTTTCGATTCTTTATTATATATTGTGTGGCATGTATAATCAATAATTTTTAATTTTTCTGCTGCATGATCATTATGTTTATGCCATGTGATATCCCTTAAGTGGTATGAAAGCTTAATCATGCTTATTTTAGTGCTTTGGATGCATTATAACTTGATTCAAAATCGTTCGTTGCATAAAACGTAATGCTGAAATTTTTTGTTTTGAGTTTTTTGCATTTGTTGAGTTTAAAAACGATTTTAAATGAATAATTAGGTGTTATAATTATTATGAAATGTTTATATATTTTCCTAGATCTATTCATGGTCAGTTTTAATTATATATACCTGATTGTACATGTTAATCTTGTAACTAGATGCTAGTTTGCTTGATATGTATTATTAAACAACTAGTTCTTCAAAATTATATGTAAAAATGTGTTTGGAATTTTTGTAAGTGATTTTTAAATATTAATAACAGGTGTGGATATGCTTTAAAAATGGTTTTAATTCTGGTCCATGACAATTTAATTGATTAATTTACTAATCACTTAAAACAATGACTAGTTTGTGTTTGTTTCATGTTTAATCAAGATTGCTTGTTTTGTTTTGATTAAAATTGAAAAACTACATTTAGATTAGATCTAAACAGAACCTTAACTCAATGTTTATGACCTTGTTTAATTTATTAAATGACTCATAAAATCATTTTAAATGTTTGTGTATTGTTTGTGGCATTATGTGGGCATTAAACAACTAGTTTCATGTTGTTTGTTTGTTTTGTTATCAATGCCATATGTATTATATGTTCTTCATGAATTTTTATGTTTTAATTCATGTTGATTCATATTATTTGTATTTTTAATCTTTATTGGCTATATGAAATAATATTAAAAAATGGCAAATTTTGAAATTATACTAGAGTTAATTTATAGCACAAATCTAACTAGTTTGTGCTTTGGATTTTTAAGAGAGCTTATTCAATAAGTGGATTTAGTTATTTGGGCTTAGGCCCATGCTTGTCATAGGGTCTTCTCTTAAAAGTTCAAGTACACAATTTCCATTAATTGGCTTGCCTTAATTAATTAAAATTAGACTTTGTTTTATCCATGAATGTTATGTATATTTGATTGTTTGTTTTGTGTGATGAATGAATATTCATGGTGCATTCATGGGTCCTGGGTTATGTAATTAAATATGGCCTGCATGCCATTATGGATTATTGTAAAAGTTTCATTTATTTCTTAGCATAGAATTTAATTGAAGACATTGTAAATCAAGACGAAGCCCATCGGAGTGGAAAATTCCAACTTGAAGATTCATATGTAATAGGATAGAGTCCTAGTTGTAGGTTTTTGGGCCTATGTTTGTCATGCTTTACTTTATGCAATTATTTATTTACATGTTATGAATGGATGACAAAATGTATGCCATGTAAGTCGTAATAAAATCCCTAAAATAGTAAGTCACAAAGTTGCCTTCCTAATTCGAAACATGTCAAGGCATCGATCATCAGTCACGTAGACTAGGAGTCCTAGATGTACCCAATTATCTTTGTGAGGCATGGGTTGTGAATGTAGGTTAGATTTAACATGGAAATGGGTGCTCAGACCTAGGCAGTGAATAAATGGTTTTGTGCTATAACATCTTAAGATGTTAACCCATTTGATCCAAGAGTCATGTACGAAACATGATTGGAGTTTTCCTACCTAAGTAACTTAAATCTTTAGGTGTATAAGCTCTATTTGACTAATGAGTTATTGTGAAAAGTGGATTTTGGCCTACATTAAATCACTAACGTGAATTATTTAAAGGGATATTAATTTAGTTTGTGGGATTTTATTAAGACCTCATTTAATCTTGCTAAATTTATATTATTGTAGATTGAAAAATGGCTTCTTCAAACAACAACTTTTCATTGCGATCGGTCCTAGAAAAGGACAAATTGAATGGCACCAATTTCATATACTAGTGTTAAAACTTGAGAATTGTTCTTAAGCAATAGAAGAAGTCGTATGTTTTGGGTGTATTATTGCCCGAGGAACCTACTAGGAATGCCTCTGAAGTTCTAAAGGAAACTTTTGAGACTAAGAAGAGTGACTCTAATGATATGACATGTCTGATGCTAGTCGTTATGGTGCTCAATTTATAAAAGCAATTCACGGACCAAGAGGCCTATGACATCATGGGGTACCTTAAGGTGATGTTCTAAGAACAAGCTTGTCACGAGAGGTTCGTGACAACAAAGGCCTTAATTTTTTGTAAGATGGCTGCTGGTACTCCTGTTAGTACCCATGTACTTAAAATTAAAGGGTATCTTAATACTCTTGAGAAGCTTAAGGTACAAGTCCCAAAGGAATTAGCCACTGATTTGATCTTAGGTTCATTGACTAATGATTATAATCCATTTGTTATGAATTATAACAAGTATACAATGAACAAGATAGTCACCGAGCTTCATGGGATGCTTAAGAATGCTAAAGAGAACATTAAAAAGACCAATCTAGTACTTATAGTTTAAGAGGGAATTAAAAAGGAACCCGCTAAGGGAAAGGGGAAAGGAAAGGCAAAACCCAAGAATGACCAGGCATGACCTATGTTTAGTGGGAGTGCACCTCAGGACCAACCCAAGCCCAAGGTGCAAAAGCTCAAAGAGAGTGAGAGCATGTGCTTCCATTGTAACAAGTTAGGGTAATGGAGAAAGAACTGTGCTCTCTTTAAGGATGAACAAAAGAAGAATGGAGCCAAGTCATCCAGCTCTGGTATTTTTGTTGTTGAAATTAACCTTTCTATTTCAACCACTTGGGTATTGGATACCAGTTGTGGTGCTCACATTTTTTCGAATGTGTTAGGGCTAAGAAATAGGCGGTTACTTGGGAAGAATGAAGTGGATCTCCGTGTGGGGAATAGAGCACGAGTTGCGGCCATGGATATAGGCGACTATTGACTCACTTTATATTCTGAACTTTGTTTAGATTTAATAAATTGTTATTATGTGCCTACTATGAGTAGAAACATTATTTCTGTTCCATTTTTGGATATGGATGGATTTGACTTTGTTATTAATAATGGCAATATTCATATTCATCGCCAAAGCATTTTATATGACAATGCTATGTTACAAAATGGCATTTACATCTTTGATCTACAAAACAAAGAGTCCATATACAACATTAATACAAATAGGGTTAAATCAAACGAATTGAACCTTACTTACTTCTAGCATTGTCGTTTAAGACAAGCTAAGAACAAAGTGTTTGTTGCTCGCAAGGCTATTTTCTTAGAAAAGGAATTCCTTCTAAAGAAAGACAGTGGAAGTAAAGTAAAACTTGGAGAAATTCAAGTCCTATAAACTCCTGTAAAGGATGAGTTAGAAATGGGATCAAGTTCACAACCAGTTGTGGAAAAAGATCCCATTGCACAAGAACTTAGAAGGTTTGGTAGGGTACGTCGGGAGATCGAGAGATATGGATTTCTAATCACCAATAGTGACACTATTGAGTTAGTGGATCATGAGGATCCAACTACCTACCAAGAAGCTATTGGGATTCCAGACTCAAAAAATTGGCTAGGAGCCATGAAATCCGAGATGTAATCAATGTACGATAACCAGGTTTAGACCTTGGTTGATCCACCAAAAAGTGCTAAGGTAATTGAATGCAAGTTGATATTTAAACTCAAACTGACAAAACCTATAAAGGTAGACTAGTAGCAAAAGGTTTTCGACAAACTCATGGTGTAGACTATGATGAGACTTTTTTGCCTATAGTCATGCTCATGTCCATTAGGATCTCGCTTGCCATAGCTGTATATCATGACTATGAGATATAACAAATGGATGTCAAAACTACTTTCCTCAACGAAAATCTACTTGAGGATGTGTATATGACACAGCCTGAGGGTTTTGTCAATCCCAAGCACCCTAAGAAGGTTTGCAAGCCTCAAAAATCCATTTATGGATTAAAGCAAGCATCTCGAATTTGGAATCTCCGTTTTGATCAAGCAATCAAAGTATTTGACTTCATAAAAGATGAAGATGAGCCTTGTGTGTACAAGAAGGTCAGTGGGAGCATAATAGTGTTTTTGGTCTTATATGTGGATGACATCCTTATCATTGGGAATGACATTCCAATATTGTAAAAGGTTAAGCAATGGTTCGGGAAGTGTTTCTTGATGAAAGACTTAGGTGAAGTCGAGAAAATACTTGGTATTCGGATCTATAGATATAAATCGATCGGCTTTTAGGACTAAGTCAAGAAAAGTACATAGACAAAGTACTAAAGTATTTTTGTATGGGAGACTCAAAAAAAGGGTACATACCTTTTGCTTTGGGAATTCTTTTACTAAAGAACAATGTCTTAAACTAAAGAGGAGAGGGACAACATGAGTAGAATTCCATATGCATCTGCTATTGGATCTATCATGTATGCTATGTTATGTACTAGATTGGATGTTGCTCATGCACTGAGTATAACCAGTAGGTTTCAGCAAGACCCTGGTGAGAAGCCTTGGTTTGCTATAAAAGGGATGCTAAAGTACCTACGAAGGACTAAGGATCACTTCTTGGTGTATGGTGGTCAATAAGAGCTCGACAAACAAGGTTATGCCGACATTGCTTTTCAGACCAGCACTCAAGATTCTATATCATAATCTAGTTTTGTTTTTATTTTAAATGGTGGTGCTATCAGCCTGAGAAGCTCGAAGCAAGAGACCATTACAGACTAAACTACAGAATCTAAGTATATTGTAGCGAGTGAGGCTGTAAAAGAGGCTATTTGGATTAGAAATTTCTTTTTTGGATTAGGAATGGTCCCAAGCATCCTAGATCCATTAAAATTTTTTGTGACAATAACGGGGCCATCGCACAGGCCAAGGAACCCCGATCACACCAGAAATCCAAACACATACTCAAAAGGTACCACCTGATCAGAGAAATCATTGATCATGGGGATGTCAAGATTAACATGATAGCAAGTGAAAAAAATGTAGTAGATCTTCTGACAAAATAGTTGCATCCAAATTTGCACGAAGCTCATTTGAAAGCATTCGATCTTAGGACTATGCCCATTTAGGACTAGTGCTAATAGGAGATTGTTAGTGTAAGCCCTAGCCCTATTACATTGTAATAAAACATTTAGATTAATAAATAAGGCATTTATTTTATCTATTGTATTCCTGTGCATATCAAATGATAGCACTATCCAAGAATGTTGTTTCAGTTTAAGTTATCATGTGTGAGGCACATGGTTGTAAGACCTTGAAACAATCGAGACTTCATTCTAAATATCCCGAGTCAGTCATTGTTATAGGAATAACAAATGAATTAAGACTAGTTTACTCTCTTTGATAAGTTGAGTTTTGTCTTACGGATCAGAAGGAATAGAATGTCAATTAGAGATCATAGATACATGTTTAAAATATGGTATCTGGATTCGATCCATTCACAAGAACACTACATGGTACAAGTCATAAATGTTTCTTATGTGCAAGTTTTGCATCAGAGTTCTTTGACCTAAAATCTCTATGAAACTTTTTATGAATTACTGTGTACTTTGACATACATCTAATGTAATCGTAATAGGATGACAAGTATGGGTATGATTGAGCATGCACTAATTCATATTAGAGAGCATAAAAGAAGTAAAGGGATTACCCTTTTCGATAAGAGAGAAAAATCATTGGCCACTTGATCAGTGAACTGAGAAGTGTATGGCCATGCCAAGATTAAATAATGAGCAATCATTATTTATCTGAGAGTTCAGTGTTACTAAAATATCAAGAAAGGAATTAGTATATATAAGGATGACTAGTTCTATGCCTTATATTAATTGTGATATTTATGGGTAAGGGAATACGCAAAATTGCATTAGGTCACTAAATGCCAATTGCATTTTCATTTATTTTGGAATCCTATAATATCTTGCTAGAGAATATATATAGCCTTTGGATTATTTATTAATTCATTGCCAATATTAAATGGACCTATAGGATCGCACATAAAGAATTAGGCTTAAAATATTTAAAATAGAGTATTGGGCATTAATTTGGGCTTTTATTTAAAGTCAAATTAATGTATGTAATGGGTATTAAAATTTTTAAATGGACCTTGGTCCATGAGAGAGGGAAAATTGGCATTACTAGGTTTAATGCCAATTAATTAATTAGCTTGGTATAATTAAGGTAATTGAGTATTAAATCCTAATAGCATTTGAATCAAGATAAAACACTTAATTAGGAGAGAGTGTGGTCGAAATTCCAAGGTAAAATCCTAGTGAATTTTGGCATGTACAAAATCCCTAAATATGTGATGCATTTTGATTAAATGTCTTATGCCATTTTAAATTAATTTGAATTTAAAATACTAAAGGAATTTAATTAATTTAAATCACTTAATTAAAAAGAGATGGAGGCTGAAAATACTACCTAAACCTAGGGGATTTTGGCATCCATGAAGATTTCCTAAACATGTGATATAAATTGATTAAATTGTCTTTGCCTAGTTAGGTTTTTTCTCTCTCATTGCCGCCACTCTCAATGGAAAAGAATTCTTTCTTCTTCTTTTGGATTTTTATAGCCATTTGTGAACCCTAAAAAGAACAAGATCAGATCTTGTGTCTTTGTTTGGATACCCACTGCCAAATACAAAAGGATTAGAGCTATCATTCTAGTTTTAAACCATTTTTGCAAGTGTATGTGTGAGCATAGTGTGGTGTGGCGCAAAGGCAGTACCTTTGGCACTGGGGATCAAGATTAGATATATATAAGTCTATCTTATATATTGGCCATTGAAAAAATTTATGTTTTGAAGAGCATCCAAGGTTGTAAGTTTATTCAGAAACCTTAAAATTACATGTTTTTATTCTATATTGTATATTGTGTGGCATGTATGATAAGAAATTTTTAATTTTTCCGCTGCATGATCATTATGTTTATGCCATATGATATCCCTTTAAAGAAGCCCTCATGGAGCGCTGTCTGTCAATGTGACAGATCTATGGGATAGTGTGGGAGTTTCTTGTCATCCCATCTGCCCTTCAGTCATGGCCATCCGTCACCTATCCAGGGGATTCATGGCTGATTTTGGGCTTATTTTCAGGTATTTTATGTGTTTTTATTGTTATTCATATTATTTTATTGATATCTATGGTGTTAAGTTATTTTCTATAAATAATTTGATTCTGTATATATGTTTGATTAAGTGATTTTTTTGTATTTTATTCATTAATTAGATTTTCCTCACAATACTAATTTATTGACTTTTGTGGTTTTATGTGAGTAATCAACCTCATATGCTTTTGGAGGATCATGTGCTACATCATGCATTAGGAGTCATGCTCTAATTGGTTATTGTCTTCTCCTGGCCATTTGGTTTTTAAGTGCATTTCTTTATTTTTTTTATCATTTGGTTTTATTGTTATTTTGCTTATTTAGTTGGATTTTGATGTATTTTTGGATGTATTCATTTTGGGGATGTAATAGCTAGTAAAAAGGGATTTTTCGTGCACGTTTAAAAGGAAAAGATGCTTAAAATGATTTTTATTAATTAACTTGGGTTTTCCTAAAAACATGGACCAATGTCCAATATTCCATCCAAAACCAAATAAAGGAAATAAAGTTTTTGTAAAATATGCATGAGGCAACTAATGTTTCCAACTCAAATGAATGCCCCGATTTATATATGGTGCATAGTTTATTTCTTTCTTTGGATGATTTGCTTCTGTAATAGTTTAAGTAGTTGGTTTAATTTGTTTATTTCTTTTTTTGATTGATTTGGATGTTTATTTAATTTTATTGCTTTGCATTGTGTGAGATGTTAGTGTAAGCCCTAGCCCCAATACATTGTAACGAAACACTTGAAATTAATAAAATGAGGCATTTGTTTTATCCTTTGTATTCCTGTGCATATCAATTGATAAAACTATCCAAGAGTGTTGTTTCGGTTTAAGTTATCATGTGTGAGGCACATGGATTGTAAGACCTTGAAACAAATGAGACTTCATTCTAAATATCCCTAGTCAGTCATTGTTATGGGAATAACAAATGAATTAAGACTAGTATGCTCTCTCTGATGCTATGAGTCCTGTCTTACGGATCATTAGGACAAGAGTGTCAATCAGAGATCATAGATACATGTTAAAGAACATGGTATCTGGATTCGATCCACTCATGAGAACACTACATGGTACAAGTCATAAGTGTTTCTCATATGCAAGTTTTGTATCGGAGTTCTTAGACCTGAAATCTCTATGAAACTCTTTATGAATTACTGTGTACTTTGACATACACCTAACGTACTCGTAACAGAGTGACAAGTACGGGTATGATTGGGTATGCATTGATTTATGTTAGAGAGCATGAGAGAAGTGAAGGGATTACCCCTCTCGATAAGAGAGAAAATATCATCGGCCACTTGATCAGTGAACTGAGAAGTGTATGGCCATACCGAGATGAAATAATGAGTAATCATTATTTATCTGAGAGTTCAGTATCACTGGAATATCAAGAAAGGAATTAATATATATAAGGATGACTAGTTCCATGCCTTATATTAATTCTGATATTTAAGGGTAAGGGATTATGCAAAATTGCATTAGGTCACTAAATGCCATTTGCATTTTCGTTTAATTTGGAATGCTATAATATCTTGCTAGAGAATATATATAGCCTTTGAATTAATTTTTTATTAATTCATTGCCAATATTAAATGGACCTATAGGATCGCACATAAAGCACTGGGCTTAAAATTGTATTGGAAATTAATTTAGACTTTTATTTAAAGTCAAATTAATGCATGCAATGGGTGAACAGATTTTTACTGTTAACAATTGGTCACGAGAGAAATTTACTGGCATGTGTTAGGTTTAATTTCAATTGATTAATTATCTATGTATAATTAAGTTAATTGAGTATTAAATCCTAAATTATATTTAATCAAAATATAATACTTGAGAGGGAATTAAAGTAACCAAAGTTTAAACTAGGAATCCTAGTTAAATTTGGCAACTAATTACCTTAGTTAAGTAAGTTTGTTTTGATTAGCTAAATGATGCCATTTGAATTTAAATTCTAATAGAATTTAAATTAAAATATATATCTCTTAATTATTAAGTGTTAGTGGCTGAAATTGCTACCTAATTTAAGGCACTCACACATGACTAAAGTAAGTGATATATATTAAAGGAATAATGGTGGGTGCCACTTTTATTCTTCTTCTCTCTTTTAGCCATGAGACTATTAGTAGGATTGGTAGAGATTCCTTTTGCTCAAAATTCTCTCATGGAAGGTGACTAACATAGAAAACCAAAGAAGAAAGAACAAGATGAGTTCTTGTGTTTTTCAAACAATTCCATTGCCTAATACACAAATATAGAGCTAGCACTCTTGATTTTAAGCTATCTTTGCAAGTGTGTGTGAACATAGAGAGGAGTGGCATAAAGGCTGTTCCTTTGGCATTGGTGGTGAAGATCTAAGGTAAATAAATTCATCTTAGTTGCTGGTCATCATCAAAATCAAGTCTTGAAGTGCATCTAAAGTTGTAAGTTTCAAAACTCTAAAATTGCATGTTTTCGTTCCTAGTTTTGGATATGTATGGTATGCATGATAAAATTTTTGTTTTTCCGCTGTGCTACCATGATTATCATACCATGTCATATTCCTTCAGTGGTATCAGAGCCTAGACATGCTTATTTTAGTGCTTTAGATGCATGAAAAAATTAATTAAAAATCGTTATTTTGAAAACATGCAAATCTGAAATTTTCTGTTTTGAGTTTTTTGCATTGTTTTGGTGTAAAAACGATTTTAATTGATTAGATAGGTATTATAATTAATATGACATGTTAATATACTGTCCTAAGATGTTATTAGGGCTGGTAATGGTCGGATTTAATTATTTATACCTGATGGTACATGTTAATTATGAAACTAGGTGCTAGTTGGCATGTAAATTGCTAGTTTAACAACTAGTTTTCAAAATTAAATGTAAAATTGATTTTGGCATGTTTGTAAGTGATTTTTAAAGATTAAATATCAGGTCTGGACATATTTTAAATTTGGTTTTAATTCTGGTCCATGACAATTTAATTGATTAATTTTAAAATCACTTAAAACAATGACTAGTTTGTGTTTGTTACATGTTTAATCAACATTGTTTGCTTTGTTTTGATTAAAATGGTAAAAAACACATTTAGATTTAAATGGTACAGAATATTAAATCAATGTTTATGGACTTATTTAGTTTTTAAATGACTCATAAAATTGATTTAAATGTTTGTGCATTTCATGGCATTACATAAGCATTAAACAACTAGTTTTTGTTGTTTGTTTGTTTTGCATGAATGCCGGGTATTATATATATATGTTCTTCATGATTTTATGTTTAATTCATGTTGGTACATATTATATGTATTTTTAATGTTTATGGGCTGTATGACATAAAATTAAAAATGGCAAAATTGGAAATTATACTAGAGTTGATTTATGGCACAAATCTAACTAGTTTGTGTTTTGGGCTTTTAAGAGAACTTATTCAATAAGAGGATTTAGTCCATTGGGCTTCGGCCCAGGCCCATCACGGGGTCTTCTCTTAAAGGTTCAAGTACACAATTTCCATTAATGGGCTTGGCTAAATTGATTAAAATTGGACTTTGTCTGATCCATGAATGCTATGTATATTTATTTGCTTGTTTGGTGTGATGAATGGATATGCATGGTGCATTCATGGGCCCTGGGTTTTTGTAATTAAATATGGCCTGCGTGCCATTATATTTTATTGTAAAAGCTTCATTTATTTCTTAGAATAGAATTTATTTGAAGACTTTGTAAATCAAGACGAAGCCCACCGAAGTGGAGAAGCCCAACTCGAAGATTCTTATGTAATAGTATAGAATCTTAGTTGTAGGTTTTTGGGCCCATGTTTGTCACGCTTTACTTTATGCAATTATATATATATATATATATGCATGCTATGTATGGATGACAAAGCGTATGCCATGTAAGCCGTAATAAAATGAATCCCTAAAAATAGTAAGTCACAAAGTTGCCTTCCTAATTCGAAACATGTCAAGGCATCGATCATCGGTCACGTAGACTAGGAGTCCTAGATGCGCCCGATTATCTTTGTGAGGCATGGGTTGTGAATGTAGGTTGGACTTAACATGGAATGGGATGCTCGGACCTAGGCAACTTATAAATGGGTTTGTGCTATAACATTGTTTGATGTTAGCCCATTTGATCCAAGAGTCATGTACGAGACATGATTGGAGTTTTTCCTACCTAAGTAACTTAACTTATTAGGTGTACAGGCTCAGTTTGACTAATAAGTTGTTGTGAAAAGTGGATCTTGGCCCACATTAAATCACTAACACGAATTATTTATGGGGATATTAATTCGGTTTGTGGGATCATTAATAAGACCTCATTTAATCTTGCTAAATTTTATTGTAGATTGAAAATGGCATCTTCAAATAACAATTTCTCATTGCGATCGGTCCTTAAAAAGGACAAATTAAATGGCACCAATTTCATAGACTGGTCTCAAAACTTAAGAATAGTTCTTAAGCAAGAGAAGAAGTCGTATGTTTTGGATGCACCCTTGCCTGAAGAACCAGGAAGGAACGCCTCTGCGGTTCAAAAGGAAACTTTTGAGACCAAGAAGAGTGACTCTAATGATGTGACCTGTTTGATGCTAGCCACTATGGTGCCTGAATTGCAAAAGCAATTTATGGACCAAGAGGCCTATGCGATCATGGTGCACCTCAAGGAGATGTTCCAAGAACAAGCTCGTCACGAGAGGTTCGTGACAACAAAGGCTTTAATTTCTTGCAAGATGGCAGAGGGTACTCCTGTTAGTACCCATGTACTCAAGATGAAAGGGTATCTTGATACTCTTGAGAAGCTTGAGGTACAAGTGCCAAAGGAATTGGCCACTGACTTGATCTTAGGATCATTGCCTGCTGCTTATGATCCATTTGTGATGAATTATAACATGCATGCTATGAACAAGTCAGTCACTGAGCTTCATGGGATGCTTAAGAATGCTGAAGAGAACATTCGAAAGACCAATCCCGTGCTAATGGTTCAAAAGGGAATTAAGAAGGGACCTGCTAAGGGAAAGGGAAAAGGAAAGGGAAAACCCAAGACAGTTGGGAGTGCACCTCAAGCCCAATCCAAGCCCAAGGCACCAAAGCTCAAAGAGAGTGAGAGCACTTGCTTCCATTGCAACAAGATAGGGCATTGGAGGAAGAATTGCGCTCTCTTCAAGGAAGAACAAAAGAAGAATGGAGCCAAGGCGTCCAGTTCTGGTATTTTTGTTGTTGAAATTAACCTTTCTATTTCTACCACTTGGGTATTGGATACCGGTTATGGTTCTCACATTTGTTCAAATGTGCAGGGGTTAAGAAATAGGCGGTTACTTGGGAAGAATGAAGTGGACCTCCGTGTGGGGAATGGAGCACGAGTTGCTGCCATGGAGATAGGCGACTATCACCTCACTTTACCTTCCGGACTTTGTATTGTTTTAAATAATTGTTATTATGTGCCTGCTATGAGCAGAAACATTATTTCAGTTTCATGTTTGGATAATGATGAATTTGATTTTGTTATTAAAAAGGGCAATGCTCATATTCGTCGCGAAGGCATTTCTTATGGCAATGCCATGTTGCAAAATGGCCTTTATATCCTTGATTTACAAAACAAAGAGTCTATATACAACATTAATACAAAGAGGGTTAAATCAAACGAATTAAACCCTACTTACTTCTGGCATTGTCGTTTAGGACATGCAAACGAAAAACGCATTTCAAGACTCCACAAAACTGGAGTGCTTGGGTCATTTGACTTAGAATCTTATGACACATGCGAGCCATGTTTGTATGGAAAAATGACAAAGAGTCCTTTTAACAAGAAAGGTGAAAGGACTAATGGCTTATTGGAACTAATACATACCGATGTATGTGGACCATTAAGTACACAAGCTAGAAGTGGTTTTAGCTACTTCGTGACTTTCACAGACGACTTCAGTAGATATGGCTATGTCTATCTAATGAAGTACAAGTCTGAAACTTTTGAGAAATTCAAAGAGTTTAAGAACGAAGTAGAAAACCAACTTGGCAAAAGTATAAAAGCCATTCGATCAGATCGAGGTGGCGAATACTTAAACCAAGAGTTTGATGATCATCTAAAAGAGTGTGGAATTATTTCACAGCTCACTCCTCCTGGAACACCGCAATGGAATGGTGTGTCCGAAAGGAGAAATCGAACTCTGTTGGACATGGTTCGATCTATGATGAGTCAAGCTAATCTTCCTATCTCTTTTTGGGGTTATGCATTAGAAACTGCTGCGTTTCTATTGAACCGTACTCCAACTAAAGCAGTTGAGAAGACACCATACGAGGTATGGACTGGGAAAGAACCCAATATGTCTTTTCTCAAGATTTGGGGCTGTGAAGCACATGTTAAGAAATTAACATCTGACAAACTAGAGTCCAAATCGACTGTCTGCTTGTTTGTGGGTTATCCCAAAGAAACAAAGGGATACTACTTTTACTCAAAAGCCGAGAACAAAGTATTTGTTACTCGCAAGGCTGTTTTCTTGGAAAAGGAGTTCCTTCTCAAGAAAGACAGTGGGAGTAAAGTAGAACTTGGAGAAATTCAAATGCCACAAGCTCCTATAGAGGATGAGTTGGAAATGGGATCAAGTTCACAACCAGTTGTGGAACAAGAACCCATTACACAAGTACCTAGAAGGTCTGGTAGGGTACGTCAGGAGATTGAGAGATATGGATTTCTAATCACTGACAGTGACACTATTGAGTTAGTAAATCGTGAGGATCCTACTACCTACCGAGAAGCTATTGAAAGCCCAAATTCGGATAATTGGCTTGAAGCCATGAAATCCGAGATGCGATCAATGTACGATAACCAGGTTTGGACCTTGGTTGATCCACCGGAAGGTGCTAAGGTAATTGAATGCAAGTGGTTATTCAAACTAAAAGCTGATAAGACCTACAAAGGTAGACTAGTAGCAAAAGGTTTTCGACAAACTCATGGTATAGACTATGACGAGACCTTTTCGCCTGTAGTCATGCTCAAGTCCATTAGGATCTTGCTTGCCATAGCTGCATATCATGATTATGAGATATGGCAAATGGATGTCAAAACTGCTTTCCTCAACGGAAATTTACTTGAGGATGTGTATATGACACAGCCTGAAGGTTTTGTCAATCCCAAGCATCCTAAGAAGGTTTGCAAGCTTCAAAAATCCATTTATGGATTAAAGCAAGCATCCCGAAGTTGGAATCTTCGTTTTGATGAAGCAGTCAAAGATTTTGACTTCATCAAGAACGAAGATGAGCCTTGTGTGTACAAGAAGGTTAGTGGGAGCATAGTAGTGTTTCTAGTCCTATATGTGGACGACATCCTTCTCATTGGGAATGACATTCCAACATTGCAAAAGGTTAAGCAATGGTTGGGAAAATGTTTCTCAATGAAAGACTTAGGTGAAGCCGAGACAATACTTGGTATTCGAATCTATAGAGATAGATCGAATCGGCTTTTGGGACTAAGTCAAGAAAAGTACATAGACAAAGTACTAAAGCGTTTTAGTATGGGAGACTCAAAGAAAGGGTACATACCTTTGGCTTTGGGAGTTCCTTTGACTAAAGAACAGTGCCCTAAAACCAAAGAGGAAAGGGACAACATGAGTAGAATCCCATATGCATCTGCTATTGGATCTATCATGTACGCTATGTTATGTACTAGGCTGGATGTTGCTCATGCACTGAGTATAACCAGTAGGTTTCAGCAAGACCCTGGTGAGAAGCACTGGTCTGCTGTAAAAGGGATCCTTAAGTACCTGCGAAGGACAAAGGATCACTTCTTGGTGTATGGTGGTCAAGAAGAGCTCGTCATACAAGGTTATGCCGATGCTGCTTTTCAGACCAGCACTCAGGATTCTAGATCGCAATCTGGGTTTGTTTTTGTTTTGAACGGTGGTGCTGTCAACTGGAGAAGCTCAAAGCAAGAAACCGTTGCCGACTCAACTACAGAATCTGAGTATATTGCAGCAAGTGAGGCTGCAAAAGAGGCTGTTTGGATTAAAAATTTCATTAATGGATTAGGAGTGGTCCCAAGCATCCTAGATCCATTAGAAATTTTCTGTGACAATAACGGGGCCATCGCACAGGCCAAGGAGCCCCGGTCACACCAGAAATCCAAACACATACTCAGGAGGTACCACCTGATCAGAGAAATCATTGATCGTGGGGACGTCAAGGTTAGCAAGATAGCAAGTGAAGACAATGTAGCAGATCCTTTGACGAAACAGTTACGTCCAAATCTGCACGAAGCTCATTTGAGAGCGTTCGGTCTTAGGGCTATGCCCAATTGGGACTAGTGCTAGTGGGAGATTGTTAGTGTAAGCCCTAGCCCCAATACATTGTAACGAAACACTTGAAATTAATAAAATGAGGCATTTGTTTTATCCTTTGTATTCCTGTGCATATCAATTGATAAAACTATCCAAGAGTGTTGTTTCGGTTTAAGTTATCATGTGTGAGGCACATGGATTGTAAGACCTTGAAACAAATGAGACTTCATTCTAAATATCCCTAGTCAGTCATTGTTATGGGAATAACAAATGAATTAAGACTAGTATGCTCTCTCTGATGCTATGAGTCCTGTCTTACGGATCATTAGGACAAGAGTGTCAATCAGAGATCATAGATACATGTTAAAGAACATGGTATCTGGATTCGATCCGCTCATGAGAACACTACATGGTACAAGTCATAAGTGTTTCTCATATGCAAGTTTTGTATCGGAGTTCTTAGACCTGAAATCTCTATGAAACTCTTTATGAATTACTGTGTACTTTGACATACACCTAACGTGCTCGTAACAGAGTGACAAGTACGGGTATGATTGGGTATGCATTGATTTATGTTAGAGAGCATGAGAGAAGTGAAGGGATTACCCCTCTCGATAAGAGAGAAAATATCATCGGCCACTTGATCAGTGAACTGAGAAGTGTATGGCCATACCGAGATGAAATAATGAGTAATCATTATTTATCTGAGAGTTCAGTATCACTGGAATATCAAGAAAGGAATTAATATATATAAGGATGACTAGTTCCATGCCTTATATTAATTCTGATATTTAAGGGTAAGGGATTATGCAAAATTGCATTAGGTCACTAAATGCCATTTGCATTTTCGTTTAATTTGGAATGCTATAATATCTTGCTAGAGAATATATATAGCCTTTGAATTAATTTTTTATTAATTCATTGCCAATATTAAATGGACCTATAGGATCGCACATAAAGCACTGGGCTTAAAATTGTATTGGAAATTAATTTAGACTTTTATTTAAAGTCAAATTAATGCATGCAATGGGTGAACAGATTTTTACTGTTAACAATTGGTCACGAGAGAAATTTACTGGCATGTGTTAGGTTTAATTTCAATTGATTAATTATCTATGTATAATTAAGTTAATTGAGTATTAAATCCTAAATTATATTTAATCAAAATATAATACTTGAGAGGGAATTAAAGTAACCAAAGTTTAAACTAGGAATCCTAGTTAAATTTGGCAACTAATTACCTTAGTTAAGTAAGTTTGTTTTGATTAGCTAAATGATGCCATTTGAATTTAAATTCTAATAGAATTTAAATTAAAATATATATCTCTTAATTATTAAGTGTTAGTGGCTGAAATTGCTACCTAATTTAAGGCACTCACACATGACTAAAGTAAGTGATATATATATTAAATGAATTAAAGGAATAATGGTGGGTGCCACTTTTATTCTTCTTCTCTCTTTTAGCCATGAGACTATTAGTGGGATTGGTAGAGATTCCTTTTGCTCAAAATTCTCTCATGGAAGGTGACTAACATAGAAAACCAAAGAAGAAAGAACAAGATGAGTTCTTGTGTTTTTCAAACAATTCCATTGCCTAATACACAAATATAGAGCTAGCACTCTTGATTTTAAGCTATCTTTGCAAGTGTGTGTGAACATAGAGAGGAGTGGCATAAAGGTTGTTCCTTTGGCATTGGTGGTGAAGATCTAAGGTAAATAAATTCATCTTAGTTGCTGGTCATCATCAAAATCAAGTCTTGAAGTGCATCTAAAGTTGTAAGTTTCAAAACTCTAAAATTGCATGTTTTCGTTCCTAGTTTTGGATATGTATGGTATGCATGATAAAATTTTTGTTTTTCCGCTGTGCTATCATGATTATCATACCATGTCATATTCCTTCATGAGAGAGGAAAGGGGATTAAAGCTTAAAACTCAATTATAAAACAACACATAACCAAGGTGCCAAGTAAGAGTGATGTCTTGAACACCAATCTCTATTTGGGCATCAGAAGGTCGAGATTCATTTTGCAACGTTCTTTTGGGTGGTGACTCCATGACACCTGGTCTTTTGAGCCCATTAGTAGATGCCTTCATGGGTTGACTACTGATAATAATTTGGGCTTGATTCCTTTTTATTGCGAAGTAGCTAATTTATGAGTTATAGTAAGCCTTTTTGGGTCTCGGACCCTAAAAATGGGTCTCTAAAAGCAAACCCAAAAATGGGTGTTAGCTTCGGCACATGTCATAGGTATACTTTCCACTCCTTTTCTACTAGACTACCACCAGAGGGTTTGGGCTTAGCTTTCTATGAGGACTTTTATTTCCAAGATTGTTGTGTGTGACTTCACCACCTCTACCTTAAACAAGCAGTGGGTCACGAGTTCGCCACTTGATAATAGGACTTTTCACCTTAGGCATATAGATGGAGAGAGCAATGCGATATAGATAGATTAGATTAGATATTATCATAGAGAATGTTTTTGTTTTCATTATAAATTTTAAAATTTTTGAACACATGAAAAGAAATAGAACTACTTTTTGATATATTAACAATGCTTTTGAATAAATGTATGCCATTTCTTTCTGATTTTAGTACACATGATCATTATTTGACATTATCTCAATGATATATTTCACTTAATCTCAAAATTGAAATTTTAAAGGCATAATAACTCCTATCATTAATGTAGTACCTTTAACTTATTCTTAGGTACAACACTTTAACTTGTATTAATAAACATGCTTTTCCATTTATTAAATCATTAACCACAATATACAGAGATCTTATAAGACAATTTAAAGCATGGTATTTAAAACTTAACTATTAAAACTTTACTTACAAGAGAGTCTCTTAGAACATTACATCTTTACATATACAAAACATCTATTGTATTGCAAAATTTCCAACACAAATAATTCTAAAGGCAAAAAGAACCCTAAAAGAAGACCGTATACTTTCCAATCTTTTAAGACTTATGTTGGTCATTCTGTTGAAGATATCAACCCCGAGCAAAACACCTATCCTTGGAACCTACATGAATAAAAACCCATGCTAACCTATAAAGCTTAATGGGGAACATAAAACATATAGACAACCTCTTTTAAAAGTCATCAAAGAGTACATACACAAAACATAATTTTGAGCATAAAAAGTCCAATCATTTGAGATAATAGTATATAGCTCTAAACCTTTTTAAGTTATTTTCAGTCTCAACTTATTCTTGTCTTCAATGCCAAGCACTTTTAAAAGTTCCTCTTAGTTATGACTTTCTTAACAATTTTCACATACCCCATTTATAATTATTGAGTTCCTCTATTAATTTCAAACTCAATTAATCACTTTGTTTTACTCAACTTTCTTAAAGGCATGATAACATCAATCTATGTTCATAGAAGTCATTTTAAAATCATAGACTTTAAGTTAAAAAAATTGAGTCCATTTGTATAAACAAATATTAATAATTTCCAAGACATATAATCATATACAAATATATCTTATGTACTAAATTCATGTATTTTCCTTATCATGCCATTCTCTTTTGAATAAATGTAATACTTACCTATGCTTATAAGATCATAACTTATTAAATAATAACAAGTAAGGAGTCACACATAATTCTCATATTATTGCTTAATGTTAAGCAAGAACCATGTGGTCATAAGGAACACATAATAGCCAATATCATTGTTAAAAAGCTTTACTACACACATACTAATACCTATATCTTGTATTCCTAAGTATAGGAAACACCATGAAATGACATCTAAGATTTCATCACCTTCATATATAGGAGGCACACGCATCATTTAACAACCTCAAGTAAATAACATATAACTATAGAGAATATACTTTTGACCAACATAATTATTGACTAGACATTTCAATACACAAGTTCTTTATACATCTAGCTTGTTATTCTAACATGTACATGCAAAACTATATGCATTAAATGTGCATATAAAGATGCAACCTCTTTTAGTATCATAATTTCTATATGCAATATAGAGATTTTATATAAGATTCATATAAAGATCAATATAAGAACTGACATACTTCTTTAAACTTTTAATTTACTATGATGCTTTTCTTTTACTACAAATTAGGCCTGCATTGTTATAAAGAAGTGGATAATGGGTTATACGGTGGTACCCAAAGGTACAAAATTGTTTGATTATAATGGTGGCACCTGAAGGTATGAAATTTTTTTATTATAATAGTGGCACTCAAATACAAAAATGTTTGATTATAATGGTGGAACCCAAAGGTATGAAACTGTATGTTTATAATGGTGGCACTTGAAGGTATGAAATTATTTGATTATAATAGTGGCATCCAAAGGTATGAAACTGTTTGATATAACGGTGGCACCCAAAGGTATGAAACTATCTGATTATCACATTCACACCTAAAGTTACGAATAAGATACCCAAAGGTAATAAATAGTAGCCCCTTTAAAGGGACCAAACTATATGATAGACCGATCAAGCGAACCCAAATGGGGTTCACTAAAACCGAAATAGGGTTGTTTATAATCCAAACGAAACCATGTCAGTGAGACCCCTAACATGATCCTAGTTAGTAATGCATGGTTTTATTAGAGTTATAATTAATTGAGATTAAATTTAGATTGTGAATTTCACTTAAGGTGTGGGACAATTGATAAATTCATTATATTATAGTAACTGCATGAAAGTAAAATTTATAAATCTAGTTTAATAATATTTGAGGGTATAATTGAAGCATAAAGAATTAATTATGGGGTAAATTTGTAATTATGGCATTTTAAGGTTAATTATGATTAAAAGTATAAATTAAGAGGTTGATTTAAGAGAACGAATAAATGGGAAGGTAATTTTATAACATGCAAAAAGGTGAGAGGCTTTAGTGAAACATGCAAAAAAAGAAAGGATTGAAGAGGAAAGTTTCCATAGCCTTTATGAGTAGTCATCATTAGGCTAAGAGAGAGAAAGAGGGACAACAAATGCTTGAAAAATTATAGAAATTTCTCACTCATTTCATCTCATTTATCCATTGTTAAACATCTTAGAAAATCCTTGAAGAAATCATTGCATGTGGAAATTAATCAAGGGAAATTAGTGTAAGCATTAAGGTAAGCATATCAATTTGACTGTTCAACATCTTCTTCTTCATATTCTTCTTATTTTAGTTGGGGTTTGAGTTAGTAAAATGCTAGAAATTCTTGTTAAATGGATAAATTGTTGTGAAAGGAGAAGAAGAAGTTAGGAAGAGCAAAGGAAAGAGGAAGGCACAAGATTGAGGCTATGGGATATTTGGCCAAGGTAAGGTATTCTTAGGACCCTCAAGTATGTATGTGGTTAATTGTTGAAGTAAAATGATTTATTATAAGATTGGTTGAGCATTTGATTTGACCATAAACTTTGTAGGAGGATTAATAGGAAGAAACATGTAAGGATAAAAAAAAGAAACTAGTTGCTCTAATTTAAGCATAAATTGAGTTAGTAAAATTGAATTTAAATAATTTTAAATTTATACTTTACATGAGTAATATACCTACAACTTTGTATAAGCAATTTGGGGCTAAATATATCTATATGATTATCTTAATTTTACTTGAAATTGTAAAGAGTTGCTAATTTTGATTCTGGAATAGATTCTGGAAAATGTGATGTAATTTCTTTTATAATGGTTAGAATGATATGAAGTTAAATCCTATTCAAAATATACTTATAAATGAACATTTTATATGAAGGAACTTTTGCCTAATTTTGTTTTTATGAATGTCTAATGTTAGCTTGAAATTCGTGAAAATTAGTTGCACTGTTAAGGAACAGATTGTGATCATTTGGGCATAAATCTTGGTAGGATAGTCAAAATGATATGTTGTAAAATTAAAGGTAAAGTAGATACCTAGGATCAGAACTTTGTTCAAGGAAAGTTAAGCTGATTCATTCCCCATTTTATTCTATAAATTTTACAAGTGGTAACAATAATTGTATTTGAATTTACGAACAACCTATGGTGTTTTAGAAACTATACAAATGATATGGAGATGATTGTTGAGATTTTAGAAACTAGAAACATATTGTAATAAGTTTGTAGAAGATAACATTTGCTAAAAATGGCTTTTGGAAGGTTAAAAATTACATACAAGTCGAATTCAAAAAACTGCTTATGATAGAGGATACAATAGTCAAGTGATAATATAGTTTGAAGGCTAATTTAAAAGAGAATGAAAATTTAGGGATCAATTTATTAATATGAAACTTGAATGGTAAATTATGAAAAACGGATATAAAGGAGAGGTTGATTTAAGAAAAGAAAAAAATGAGTGGAACATTGTGTGACATGCAAATAAATGAGAGAAATTTATGTAACATGCAATTAGTTAGAGGATTA
The DNA here is from genome assembly GCA_037975025.1 of Excoecaria agallocha. Classification (NCBI taxonomy): domain Eukaryota; kingdom Viridiplantae; phylum Streptophyta; class Magnoliopsida; order Malpighiales; family Euphorbiaceae; genus Excoecaria; species Excoecaria agallocha. The sequence goes on from CM075820.1 coordinate 40,984,784, forward strand.
AAAGAGATAGTTGTGTGGGACATGCTGATGTCATTTTCCACTTAAGTCACCATGTAGGCATTGTTTTTAGGAGTATATATAGTGGGTTGGTCAGCCACACCAAGGAAAAATATGATTTCTCCTTTTATCTTCCTCATTTTTACTCATCTCTCATCTTTCTCTAACAGTTCTACATTTTATCTCTATAATTTTCAAGAGGAAATCCTACTGCATGTTATTTGAATTAGAAGTTTTTGAAGGAGATTTGTAAGGGTTTAATGCAAGAGTACATGGATGTATGAAGAATTGGAAGGGATTGAGAGCAAAAAGGAATGAAATGGTGAAAAGATTGAAGGATTGATTTAAAGTTACAAAAACAAGTTTGGGAACTTAATCTTTTTGCATGCGTTTTTTTCTTGAGCAAAATATGCGATTAAATTGTGACATGATTGCATTTTGACAAGTAACTTGAAGTAAAACATCAATCTTTTATGTTTAAATGGACATGCATGTAAGTTTTAAGATTCTGGGTTTGGGTTCACTTGACCAAGTTGCATTCTTTTGGTAATATTTTGAGTTATAGAAAAGATAATTGGATGATTCCAATTGGTTTTTAAATTAGACTTCTAGAAAAATATTTCATAAGAAGAAATAACATTCTAATCCTGCTTCTAAATGGGTCATAACCTAGCTTGAAAATAGGATAAGTGTACAATCTCGTCCACACGAACAGTCCTCAGTATTTGGCAAATATCTTTCAATCTAGAAGTGATATTGAGATGATTATTATTTTTCTGAAAACTAGAAACACAGAGAGCAAAATTTTAGAAGTAACCTAGCTTTAATTCTTCCTCTAAATAATTTCTATGATTTATTGAATTTGAGGTGAACTGTAAATTCAGATTTTGGAATAGTTTGTAGAAAAATTGAGATTTTTGTGTGTAAAATGATCAGAATGGCATGAGGTTAATTCCTATACAAAATGGAATCCTAAATGCACATTTTATATGAAGTAAGTATGACCTAAAAATGTATACAAGCATGTCAAATATTAGCTTGAAAATTTGTAGGGACTAAATGTACTATTAGGGGACAGACCTTAGTAAATTGGATATATCTTTTTGTAGATTTGTTAAAATGCTACAAAGTAAAATTATGGTAAAATTAGAGACATTAAAGTATAACTTTGATGAAGAAATTTTGGTCTAAATCCCTCTTAATTTTATGCTATGAATTTTTATAAGTGACAGCCAACACTGTTTCATTTCTATGAACAGCCTATAGTTTTTCTTAAATATCTCAAGCTATAGATAAGATATTAATGTGAATTTTGATGCTTAGGAAACTAGACACATAGGGGAATAATAATTTTGAAGCTCATTTGGCCTAAAAATTACGTTTTCCAAATCATATATGGCTCATAAGTTAGGTCCAGAATGCTGCCCTGTGCAGAATTTTAATGTGTCTTACATTATGGTTTTTCTTATATAGTTAAGTTAAATATGTGTCTATATGAATAAACAATGAATTGGATATGGCATATGATATGATTATTAACAAAGGTGTATATATATATATATATATATATATATATATATATTCATATATGTACATAGGTAAAGATATATGATAAGGATATCAAATATTTATAAGTGATCAAACTTATGTACATGGTTGTTATGTGCAATTATGCTTTCATGTACATATTTTTAATGATGAAGTAAATGTTTATTTGATGCATACATGTATACTATGAATTTAAGAAATTTTTAAATATGATAAATGAAGATTTTTAATGTACGATTATCATTTGATTACATGAATGTAATATACATAAATGTATATATATGTAAACATCTAAATGATTATACATGATTTTTATTGATCTCTTGAAGATTACTATGATACTTATAGTTTGAAATGTCAATTTTACTTATATAAAGAAGTAATATGATTTGTAGAATATATGTGTATATGTATACATAGTATGATCTTACATGATTGGGTTCGAAAGATGTTTAGAGTAATGATTTAGAGAATATGTTTAAAGTGAAATGCATGAATATGTCTTTGCGTAATTGAAATGACATGATTAAGCATTTGTGATGTGATATGTTAACATGCTAAAATACAGATCTACAGAGCAATAGACTCAATTATAGAAATCTTATTAAAGTATATAATTGCAATGTTATATGTGACTATATATACAAGTGTATGCATTAAAGAAGGAGTATCTTGTCATGTGATTGTTACATGAGCAAATTGTATAAATTATTTTATGAATTATGCATATATGTTTATGCACTAGAGAAGATATATATTTGTACATGATTATGCTCAAGTGTAAACATTATAATATAGGTACAATCTTGTTATATGAAATAGTTACATGATTGAATAAGATTACAAGCATGGAATAGTAATACCCAATAGTGAGCATGTTCAAAGGTTTACATAAAGTTACACATATACATGTATATGATATCTTGCTCATAGTTATAAAGGAATATATATATAGATACCTATATGTATATGATGAATAGAGCAAAGTAAAGAATAACATTGCTCAATAGCCATACATGAACATGTACATGATTATTTTATTCATAGTTATACAAGGGTATACATTTGCATATACAAATATGATTGAATAGAGTAAAAGTAAACTAAAGAAAGATAAAGTGAGAGATTATATTTGCCTGCTACTAGAGTTCAATTGTGGATAAATAGGCGCCTATAGGGAAAATTGCAGCTGCCATAGTTTGGCCCAATTGGGTCTAATGTATATTTGATTTTATTTGGATCATGAATAGCCCCGTTTGGGTTGTTAGGCAACCTCGTTTGGGTTTGCTTGACCCGTCTAGAGTATAATTTGGCCCCGTTTGGATCTATAGATCTGATATCTTCGGATATCCCCCATTTTGATACTGAAGTGTATCGATGGTTCCCGTTATCCACTGATAGAGCTAAGGTAGACTAAACTATAAGTATAGTATAGACATTAAAGTATAAAATATTAAGCAAGCATCATATAAAAGCTAAGGATATTGCTTGATTACATGTCTGATATTATTTGCTTGTATTATTTCATAAATTTAAATAAATAGAGGTTACCAAGTAACACATGATGTGTATGCTATTTATAGTTAGTTCCAAATGTTTGAAATTGCTTAAATGATTTAAATGCATGAAGAATTCTCAGTCAATATACAATACCAGCATGCTAAATTAACTATTTAGTTTTTTTTAAATGTTTTTATTGTTCACTACATGAGGTTGATAGATTTGTCAAGAATTTCTAATCCATTGATTACATGTTAAATAAATGTATATATATAAAGTGTGTTGAGCGTGATTACTGATGAAGTAATGTTAATATAGAAATGTTTTAAAAATATATATATATATATATATATATAAGGTAAAGATATAATAGTTTAATAAAAATACTAAGTATTAAAACAAATGAGAAATATGGCATTTTACACATGGAATATATTATACAAAGGTATAAGGAATATAATTTACCTAAATATAGTACCATGCTTCTAAGATAGTTAAGTATATCAAAGATATCACTAAAATAAAAATGTGGGAACTCATAAAGTGTAGATGAAGTATATATAAATGTTTGTAAATAAGTGATAGAAATATGGCATGGTTATTAAAATGTTTGGCAATTGATATTAATACATGAATAATATAGTCAACAATTTTTGACAACTAATAATTCAAAGTAAGCTTTATGAGTTCCCACATTTTGATGACTATATTATTCATGTATTAATATCAATTGCCAAACATATAGAAATTCAGAAAGTAAGCTTAATATTGGTTAAGTATAGCAAAACATAATATAATTATGGGAGATTATTGTGAATATTGTTTATAATGATTGGTTTATTTGCTTTAAGATGTATATATATATGGGCTTTCATCTTGATGACCTTTAAAAAGGGTCATCCACATGTTTTTGTTCCCCACTAAGCTTTATAGCTTAGCATGGGTGTTTCATCCGTGTAGGTTGCAAGTAAGGATTTTTCCTTGGGATGATATCTGCAACGGGATGGCCAATTCAAGAGAAAGATTGAAAGTATAGTCTAATGTTAAGTGCAATTTGATTACAAGATTCTTATTTATTTGACAAGGATGTGATGTACAGATGATTCATTAAAGTAAATATTGTATTGCTTAAAGATACTCTTAAGTATACAGTAAAGTTTTTCGAGCATAAGAACATGGTTAGCATGCTTAATGAAATATGATATAGTACTTATAGCTATGTATGGAATAAGGGTGCTACAAGTATGATCATGTTCACATATATTGCCTTATTGATAACATGCTAAATTACATAATGTGATGACATATGCTTAATAGTAAGTACTTTTATTGTTATATGCCTATATGAATGCATGTGTATATGTAGTTACTTCTGATTATGAATCTTTTTACATGATCACATCTATATGATGTGCTGTAATGCGAAGTTCTTATAACAAGGCTTATTTTATGATGAGCACTTGAACATGTATGACACATTACGTGATTGTCATAGTATGATCATGTTAAAATGTGATATTTGATTATCGCATGATTTTAAACTATGTGAAGTAATATATGAATTTATCTATATAATTACGCCATGGCAATGATATAGCTATCCTATTAATGTACATTTGCAAATTGATTATGTAGCACCCCCTATGCAAATAGCCTATTTATCTGATAATTTAAATACTATTAATCATGCTTATACAACATATTCGCTTAACCATTTTTTTACCATCAATCATGTCATACGGTTTTATATACCTATGTACGTGCTACAAGTCTACTCCTGTTTTGCATTTCATACTTAGTATCATGCATACTATACTATATGAATATTACTTTATGTATATTACATGCACACATACTCTTTTTCAGCTTTACTACTAGTGAGTTACAACACTCCTCACAGGTTATATACATTTTATAAGATAACTTGCCATAAAGCAAAACATATGATAATAGTAATACAAAAATATCCTACATCAAGGTTAACAATCGATGGTTGGCCCTTCCTAATGCAGAGATCGTCCCTCAACAAAAGTCTTGTTAAACTGTACCTACACGAATAAATAACCCATGCTAAGCTATAAAGCTTAGTGGGGAATATCTACAGATGGATGACCACTCACAACGGTCATCAAAATATACATACAATATGTATTATAAATAACATGTACAACATAATATGACAATAATAACAAATACTTTAAAGCATAAAACATATCCTCATGTACATAAAAATTGTACCCAAGAGAGTAACAAATATTCTCATATTCATACTTCGTATAGACAATAATTTTCCATTTGAACATATTCAAATGAAATATAATTTCTATTGACAAACCAACAATATAATCCATAATATCAATCTTTAGTCAGATAAACTTTAATTGTTTAATTTTGATCATTACTATAAATAAAGTTTAGTCTGTCTTAGCTTTATCAGTGGATAACGGGAACTATCGATACACATCGTTATGAAAATGAAGAATATCCAAAGATATCGGATCTATAGACCCAACAGGGCCAAAAGATACTGTAGACCGGTCAAGCAGACCAAAATGGGGTCGCCTATCAACCCCAATGGGGCTATTCATGATCCAAATAGTATCAAACATACTTTAAACCCAATTGGGCCAAACTATGGTAGCTGCAATTTCCCTATAGGCACCTATCTATCCACATCTGAAACTCTATTGTAGGCAGAACTATATTCATAATCAAATCACATATTACGACTGTATTCAGAGTATACTATTTGTACATATATGGAATCTTGTAAAACTATGAGTTCTCTGGTGTATAAATAGATATATGCACATTTCATAAGCCAAGTTATATAATTAGCTCATCCAATTCGTATGACTATCAATTTGCATCATGACATATAGGCATGACATATAATCATCATATCATTTACTTGATCATGTTCTCATTAATCATCTCACATGTTTATAGTCATGCTAGAACTTCTTCTATCTCATAGGGCAATTACATGCTCATACACTCATGTATATAATCATAAATGTGCATACCTGTAGGTACATTCGTATATAGTAGGCTTATTCCTATAAGCATGTTTACCAATATATATGCCTTTATCATCATTCAGATCATGTGCACTTTCATGTCATAGGATTACATATGTATACATCAATTTGGCATATGGCAATCATATACAAGTCTAATTACATGTATAGGTTAGATATTTAATCACTAATCTTTATTCATATACAAATGAATGTACAATATATTCATATACCATCATTCATGAGTGACCCAGAGGAAGAAGATGCATGAGTCGTGAAGAGCTTCACGACTCGGCAAGGACACAATCTGTTCTTCAACTTCACTTCGATAAAATTCAGCAAAATGCAAATCTTAAATTTCTGTCAATCACAACAAATTCCAACAATTAATTCCACATGTAATATGAACTGTCCTAATTCCCATACCTTGGCTGAAAATCCCTATGTCTTCAACCTCAAGCAATACCTTTTCCTTTGCTCTTTCTTCCTTCCTCTTCTCCTTCACAAATATCATCGTCATTCAAATTTCCAGCACTTAATTAAAATTCTCCTTAGTCAAAATGAAAAGAAGAAGAAGAAGAAGATGATGAAGGGTTCATTAATAGATTAATTACCTTAGTTTAATGCCTTAAACTCCTTATTAACCAACATGCACAATTCCCTCTTCAAGTTTACTTAAGAAATCAACTTTGAATCATAAAAGAGAGAGAAAGAAGAACATTTATGTGTTTTCTTGAAGGAATGCCGTCCCACTCTCTCTTCTCTCTCTTCAAAGTTGGATTTTTATAATAGTAATGGATAATTCCCTTTTTAGTCCTTAAACCTTTTGCATGCCACAAAATAACCTAGCTAATCTTTGTATGTTAAACTTTAACCCATCCTTTTAATTCCTTTCATACATTAACCTATCAATTTATTCCTTCTCTCAAATTGACCTTTAAATATATGCTTCTATCCACATTTGACCCTTAAGTTTTTGAAATTATAAATTTACCTCAAATTAATACCTTTTTACTTCAATTGCACCCTCAATTAATATTAAACCATACTCTTAAATTTTATTTTCATGCAATTAGCATAATAACATGATAATTTACCCCCTTGACCCTTACTTATACAAAATCCTCATTTAATTTAATCTTAATCAAATAAAAATCCCATTTAAAAATATGCAAATTAAATTAGGGTCATGTTAGGGGCCTTACAAATTAGTTAAATGCAAGCATTATATATGAAAAGAGAATTAAATTAGAATATTTTTTGCGCTTAGAGTTTAATCGTGTATAGATAGGTGCTTATAGGGATATTGCAGCTACCACAGTTGACCTATTAAGGTCTAAAGTACAGTTGATCCCGTTGGATCACAAACAACCATTTGGTTTGCTGATTGACCCATTTGGGTCCATTTGACCGGTCCATCATACAGTCGACCCTATTTGGGTCTATAGTTTTGATATCTTTGGATATCCACCATTTTGATACCCTCGGGTATCCACCGATCCCTTTATCCACCTTTAGAACTTAAGCAGGCTAAGTTACAACTTAAATATATCATAGTCAAATACAGTATAACGAGGCATATGATTTGTGGAATATCATGATTTATTGAGTTTTCTAATGCAAGTATTATATTCTTTTGCTTATCTATATATGTATAGATTATTTTATGAAGTGTTGGAATTTATGGAGACTACTATGAATGTAGGATTACATTTTTGATTAAAATCATTATATTATTATCATATGCTTATTCTTTATATGTTGCTCTAAGTTATTTATGACTTTATGAATCCGACAATCATTGTGCGTGGTTGTCTTCTATAGTTATTATCCCACTAAGCTGTATAGCTTAGCACGGGTTATTTTAATCTGTGTAGGTTTTATAGTCAAGGCTTTTACACAAAAACGTTCTCTGCATCAGGACAGGCCAACACCAGTCTATAGAAGCTAATGTAGGGATTTTGATTAAATTTTGTATAAGTTCCTTACATGTTTAATATGTATAAAGGTTATATAATATATGTATGTCATATGGAGGATCATGTTGTAATAAGCTCATAGCAAGAATGCTAGTATATGCATGCATCTAGGAGCTAGAATGATTATATTATATGTGCTGGAATGCTGAATGCTATGCATGATAATGAATAGACTAAGATAGTTGAATGATTAGATGGATCAGGTGGTATGAATGCATGTAGATGTTAATCGGGTTAATAACCTAACATAACATGACTTAAATATATATCATAATATATGATAGAGATACTAGATTAGGGCATTTCAATTTGGTATCAGAGCTTAGGTTTAGTCTTTTATGGGCAATTTGATTATAAGATTCTATAATATAAGATAGTGTTGTGTTGGCCTAATGCAGAAGTTCCTATTTTCTTATGTATTAAAGATGTAGAATTCCTCTAGGGATGCTATAGAAGAATCGAATGAAAGTAATTTGCCGGTTAGATCAAATCCTTCTAACCTAGTGACTTTATTATCCCTTTAAAATGAAATTCATGCTACTGTTCCTGGAGAAGCCTTGTTGAAAATTTCTCAGGATATAGCCCAGATTCTACAAAGAATGACTATACCCAAAGCTCCAATATCTGAAATTAGGAAGCATGGGGCATAAAAATTTATAGGCACTAATTTAGAACAATCTGAGGAAGTTGAGTTCTGGTTGGAAAGGCTAAAGAGGATATTTGATGAAATTAACTGCCTTGCAAATCACAAGGTATCTTGTATTGTGTCCTTACTTCAAGGCATGGCTTATGATTAATGGAAATTGCTATTAAGACAACCTCAGTTACCTAACCCACTTACCTGGGAATTCTTTGAGGAGGAGTTCAAGAAGAAATATGTTACCGAGGCATATAAAGAGGAGAAATTAAAGCAGTTTTTGAATTTGAGACAAAAAACTTTATCTGTGGTTGAGTATGAAAAAGAATTTAGCCGGTTGTGCAAGTATGTTTCTAAGGAGATGTTGGCAAAAGTTTTTAAATGCAGACATTTTGAAAATGGGCTAAATGATTGAATTAAAGAGAAATTGTTCGAATTTACATCTCTAAATGTGGTGGATTTTAATCAACTAGTTATAGCTGCTATGAAAGTTGAGTAGTACGAAATAGCTAAAAGAGAGAGGGAGCACAAAAGAAGTGATTCTAGAGGAGGATCTTCCACTAGAAAAAGATTTAGAGGAGCTCAAGGAGGTCAGCCAGCAGAGTCTATTTTTAGTTCTGCTAACAAAGGAAAGAAACAAAAATCCCCTTCCATCTTTAAATTTGTAAAGGAAGCTTCAGGAAGACACAGTGGGGGTCAAACACCTAAATGTCCACAATGTTCCAGGCATCATTAGGGTAACTATAGAAAATTGGCTGGAAAATGCTTTAGATGTGGCAGTACTAACCATTTTATGGCAAATTATCCTTGAAAATGGCATCAAGGTTTAAGCAACAGGGTAGCAGGGGAGCTTCTAATGCACCCCCATCAGGTAGAGATAAAGGTAGAGGCAGAAGAAGGGGTGGATCAAATCATCATGGATCCCTATCCCAGAACATGTCAGAAATAGTTAATAGACCTTTTGCTCAGATGGTTTCTAGTCGGACTTATGCAATGAAAGCTTGGGAGGAACAAAATTGTCCAAAAGTCATAACTGGTACTTTTTCTCTTTATAATTATGACATGCATACACTTATTGATCCTGGCTTTACTCATACTTATATCTGCACTGGGGATTTAGGTAGAGATATGTCTAAAGTACAACAGTTAGATTTTGATGTGTGTATGACTAGTCCATTGGGACATAGTGTAATTGTTAATAAAGTATGTAAAAACTATTATATAGTAGTTTAGGGGAGAGAGTTTTTAGCATATTTGATTGTGTTGCCTTTTATGAGTTTGATGTAATTATGGGAATGGATTGGTTATCTAAGCATCATGTATTGGTGAATTGTGAAATGAAAACAGTAACTCTCAAGGGTGATTAAGGGAAAAAAGTGGTAGTTAAGGGCAACTATTCTAAACTAATGACTAATGTTATATCAGCAATGCAAACTAGACGTTGTCTTATAAAAGGATGTGAAGCATTTTTAGCTTTACTCCTTGACTCAAAAAGAGTTACAATAAAGCTTGAGAATATACCTATTGTGAATGAATTTCTAGAAGTATTTCTTGAGGAATTGCCTGGTTTTTCTCCAGAAAGAGATGTTGAGCTGTCTATTGATTTGTTACCTGGTACAGTGTCGATCTCTAAGGCACCATACAGAATGGCTCCAACTGAATTAAAAGAGCTAAAGGTTTAATTACAGTAATTATTAGACAAAGGCTTCATCAAACCTAGTGTGTCACCTTGGGGTGTTTTGGTTCTTTTTGTTAAGAAGAAAGATGGATCGATGAGAATGTGTATCGATTATAGATAGTTGAATAAAGTGACAGTGAAGAACAAATATCCTTTGCCTCGTATTGAGGATTTGTTTGATCAATTGAGTGGTGTTGGTGTGTTTTCAAAGATAAACTTGCGATCAGGTTATTATTAGCATAGAGTTAAATATGGGGATGTTACTAAAATTGCATTTAGAACCCGTTATGGGCATTATGAATTCTTAGTTATGCCATTTGGGTTGACAAATGCACCTGTTGCATTCATAAATCTTATGAATAGGGTATTTAGACCCTACTTGGATTCATAAATCTTATGAATAGGGTATTTAGACCCTACTTGGATCATTTTGTTGTAGTGTTTATTGATGAAATATTGGTTTACTCCAGAAATGAAGTTGAGCATGTTGAACATCTGAGGATTATATTGCAAACCTTGAAAGAAAATTAGTTGTTCGCCAAGTTGAGTAAAAGTTACTTTTGGCTTAATGAGGTTTCTTTCCTAGGTCATGTTGTATCTGTTGAAGGTGTTAGGGTTGATCCAAATAAAATTAAAGCTATTGTTAATTGGAAACCACCCAAGAATGTGCATGAAGTTAGAAGTTTTCTTGAGTTGGTAGGTTACTATTTTCATTTTGTGAAAGGTTTTTCCATCATTGCTTCACCACTTACTAAGTTATTAAAGAAGAATATTAAGTTTGAGTGGTCTGATCGTTGTTAAGCAAGCTTTGATTAGTTGAAGAAAATATTAACTGAAGCTCCAGTGTTAACTCAACCAGTGTCAGGAAAAGAGTATGCAATGTACAATAATGCCTCCAAGATTGGGTTGGGATGTATATTAATGTCAGATGGTAAGGTACTAGCTTATGCATCTAGACAGTTGAAAATGCATGAACAGAACTACCTGACTCATGATCTAGAATTGGCAGTTGTAATTTTTACTTTGAAGATTTGGCGGCATTACCTGTATGGTGAAAAATGAAGAATTTATACGGATCATAAAAGCCTTAAATACTTGCTTACTCAAAAAGATCTTAATTTGAGGCAGGGAAGGTGGTTAGAGCTATTCAAAGATTATGATTGCATAGTTGATAACCATTCGAGAAAGGTAAATGTGGTTGCTGATGCCTTGAGTCATAAGACAATGGAAGCATTGATGTTAAAGTAGTACAGTTGGAAATTTGCACCAGATGGTGCACTACTAGCACAGCTTAAAGCTATATCCATGGTTAGGCAAATAGTGTTAGATGCTCAAAAGGAGGATGAAAAGTTGCAATAGATTGTGAAAGCAGTATATGAAGGAGGTCAATCAGATTTTTTAGTAAAAGAGGATGGAAGTATATACTACCATAACAGGTTGTGTGTTCCTTATGACAAAGAAGTGAAAAAAATATTTTTACATGAAGCGCATAATACTGCATTAACTGTGCATCCAGGCGGGAACAAGATGTATTAAGAGTTGAAATTGTTTTACTTGTAGCCTAGCATAAAGAAGGATATTATTGAATATGTTTCTAAATGTTTAACATGTTATCAAGTGAAAGAAAAACATCAGTTTCCTTTATGTCTTTTAAATCCTATTCCGATCCCACAGTGGAAGTGGGAAGACATTACCATAGATTTTGTTACTGGTTTGCCTCTTGCTCAAAGAAAATATAATGTTGTCTGGGTATTAGTGGATAAGTTAACAAAAATAGCTCACTTTATACTGGTTCAAACAGATTATTCTATGGATAAGCTTGCAGAAATATATGTGAATAAGAATGTATGGTTACATGGTATACCAGTATCAATAATTTATGATCAAGATCCAAGGTTTACTTCAAGATTTTGGCAGAGTCTACAACAAGCTTTGGGAACACAGCTCAAGTACAGTATAACTTTTCATTCTCAAACAGATGGACAATCCAAAAGGGTTATCAGGTTCTAAAAGATATGATGAGGGGATGTACTTTGAAGTTTTCTAGAAGTTGGGATAAATATGTGGCTTTAATGGAATTTGCCTACAATAACAGTTATCAGAAGAGTATTCAAATGGCACCATTGAGGCTTTATATGGCAGGAAAAATGTTAAACTCCAGTCTGTTGTACTGAGTTGACTGAATGCAAAATAATCGATCCCGACCTTGTTAGGGATACAGAGGAAACAGTTCAAGTTATCAAGCAGAGGTTGAAAGAAGCAAGTGACTGATAGAAATCCTATGCTAACTTGAAAAGAAAGGAAATTGAGTATCAAATGGATGACAAGGTATTTTTGAAGGTATCTCTATTGAGAAAGGTACTTAGATTTGGGAGAAAAGAAAGCTCAATTCGAGGTTCATTGGTCAATATGAAATCCTTCAAAGAGTCGGACCAGTGGCTTATAGATTGGCTCTTCCTATGGAATTAGCCAAGCTCTATGATGTGCTTCATGTGTTTATGCTTAGAAGATATCGCTCAAATGAGTCACATAAGCTGCAAGTTCAAGACATTCAAGTACAACTGAATTTCACATATGATAAGGAATCGAAAGGAATCCTGGCTAGGGAAATCAAAAAATTGAGGAACAAGCAAATCCCTCTGGTCAAAGTACTTTGGCAACAACATGGTGTACAAAAAGTAACTTGGGAATCGGAAGCAACCATGAGGGAGCAATATCCTTAATTGTTTGAAACAAGTATGAATTTTAAGGATGAAATTCCTTGAGGGGGAGAGATTTGTGAGACCTCTAACATGACCCTAATTAGTAATGCATGGTTGATTATAGTTATAATTAATTGAGATTAACTTTAGATTGTGAATTTCACTTAAGGTGTGGGAAAAGTGATAAATTCATTATATTATAGTAATTGTATTAAAGTAAAATTTATAAATCTAGTTTAATAATATTTAAGGGTATAATTGAAGAATAAAGAATTAATTGTGGGGTAAATTTGTAATTATGGAATCTTAAGGGTTAATTGTGATTAAAGATATAAATTAAGAGGTTGATTTAAGAGAAGGAATAAATGGGAAGCTCATTTTATAACATGCAAAAAGGTGAGAGGCTTTAGTGAAACATGCAAAAAGAGAAAGGATTGAAGAGGGAATTTTCCATAACCTTTATAAGTAGTCAACATTAGGTTAAGAGATATAAAGAGGAATCGAAAAAGCTTGAAGAATTATAGAAATTTCTCTCTAATTTCATCTCATTCATCCATTGTCAAACATCTAAGAAAATCATTAAAGAAATCATTGCATGTGGAAATTAATCAAGGGAAATTAGTGAAAACATTAAGGTAAGCATACCAATTTGATTGTTCATAATCTTCTTCTTCATCTTCTCCCTATTTTAGTTGGGGTTTGAGTTAGTAAAATGCTGGAAATTCTTTTTAAATGGATAAATTGTTATGAAAGGTGAAGAAGAAGTTAGGAAGAGCAAAGGAAAGGGGAAGGCACAAGATTGAGGCTAGGGGATATTCAGCCTGATGGAATATGACATGGTATGATGGTGATGATAACACAACGGAAAAAAAAAATTTTATCATACATACCATACAATTCCAAAGCAAGAAACGAAACATGCAATTTTAGGGTTGTAAAACTTACAACTTTAGATGCACTTCAATATTTGGTTTTGGCGATGACCAGCAATCAAGAGTGATTTATCAACCTTTGATCTTCTTCGCCAATGCCAAAAGAACAGCCTTTATGCCACTCTTCTCTATGTTCACACACACAATTGCAAAGACGGCTTAAAATCGAGATTGCTAGCTCTCTGTTTAAGTATAGTGTAATGGCAATTGATTAAAGCTACAAAATTTGATTTTGCACTTCTCTAAGGTTGCTATTACTACCCAAAATCATAAGAGAATGAGGAACAATCCTTTCTCCTTGTGAAAAATTGGCCAAAATAAAATTGTGAAAGAGAGTTACTATTCACGAGTTACTATTCATGCCACACACAAAATTAGGTTTTCTTATTTTTTTCTCATCCAATATATATATTATCTTATTTATTAAGTGATAAATCTCAAATATACTACCTTAGGATAATTAATATTAGCTAAAGATAATTAATATTTGCCTTTATCACTTAATTAAAATAAGTAATATTTATTGATAAAAACTCTTTTAATTTATCCAAGATAAAAACAAAAGACATATTAATCAAATTAACCACTTAATTAAATCAGAATATACAAGACATATTAATCAAATAAACTACTTAATTAATATAAAGGATATGCAAAAATTCCTTGATTTCTCTCTAGGAATTTCGGCCAATAGTATTCCTATTTAAGTGATTTATTTGATCATAATCCTTTTAGGCTTTAAAACTCAATTAATTAAATTGATACAAGACATTTAATTAATTGAAATTAAACCTTGTGGGCTGAAAGTCTCTCTCTCATGGGCCAAGGTCCAATAGCAATTTAATAATCCATTACACATATTAATTTGACTTTAATTAAAAGCCCAAATTAATGCCCAATACTTAATTTAAATATTTTAAGCCCAATGCTTTATGTGCGATCCTATAGGTTCATTTAATGTTGGCAATGAATTAATTAAAATGCTATATATATTCTCTAGCAAGATATTATAGCATTCCAAATTAAATGAAAATGTATATGGCATTTAGTGACCTAATGCAATTTTGCATAGTCCCTTACCGATAAATATCAAAATTAATATAAGGCATGGAACTAGTCATCCTTATATATATTAATTCCTTTCTTGATATTACAGTGACACTAAACTCTTAGATAAATAATGATTACTCATTTTTTCATCTCGATATGGCCATACACTTCTTAGTTCACTGATTAAGTGGTCGATGATATTTTCTCTCTTTTTGAGAGGGGTAATCCCTTCACTTCTCTCATGCTCTCTAACATGAATCAATGTATACCCATGCATACCCGTACTTGTCACTCTGTTACGAGCACGTTAGGTGTATGTCAAAGCACACAGTAATTCATAAAGAGTTTCATAGAGATTTTAGGTCTAAGAACTCCGATACAAAACTTGCATATGAGAAACACTTATGACTTGTACCATGTAGTGTTCTCATGAGCGGATCGTATCTAGATACCATGTTCTTTAACATGTATCTATGATCCCTGATTGACACTCTTGTCCTAATGATCTGTAAGACAAAACTCATAATATCAGAGAGAGCATACTAGTCTTAATTCATTATTATTCCCATAATAATGAGTAACTAGGGATATTTAGAATGAAGTCTCATTTGTTTTAAGGTCTTACAACCATGTGCCACACATATGATAACTTAAACCGAAACAACATTCTTGGATAGTTCTATCAATTGATATGCATAGGAATACAATGGATAAAACAAATGCCTCATTTTATTAATTCAAACTGTTTTATTACAATGCATTGGGGCTAGGGCTTACACTAACACAGCCAAGGTAAGGGATTCTTAGGACCCTTAAGTATATGTATGTGGTTAATCGGAGAAGTAAAATGATTTATTATAAGATTGGTTGAGCATCTGATTTGAGCATAAACTTTGTAGGAGGATTGATAGGAAGAAGCATGTAAGCATATAAAAAAGAAAGAAAATAGTTGCTATAATTTAAGCATAAATTGAGTTAGTAAGTTTCAATTGAAATAATTTTAACTTTATACTTTAAATAAGTAATATACCTACAACTTTGTAGAAGCATTTTTGGGCTAAATATGTCTATATGATGATTTTAATTTTATTTGAAATTATAAAGAGCTGTTAATTTCGTTTCTGGAATAGATTCTGGAAAATGGGACCTGATTTCTTTTATAATGGTAAAAATTCTATGAGGTTGAATCCTATGCAAAATAAACTTATAAATGAACATTTTATATGAAGGAAGATTTGTCTAATTCTGTTTGTATGAATGTCTAATGTGAGCTTGAAATTCATGAAAATTGGTTGCATTGTTAAGGAATAGATTGTGGTAATTTGGGCATAAATCTTGGTAGATGAGTCAAAATGCTATGCAGTAAAATTATGGATAAATTAAATACCTAGGAGCAGAACTTTGTTGAAGGAAAATTAGGCTGATTCATTCCCCATTTTATTCTATAAATTTTAAAAGTAGTAACAATAACTGTATTTGAATATATGAACAGCCTATGGTGTTTCTTAAATATCTCGAATTATAGATGTGATATTGTGATGAATTTTGATTTTTTAGAAACTAGACATATAGAAGAATGAATTTAGAGAATGTCAGTTGGCTTAAAAATAACATTTTCTAAACCAAAAGGGCAACCTAAGTTTGATCCAAAATGCTGCCCTTATGTAGATTTGTGTAGGCAGAATTTTAATTTGTTTTCTATATTTGGTTTAAACATAGTTATGTTAAATATCCTTTTATATGATAACACCTTGGATTTGATATAACATGTGATATGATTATTGATAAAAGTCCCTATATATATATATATATATATATATATTCACATATGTACTTAAGTAAAGATTGTTGACAAATATATTAAATATGCATATGTGATTGAACTTAAATACTTGCTTGTTATATGCAAAATTATTTATATGTTTATAGTCCCATGAAGAGTAAATGTGTATTTCAACATGCACTTATACTATGAAATAAAGAAATATATTAGTATGATCATGTTCACATATAGTGCCTTATTGATAACAAGGTAAAGTACATAATGTGATGACATGTGCTCAATAGTAAGTACTTGTCTTGTTATATGCCTATATGAATGCACTTGTATATATATGTACTTGTGAATATGAATCTTTTCACATGATCACATCTATACGATGTGCTATAACACAAAGTTCTTATAACAAGGCATGTTTTATGATGAGCACTTGAATAGGTATGACACATTGCATGATTGTCATAGTATGATCATGTCAAAGTGTGATATCTGATGATAGCATGATTTTAAAGTATGTGAAGCATTTTATGAATTTGCATATATAATTACGCCATGGCAATGATATAGCTATCCTATTAATGTACATGTGCAAATTGATTAGTTAAATGCGAGCATGATATATGAAAAGAGAATTAAATAAGAATATTGCCTGCACTTAGACTTCAATCGTGGATAGATAGGTGCCTATAGGGATATTACAGTTGCCATAGTCTACCTGTTTAGGTCTAGATTATATTTGATGCCATTGGATCACGAACAACTATTTGGGTTGCTAATTAACCCGTTTGGGTCCATTTGATCGGTCCACCTTATAGTCGACCCTGTTTGGATCTATAGTTTTGATATCTTTGGATATCCACCATTTTGATACCCTCGGGTATCCACTGATCCCGTTATCAACCTTTAGAACATAAGCAAGCTAAGTTATGATATAAATACATCACAATTAGTTACAATATAACGAGAAATATGATTTATGGAATATCATGATTTGCTGAGTTTTCTAATGCATGTGTTATATTCTTTTGGCTTATCTATATATGTATAGATTATTTTAGGAAGTGTTAGAATTTATAGAGACTACTATGAATGTAGGATTACATTGTTGATTAAAATCTTTATATTATTGTCATATGCTTATTGTTTATATGTTACTCTAAATGATTTTATGTTATATATGACTTCACGAATCTGACAATCACTATGTAACACCCTCTATGCAATTCCAAGTATGTATTACTTTATTAACATTTTTACAACAGTCAATTTACTATTTAGTTTGAGAAAAATTCTAGCAGCATGATGACATAATATTCATGCTGCCTAAACTTGCAATATTTAGGTTACACTCCCAAATATCATTTCTTTAACTTCCAAACATCAACAATCAACACAACAGTTCAAAATGATTCATCATGCAATCAAGTAAAAGCATCTCTTTAAACACAACAACCATAAATTTTACTAAGATCATAAGTTATTACAATAACTCCATAAAGTATTATGAAATCTTGTGAAATATTTACAACCCAAAAGTTCTTTTACTCTGTACATGCCACTACTGGTCTTCAGCGCCAGCTGGCTACACTTGTCCCTACATGCAGTCACAATAAACTACATGCTAAGCAACATAGTCGCTTAGTGGTGGATAAATATACATAAAATTTCACCAACTATATTCTAAGTATTTAAATCAATTAAATTCATTAATAGGTTAATGGCATAATTTTCTCCTAACTGGCTCAAAAATATTCTTTTATATCTAATTTAACAATTTCACCATTTTAAGTGAAAAATTTCAGTTATACCCCTGAAGTTTGACTTTTCTTAAATTTAACCAATTTAACTCTAATTTTGACACGTTTGACTCCCTTTGATTTTTATTTGCTTTAATTATAGAAGTTATGTTTTGGTCTTTAAAATTTTTCCTTAGATTAAAAAATTAATGTTTGGTCCCTGTAACTTTCTTTAGTTATGGATTTGCCCTTTTTAGTCAAATTACCAATCTTGACTATTTTATCCACATTTTTACCCAAATTTGATCATTTTTCCCTCGGTTAATCGCGTAATTATGTTTTTACCCCTATTGAACATATATATCCCATTTTCACCTCATTTCACTCTTATTCACATTTTTAATATTTTAAAGACCGTAAATACCCTTTTTTCACATTTTAATGTAAAATTACCATTTTTCCCCTAGTTGTAGACAACGAGAAAACTATGAACCGGATAAGCAGATGAGCAAATCCAATAGGTGGGAGCAACTATACCAATATGGTTTAATGCTACTCCTCAGTATATTAGTATAATAAGTTGGCTAACAGTGCAATTTTACTCTTTCAGTGCAATAATAGTAGAGTGAAAGTAAAGTAGCAGTACAGTATACAAAATACTGCGAATAAGTGTCCTTATGGCTAGCCATACTATCCTAGGGTGATGGTTTACCCATTGAGCACTAAAGGCATAATAAATTATTGTAATTTCTTACTTTATTTTATTTTTACACTGGTTTACATACCAAACATATTATGTTAACGTTGTCATAATTTCATTTATACTTCTTCAAGCTCATTAATTATACATTTCATAGTTATACATATATTAATACAAAAATATAATGAAAACATGGCATTATATACATGTACATCATTCGGCCACTTAAAGGCCTCACAGTTACACATTGTTTTATTCTTCCTTTTATAACATTCATAATTGTATATTTTATGACATAATGTAGTGAAATATACCATTTTCACATGAATATTTTAAAGTTCTCATAAGTTCCATCAATATGTAACTATGGCACAATTAATTAAAATTCTCAAAATTTATTCTAATTAACGTAATTATATTCCTTATTCCTTAATTTATTAAATTAGCATCAAACACCCAATTAAAGGTCAAATTACACTAAGGTACCCTAAAGTACCATATTCGGCCAACCTAATTACACTCACTTTTAATTTATTTTCATCAGTCATTTATGTTTCTAATGGTTCAAATCAACATTATATCACATTAATTTACATTATTTCATCATTTCATGCAATCTAACATAGTTACATAATGTAGAAATCATATAAAATTACACTATATTAGTGAAATTAAATGTAATTTGTATCCACTAACCTCAATTAGGTTGTTTTCTACTTACTCTTCCTTTTTCTTTCCCTTTCTTCTTTGGTTCCTTTCTTCCTCTATGTTTTCCTATTTTGGCCAAATTTGCAAGGGAGAAAATTACATCATTAATGCATGTTTTCAGCCATTTAAAATGCCACTATAATTCCCTAGTCCAATTCTATATGCCTATAAAATTTCCCCTTTAAATTCCACTTAAATCTGAAAAAATCACAAAATCATACCTTAGGATTTTTGCCTTAAATCCCTAATTTCTTAGCCTCCTTTTGATAAAAATCCTTTTACAGGTTGAAGAGGATCAATTTTTAAGCTTTAGGTTGCAATTAGGGTCTGTGATTTAATGAAATAAAGCTTGAGATGAAGAAAAATGGAGGAGAGACAACAAAAGTGAGGGGTTCGGATTTTGAAGAAAAAGGGGAAGGAGTGGCAAAAATTTTAGGGTTGTTTGCAGATTTTATTGAGCTAATATTGGGTGTCTTTGAGTGTACCAAAGGAGGGGTCAAGATTCAACTTCTATTTGATCCAAGGGCTCTAATTTTTGTCACTTATTGGCTATACATCAACCTAGGCTCATCCCACTGGCCTAAACTCACTCACACTTGATCATAACCTTATATTAATGTCTCATTATCTTTTTAGGATCAAATTCTCTGGTTTGACCCTCCAAATGACCAGGTCTTGATTTTTCACCTTGAAATATGAATTTTTGTTCCCAATATCAGATTGCTCTAAAGTTTTATACCGAGTGTCCTTACATATTCAAGAAAGTGTGGTAGAAACTTCAGCCAATTTCAACATCATTTCGGTATATTTCTGGCCTCCTCAGCCTGTTTAGCCGGGCCGAAACCCAACATTCCAAAATTATCAGAATTATTATTTTTTAGTTCCTAGGGTGTCTTTACATTAGTTACATGTTATATGTGAAATTTTTTGGAAATCATAGATCTCTAGGTCCCTCAATCGCTATGTCAAATTTTGGGTTGACCCGTGAAATTTTTCTTTATTTGCCCATTTAGAGACCTTTTTGATCCCAGTTTCTCTTCAAATTATACCATTAGAGTCCACTCAACCTGTACTTTCATTTCTCAGTCTCATGTCACACTGTCCACCTGGTCTCCAATCTTGGATTTTCGATCCCGACATAATTACCCCTTTATACTTGTCACCGAGTTTTCTCGCCCAATTCAACTCCGTTTTCCCAAAAATTTAACCTAGGGTAATTTCTCATGTTATGTAACGTAACATGCATGACAAATGCAAAAATTGGGGTGTTACAGTACTCCTCCCTTAAATAAAATTTCATCCTAAAAATTTACTTGTATCTAAAAGGTTAGGGTACTGTTGTCTCATCGTCTCTTCAGGTTCCTAGGTAGCTTCTTCCATATTATGGCATGTCCAAATCACTTTAACTAATGGGATCTGTTTATTCTGCAATTGCCTAGTTTTTCGTGCTAAAATCCTCATTAATTCTTCATCATATGACAAGTTAGGCCTTAACTGTATTTCTTCAGATGTGATAACATGAGATGGATTCGAAGGATATCTCCTCAACATAGAAACATAAAATATGTCATGGATCCTTTCTAGTTCAGAGGGTAGCTTTAACCTGTACGTCACTGGTCCCATGCACTCTATTACCTCATAAGGTTTGATAAATCTGGGGCTAAGCTTGCCCTTTTTAACAAATCAGATAACCTTCCACCACAGCAAAACTTTTAGAAATACTTTATCTCCTACGTTAAATTCTATGTTCTTTCTCTTCAAATATGCATATGATTTATGTCGGTCTATCGCTGCTTTCCAGTTATCTCTGATTAGTTTCACCTTTTCTTCTGTTTCTTTCATCAAGTCGTGTCCCACTAACTTGCTCTCACTCAATTCTATCTAGCATAAAGGTGTTCTACACTTCCTCCTATACAGTGCTTCATATGGTGCTATTTTAATGTTGGACTGGTAGCTATTGTTATCGGCGTATTCAGCTAATGGAATATATCTCTCCCAACTGCCTTCAAATTCTAGTACACAACACCGTAACATATCTTCCAATATCTGTATTGATAAGTGTGAGTTATATATAGTTTTTGATATGTTTTAAGCTTGGTTATTTAGTTATTTTGATTTTATTTAGGTTAAAATAGAGTTAAATTATAAATATTTATGTTTTTGAGGGTAATCCCATGTTTTGTTTGGTTTTCAGGCTAAAATTGATATGAAAAGACTTAAATTGCAAAAAGGGCAAAGATTAGGGCCAAAACTGCAAATATACAGAATTGATACGAGAAAACGAGCATTCAGTCTAGAAGCTTTTCACGTGACCACGTGAAATCACTGAAGCAATCTATCTGTGGCCACATGAAGGAGTGAAGTATGGAATGCATGGCCACGTGAAGGAATGAAGTATGAAGACCTAGGCCACGTGAAAGGGAAACTGAAGAAAACCATGCAAACACGTGACCACGTGTGAGGAAGGGTTAATTTACATGTGACCACATGTGAAGGAAGCCTTATGGAACACATGACCACGTGTTCAATTACAAAGGGAAGGACATGGCCACGTGATGAAGACTCCCATTTTGCTAAGGATTTTCAAGCTTCCTATTTTAGCAGAGTTCACTTCCTATTCTTTGTCTGGAATTTAAAAAGGAATCTACTAAGATTTTGCCCTATAAATAGTAGTCAAAACTTCAGATCAATGGGGAGATCAACTTTAGAATTAAGCATTATTCTCTTTAAGTTTGTTTTTACGTTATTTAGCTTTCACTGTTTTCTTCAAGACTTTGTTTTAATTTTAAGTATGTTTTGTAAGTAGTTTTCTTTAACTTTTGCTAAAGGATACTTGAATCCTTAACTTGTATTCTTATGACTTGAGTTTGTTCTTCAATTCAATACAAGTTGATTATTTCTTAGTTCTCAAACATAGTCTTGTCTTTACTCAAATTCAAGTTGATTGTTAACTTGATTAAGCATTGGTTAATTAATTGATTTGAGTTGATTAATGACTTGCATCTTCTTAGGTTAATTTATTTGGATTAATGCATGATTATAATCTGAATAAGCTATAATTATGTGTTAATTTGAGTAAGTTAAGATTGAGAAAAGTGTAACTAAGAATAAGTGGAAGTTAAATCTCTTAAGAAAGGCTTTAATAGACATCTAGGAGAGTTAATTCAGTTCTCTATGCTAAGTGTTAAGTTTATCTAAATAAGAAAATTTTGATGTTTGGAATGGTAATCTTGAATAAAGTTATCTAGTTTTATTAAACTGAATTCTCCATAATCACTTGTATGTTTTCTTTTGTTTAAGTCTTAGCAATATTGGTTAAGGTGGATAGTCCTTTAGTGAAAGTTGTTTTTAATATTGATTTTACCTCATTCAATTTACTTGCTTTTATTAGATCTTTATTTATTTTAACTATTTATTTTGTTTTAGTTTGTTTTTAGTTTTAAAACCTCAATCATCATAACCTTGGGATTTCTCTTCTTTCTTTTACACAAAAAAATTGGTTTTGAAATTGAAATAGCATATACAAGCACAAGTTTCCCTTGGGTTCGATATTTTTGGTCATAATTATATTTTCCTATGTTACTTTGCCGATCTAGTACACTTGCTAGCATCCGGTCAATTTTTTGGCACCGTTACCGGGGAAACATTAGCGTTTGTTTATTTATTTTAATTTTAAAGTTATTTTTGTGTGTGTTTTCTTTATCTATTTTCTTATTTTCTTTTTAGGTGACTAGTGGTTTATGGTGAGAAACAACCCCATCCTACCATTAGACCCTGAAATTTAAAGGACATGTCATAGGATTAGAAGGTTAAGAGGCAACATGAATGACCCAGAAATAGAACAACCTATGAATGATCCACCACCTAGGATCGAAGAGCAACACATACCCCATCAAGCTCCCGGGAATGGGTATAGACCTAGAACCATTAGGGATTATGCTATTCCTAGGTGGAATGAAGAACATAGAACTATTAGGATTCCTCACCACCAACCCTTTGAGATTAAACCCGCTACCATCACTATGGTACAAAGAAACCAATTTTCGGGTTCAAACATAGAGGATCCTTCAGAACATTTGGATATGTTCTTAGAAGTGAGTGACACTGTGCAAATTCCTAATGTATCGACTAATGCAATTAGGTTGAAACTCTTCCCATTTACCCTCATAGGAAAAGCTAGGGATTAGCTACAAATGCTACCAAATCAATCCATCAATTCTTGGCAACAAATGCAAGAAAAATTCCTATGCAAATTATTTCCACCTACTAAGACTGCCCTCATTAGAAAACAAATTAGTGATTTCCAACAATTTTATGAGGAGCCATTCCATAAAGCATGGGAAAGATTTAGGAGACTTTTAAAAAGTTATCTTCATCATGAAGTTCCTGTTCTTCAATTAATGCACATTTTCTGTGTAGGTGCCCATCCATCAACAAGATCTTTGCTAGATGCAGCCTTAAATGGTAGTTTCATGAACCAAATTCCTGAAAATGCATTTTTGCTTCTTGATGAGATGGCTACCAATGATGCTCAATTGGTAACTTCTAGAGCAACCCAAAAGAAACAGGGAGTTCATAATATTGATGAAGTAGCTATGTTGAAAGCTCAATTAAAATTAATGGAAAAAAAGCATTTAAAAGAAATAAATGAGCTTAAAGCTAAGAATATTTCTATGTTATCTAATGAAGTTGATTCTTATACAGGAATTTTAGGACCTTTGGGAATGAAGAATAATGAAGGAATTGTAGAAGAAGTAAATGCCTTGAAACCATATAGCAACACTTACAATGCGGGATGGAGAAGCCATCCAAATTTTTCATAGAGGGAAGGTAATCAAGGTTCTTCTTTAAACCCTAATCCTAGACCTCAATTTAACCATAATCAACCTCCTAACAATCAACTTCCATACCAAAAACCAAGCTCCATTGCATTACCCAAACCAATACTCATCACAATCATACCACCAACCACCCAATTTTCAAAAACCTCAACCTCCCCCTCCTCAAGAAAAGAAATCCAACATTGAAGCAATGATTGCAAATTTCATGGCCTCTCAAAACTCAATTTTAGCTAGCCAAGATGCTAGATGAAAATCGCAAGATATTTGGATGAGGAACAAAGAGGCATCCATTAGGAATCTTGAAAACTAAATGGGCAAACTTGCTAGTACTTTATCAAATCAGACTCAAGGGACATTTCCATCCAATGTAGACCGAAATCCAAAAGAGGAAGCAAAGCAATCACCTTAAGGAGTGGGAAAGAGTTAGAGAAGACTGAAATTAGTAAGAATTATTCCCTAAGGGTGGAACCAACAATGGAGGTAAGTAATTCTAACTCTGAAAATAATGAAAAAGTGCCTCCTACAGCTGAGAAGGGTAAAGGTAAAGAAAAAGTTATTTCTACTGTTGTTGATGAATTTCAACTACCATTTTCTGTTCTAGCTAGAAAAGAAAAACAAAATGAACAATTAAGTAGATTTTTAGGCATGTTTAATAAGCTACATATAAATTTACCATTTGCTGAAGCTTTATTACACATGCCTAAATATGCTAAATTTATGAAAGAATTGTGCACTAATAAGAAAAAGCTATAAGGCATAGGAACGGTTCAATTATCCGGTAATTGTAGTGCCATATTAACTAATAAAATTCTTGAAAAATTAGAAGATCCTGGTAGTTTTACATTGTCTTGTGAACTAGGAGGAAATTTTGTTGGGCATGCCTTATGTGATTTTGGTGCTAGTATTAACTTGATGCCTTATTCAATTTGCAGGAAATTGAATCTAGGTGATTTGAAGGAAACCCTAATGACGCTTCAATTGGCGGATAGATCGGTGAAGAGGCCAAAAGGAATCATTGAGGACTTATTAGTGAAAGTCGGAAATTTTATCTTTTCAGTTGATTTCATGGTCATGGACATGGAAAAAGATAGGAAGATGCCATTAATTGTAGGGAGGCCATTCTTGAACACGGCAAGAGCACTAATCGATGTTTATGGATGAATGGTTACTTTAAGATTCAACGAGGAGGAAATGATTTTCAATGTTAATAAAATTTTAAAACACCCTTCGTATGATTTTGAAGAATCCATATACTTTGTTTATGAAGTTCAAGAATGTGCCAACACAAAACAAGAGGAATTCATTCTCAATGATGAACTTCAAAGTTGCTTAATGCATCCCAAGAAAATGGAAGAGTTGGAAGCAAAGGAGAAGAAGTTGGTGCAAAATCTGGAAAAAGAACACAGTGAAGGAAATGAAATGGAGGATGAACCATCCCCTCCTAAAGGAGATTCTGAACATAAAACACTTCCATCTCATTTGAAATATGTATTTTTAAGTAATAATGCTAATCCGGTAATTATTTTATTTTTATTGACAGGTTTGAAAGAAGAAATGCTCATCGGAGTCCTCAAAAAGCACAAAGGAGCAATTGGTTGGGCAACATTTGACTTGAAAGGGATTAGCCCTAGCTATTATACACATCGTATACCTATGGAGGACAACTTTAAGCCGGTGGTGCAACCTCAACGAAGGCTCAACCCAACTATGCAAGAGGTAGTGAAAAAGGAAGTATTGAAATTACTTGATGTAGGTATTATCTATCCTATCTTTGATAGTAATTGGGTAAGTCCTGTTCAATGTGTGCCTAAAAAGGGGGGAATGACTGTAGTGATTAATGAAAATAATGAATTAATTCCTACACGCACAGTAATGGGATGGAGAGTATGCATTGACTATAGGAGGTTAAATAATGCCACTAGAAAAGACCATTTTCCATTGCCCTTTATTGACCAAATGTTAGAAAGATTAGCAAGAAATAAATTTTATTGTTTCTTAGATGGATATTCGGGGTATATGCAAATACCTATAGCCTCGGAAGACCAAGAAAAGAACACATTTACATGTTTATATGGAACATTAGCATATAGGAGAATGCCTTTTGGTCTTTGTAATGCATCTGCCACATTTCAACGATGCATGATGGCCATATTTCATGATTTTATTGAGAAAATTATGGAAGTTTTCATGGATGATTTCACTATTTATGGTCATGACTTTGAATCTTGTTTTCATAATCTAGCATTGGTTTTAAAGAGGTGTCAAGAAACTAATCTTGTTCTAAATTAGGAAAAATGCCATTTCATGGTTAGAGAAGACATTGTCATAGGACATAAAATTTTTGAAAAGGGCATTGAGGTTGGTAAAACAAAAGTTGATGTGATAGAAAAACTACCTCCACCAACTAGTTTTAAGGGCATTAGAAGTTTCCTTGGTCATGCCGAGTTTTATCGTCGGTTTATTAAGGTCTTTTCTAAAATTGCCCAACCACTTTCTAATTTATTGCTTAAAGATGCTACATTTAACTTTGATGCTGAGTGTTTGCAGGTTTTTAACTTATTGAAGCAAAAGTTAGTTAGTGCACCAGTCATTGCGTCACCCGATTGGAGCTTACCATTACAAATTATGTGTGATGCAAGTGATTATGCAGTTGGAGCAGTCTTAGGACAGCGAAAGGAGAAGATTTTCTACACCATATACTATGCAAGCCATACATTCACTAGAGCCCAAGTAAATTACACCACTACGGAGAAGGAACTCTTGGCAATAGTCTTTTCATTTGAGAAATTCAGGTCTTACCTATTAGGATCCCATGGTGCATTAAGACATCTTTTCGCAAGAAGGATTCCAAACCAAGACTTATCGGATGGGTGTTACTACTACAAGAGTTTGATGTTGAGATTAAAGATAAGAAAGGAGCAAAAAATTTTGTAACTGATCATCTATCTAGATTGGAACATGCTAGCATCGAAAAGGGAGAAATTTTTGACTTATTTCCTGATGAACATATTTGTGCTTGTTACACCTATGAAAATTCAGTTCCATGGTATGCTAATATAGCTAATTTTCTTATAAGTGGTTATCTTCCTAAGGAGTTTACTTGGCAAAAAAGAAAAAGCTCAGAGCGGATGCCAAGCACTACCTTTGGGATGATTCGTATCTCGTCAAAATCTGTACGGATCAAATACTAAGAAGGTGTGTACCGGAATTGGAACAAAAATCTATCATGCAACAATGCCAAGGAGGTGAAGTTTGGGGACACCACGGACCAAATAAAATAGTTCAAAAGATACTTCAATCGGGTTTTTTTTGGCCTACTTTGTTTGAAGATTTAAAATCTTTTATAGCAACTTGTGATAGATTCCAACCAATAGGAAATATATCCAAAAGAGATGAGATGCTTATGAACAATGTGCTAGAAGTAGAAATCTTTGATGTATGGGGCATTGATTTTATGGCACCTTTTCAAAATTTATTTGGGTTTTAGTATATCTTGGTAGTAGTGGATTATGTGAGTAAATAGGTAGAGGCCATAGCTACTAGGACATGTGATGCAAAAATTGTACTGGAATTCATTAGGAAGAATATTTTCACTAGATTTGAAGCACCTAGAGCTATTATAAGTGATGGAGGCAAACATCTTGTCAACCATCAATTCACAACCTTGCTTAAGAAATTTGGTGTTAAGCAAAAAATCACAACCCCAGACCACCCTTAAGCCAATGGACAAGTGGAAGTATCTAATAGGGAGTTGAAATCAATTTTAGAAAAAATAGTTAATAACTCTAGAAAAGATTGGTCTCTTAGTTTAGATGAAGCTTTATGGGCTTATCGAACTACATTCAAAACTCCTATAGGTATATCTCCTTTTAGAATTGTTTTTGGAAAAGCATGTCACCTTCCAGTCGAATTAGAACATAAAGCTTATTGGGCTACAAATTTTTTTAACTTTGATTTGAGAAATGCAGGAGAAAGGAGGAAATTGTAGCTCAATGAACTCGATGAAATTCGACAATTGTCATATGACCATGCTGTGCTTTATAAAGAAAAGACCAAACGATGGCATGACAAGCACTTAAGGGTAAAAGATTTTTTTTCGAGAATGCTAGTGCTCCTATATAATAGTCGTCTTCGTTTGTTTCTAGGAAAATTGAAATCGAAGTGGCTCGGACCATACCAAGTAATGTCAAGCAGTAACTTTGGTGTAGTGACGATCAAAAGCTTAAAAGATGGACGTAAATTTAAAGTCAATGGTCATTGGCTCATACTATACCAACTCGGACAACAAGAGGTTGCTGAAGCAACCATGTTTCTTTACGATATCTAAGAAATGGTTTGGAAAGTCTAGCTAGAGACTTTAAAAACTCAGAACTTCTACTCTTTCTCTATTCTAGTTTTACAGTTAAATTTTGTTTTGTGTTTTCATATTTTGTGTGTGTTTGTGTGTTTTGATTCATGAAAAGAGTGAGTAAACAAGGTTTTTAAAAAAAGAAGGCATGTTTTTACTGGAAAGCAATTTGTGTTTTCAAAGCTTAAAGTGGAAAAAATTACATTTACGGAAGCTTAAAATGCGTGTGTGTTTCGAAAGAAGTAATTGAAGCTTAAATATGCACATACACGTGACCACATATGGCTTTCCTTTTGCCATCACGTGGCCACAGGTTGATTATTGCCTCATTCCACTACAAACACGTGACCACGTGTATTTCAAAGGAGAAAAATCACGTGGCCATGGGTTGAACCATTGCCCATTTACACTACAATTCACATGACCACGTGGATTCCAAGAGAAGGACCACGTGTGGCCACACATACTCCTTGCACCAAGGCACACGTGACCACGTGTGGTTCCTCCCATGAACTTCACATGGCCACACCCAATCCTCCTGCCTTATAAACACTTCCACGACTCTTTTTACTGTTCTTCTTCATCTTATATTTGCTCTCGCCCGTGCTCATGCCTCACCATCACAAAATTAACCTGCAGCCATGGATTTTCACTCATCATCGATCACCACCATCTCCGACCACCATTTCCTCTCTCCTTGCTATTTTTCTCTCTCCTACCTATCATCTCTCCCTTCTCCATATTTTCTCCATTAATCTAGGGTTTTTTCACAATTCACACACACCACTTCAACTTGGTGCTGCATTTTGGTTCGGTTCTCACATCCAAGTAAATATCCACTCTCCTTGCTTCTTATTTCTGATTTTCATATCATCCATTGCTTTGTTTTGTGCCATTATTGCTTATGAATGTGTAGTGTTGAGGTTACTTTGCAATTAACATTTTTCTTTCATGTTAATTCCTTTTGTCTCTTTGGATGATTATGAGTATTACATGCATGTTATAGATGCTTGGTATGCAATTGGGTAATTAACAATCCTTGTTATGATCTTCAAATTAATGCTCAAACTTGTGCCTACAATATGCTCAAGGAAATGTCCCAATGAGTTTTTCTTTCAAATCATTTAATTTTCACTCTTTGGTTGGCATGTTCATGATTTGTATTGATGCAGTATAACCTAGTTCACCTCTTGAAAGATTGGTTCATGACTCTATTCATGCATGTTAGGCATTATTTTTAACATATTCTTTGTGCCTAACTTGTTAATCCATATTATGCCAAATATTTTGATCTTCACTCATATATGGTGCATTTATGCTCTTAACATTTTTCATTTCATCTAATTGTGCGTCATTTCATTCAATACATGTTCATATACTTACACCTTCGTATATGTTGGTTTATGAGTTGCCACTTACATTATGTTTTCTTTTTCTTTTTAGTGGCACCTCAAAGGACCAAATATCCTGATGTAGTAAGCTCTTCCGGTGTACGCATTCCATCATATGTGGACAGGGCTAATATTAATAAATCTGACTACTTCAGCAAGTGCACCTATGTCCAGCCAGCCTATTTAAGTCAATTGTTCCTCAATGTTCCGATTGGAAATCTATGGGATTATGATATAGAACCATTGATCCAAAATATTTGCTGGTATCAATTCATTTCAAAGAAACCAAAAGTATATCCGGATATGGCACGGTATTTTCTTTATTCTTTTGAATGCTACTTTAAGAGAGTTGCGAAGGGAAACACAGTCGATTTTAAGTTTGGTAAGAAAGGATATTCCTTGACTTTCAGTCAATTTTCTGAAATTTTAGGATTTGTGCCAAATGACCCAACTAAATTAGAAGATGCATCCCCTGTGGAGAAGTGTGAAAGAATCAAGGATCTTGAATTAGATGAGCCATGGGTAGGGGGACAATGCAAGGTACATACTTTAAGGAATCATACATTAAGGATCATTCATTGCTTTTTGGCAAAGAGTATGTACAATAATTTGAAGAATGCAAGCTCTATTAGTGTG
This sequence comes from Excoecaria agallocha, assembly GCA_037975025.1. Lineage (NCBI taxonomy): Eukaryota > Viridiplantae > Streptophyta > Magnoliopsida > Malpighiales > Euphorbiaceae > Excoecaria > Excoecaria agallocha. The sequence goes on from CM075820.1 coordinate 41,015,967, forward strand.
CTCAAGCAATGGTCCTCCGATGCATTATGGATGGTATAGCAATCAATGTAGCGGGAATTATAGTAGCTTGGATTAAGGAATTGCAGAAAATGCCAGGATATATTGATAATATTTTCATTGGGTGGATAGCTACAGTGATGGTTGTTGTAGTTGAACGTCCAGGTTATGGAGACTTACTTCCAGGAGATTCACCTTGCATTGATAATAAGATGCTAAAATGGATGAAAATTTTAATTCTTAGGCCTCGAGCTCATTAGGCAACCCGGGAGGAATACCTAAGAGAGAACAATATTCGGATTGAGGAGCAGCAGAAGGAGCCAAATGAGGAGCATATTGCCACAGCTGTACCTTCCCTCATTAATGAACCTACAACACCTGAATGGGAAAGTCCATTTAATCAATTAAATAGCCGTTTGGATGCTCAACAAATTAGGCTAGATCAAATACAAGGGAGATTGGATATGCTGCGGGATACGGTGATGGCGGGCAATAGGACTGTTGAGCATTTTATCCACCACTTTTGGCAGCGGTATCCTCCACCTCTGCCTCCACCGGAATAGATCTTCATTTGCTGTGGATAGCAAAATTTTGAGGAGGGAGTAGCCTCCTTTTAAGGAGTTTGTCTTCAACTTTTCTTTTTCTTTTTCATGAATTGGGTTTTGTTTTATTTTGTGTGTTGTGTTTTGTTTTCTTTTATTCTGCTTTTTGTAAGTTTGTTTGTTTGTTTTCTTAAATATGTAAAACGTATTGAAGACTTATGTAGCTCGCCTTTTCACTTAGTTTACATGAGAACTTAGTTTTCCCTGGTTGACTTCAAAACTTTGAACAATTTGAACTTGGATATAGAATATGCATGTTTTTAACCTTTTCTTAGCAAGAGAACATTTATGCTGTTTAATAAATCTTTAGATAGGTTAATCTTCAGCTTGATAAATATTTGTTAGTTTCCAAATTATTGAAAGCACTTAGACCAGTTTTTAACCTAGAAAAAATCAATACAATGAAGTATTGAAGTTAGGAAATTTATAGCATTAGAACCTTCCTCATTACCCTTCAAAGCATATGAAAAATTCAAACAATTAGAAAATGATCTAGGCAACAATTTTCTTGATAAACTTTCTTAAATACTTTTGTCCTACCTTGATGAAATTATCCTTTGTTAAGCCATTTTCAGCCTACAGGGTATGCTTAAGGCGTACCATTAATATTTTCTTGTTACACTTAATGTTTTAATCATATAACCTAAAAAGCCTTTATCTCACCTTATGGAATTGGCCACTTCAGGATTAAATGGATATGTGAGGAGATTAAAAGTTCTATTGGGTTTAGCAAGAAAGTCTTATCAAGTGAGAAAACTACCTTGTATACCTTGAGATTATTCAAATTTGCTTGTGAATGCTAGTTAAAAAAAATGTTTGAAGTTTGAGAAAAGGAAAAAGAAAGAAAAAGAGAGCTAGCAAATATGAAAAAATATAAGTATGTGGTAGTACAAGGAAAAATGAAAAAATAATGACTTCTTGGTAAAAGGGCATATTATCTCTTAAAAGGAAGTTTGAAAGTGAGACAAGAATGAGCAAAATATATATTGTTGAAGTTATTGGGGTTTAGTAATCTATTTTTTCTTAGAGTGGCTATTCATTTTGATTATCTTTTATCTATTCTTTGATAACCATATCCTTAGCCCAATTACAACCTTTAAAAGACCTAAATGATTTTAAGCTTGATTCGAGTTGTTTAGCAGAGATGACCTTTGGGTTTCGGTGCTAAAGGAGAGGCCTATTGTGTTTCTAGAGTTTCAAGTGCGAAATCGGTTGTATGCTTATGTATTCATTTATTCTATTCTTCATTATCTAGTTGTGTTGATGTTGTTTTGGTTTTCAAAACTGCTTAAAATGATTTGGTCTTGCACACACTCAAGGAAACTAACTTATATTCCCTTGTTCGAAGTTGATCTATTTAGAGATTATATTAAGTGCTTTTGTTAAAATGCTAAGTTTGGTTTTGAAATTGCATGTCTTTGTACAAATTTGATGGTTTTGAAGGTGGGTTTGTTCTAAATTGCTTGAGGGCAAGCAAGGTTTAAGTGTGGGGTATTTGATAAGTGTGAGTTATATATAATTTTTGATATGTTTTAAGCTTGGTTATTTAGTTATTTTGGTTTTATTTAGGTTAATATAGAGTTAAATTATAAATATTTATGTTTTTGAGGTTAATTCCATTTTTTTTGGTTTTCAGGTTAAAATTGATATGAAAGGACTTAAATTACAAAAAGGGAAAAGATTAGGGCCAAAACTGTAAATATGAAGAATTGATGCGAGAAAACGAGCATTCAGTCTAGAAGCTTCTCACATGACCACGTGAAATCACTGAAGCAATCTACCCGCGGACATGTGAAGGAGTGAAGTATGGAATGCATGGCCACGTGAAGGAATGAAGTATGAAGACCTATGGCCACGTGCAAGGGAAACTGAAGAAAACCATGCAAACACGTAACCACGTGTGAGGAAGGGTTAATTCACATGTGACCATGTGTGAAGGATGATGGAATATGACATGGTATGATGGTGATGATAACACAGCAAAAAAACTAAAATTTTATTATACATACCATACAATTCCAAAGCAAGAAACGAAACATGCAATTTTAGGGTTGTAAAACTTACAACTTTAGATGCACTTCAATATTTGGTTTTGGTGATGACCAGCAATCAAGAGTGATTTATCAACCTTTGATCTTCTTTGCCAATGCCAAAAGAATAGCCTTTACGCCACTCTTCTCTATGTTCACACACAATTGCAAAGACGGTTTAAAATCGAGATTGCTAACTCTCTGTTTAAGTGTCGTGTAATGGCAATTGATTGAAGCTACAAAATTTGATTTTGCACTTCTCTAAGGTTGCTATTACTACCCAAGATCACAAGAGAATGAGGAACAATCCTTTCTCCTTGTGAAAAATTGGCAAAAATAAATTTGTGAGAGAGAGTTACTATTCACACCACACAAAAAAATTAGGTTTTTATTTTTTTCTCATCCAATATATATATTATCTTATTTATTAAGTGATAAATCTCAAATATACTACCTTAGGATAATTAATATTAGCTAAAGATAATTAATATTTGCCTTTATCACTTAATTAAAATAAGTAATATTTATTGATAAAAACTCTTTTAATTTATCTAAGATAAAAACAAAAGACATATTAATAAAATTAACCACTTAATTAAATAGGAATATACAATACATATTAATCAAATAAACTACTTAATTAATATAAAGTATATGCCAAAATTCCTTGATTTCTCTCTAGGAATTTCGGCCAATAGTATTCCTATTTAAGTGATTTATTTAATCATAATTCTTTTAGGCTTTAAAACTCAATTAATTAAATTAATACAAGACATTTAATTAATTGAAATTAAACCTTGTGGGCTGAATTTCTCTCTCTCATGGGCCAAGGTCCAATAGCTATCTAATAATCCATTACACACATTAATTTGACTTTAATTAAAAGCCCAAATTAATGGCCAATACTTAATTTAAATATTTTAAACCTAATGCTTTATGTGCGATCCTATAGGTCCAATTAATGTTGGCAATGAATTAATAAATTAATTCAAAGGCTATAAATATTCTCTAGCAATATATTATAGCATTCCAAATTAAATGAAAATGCATATGGCATTTTGTGACCTAATGCAATTTTGCATAGTCCCTTACCCAAAAATATCAGAATTAATATAAGGCATGGAACTAGTCACCCATATATAAATTAATTCCTTTCTTGATATTCCAGTGACACTGAACTCTCAGATAAATAATGATTACTCATTATTTCATTTCGGTATGGCCATACACTTCTCAGTTCACTGATCAAGTGGCCGATGATATTTTCTCTCTTATTGAGAGGGGTAATCCCTTCACTTCTCCCATGCTCTCTAACATGAATCAATGTATACCCAAGCATATCCATATTTTTCACTCTGTTACGATCACGTTAGGTGTATGTAAAACTATACAGTAATACATAAAGAGTTTCATAGAGATTTTAGGACTAAGAACTCCAATGCAAAACTTGCATATGAGAAACACTTATGACTTATACCATGTAGTGTTCTCATAAATGGATCGAATCCAGATACCATGTTCTAAACATGTATTTATGAACTCTGATTGACACTCTTGTCCATATGATCCGTAAGACATAACTCAACTTATCAGAGAGAGCATACTAGTCTTAATTCATTGTTATTCCCTTAACAATGACTGACTAGGGATATTTAGAATGATGTCTCTTTTGTTTCAAGGTCTTACAACCATGTGCCTCACACATGATAACTTAAACTGAAACAACATTTTAGGATAGTTCTAGCAATTGATATGCACAGGAAAACAAAAGATAAAACAAATGCCTCATTTATTAACTCAAATGTTTTATTACAATCTATTGGGGCTAGGGCTTACACTAACAAAGGAAGCCTTATGGAACACATGACCACGTGTTCAATTACAAAAGGAAGGATGTGGCCACATGATGAAGACTCCCATTTCGCGAAGGATTTTTGAGCTTCCTGTTTTAACAGAGTTCACTTCCTATTCTATGTCTAGAATTTAAGAAAGAATCTACTACGATTTTGCCCTATAAATAGCAGTCCAAAACATCAGATCAATGGAGAGATCAACTTTAGAATTAAGCATTATTCTCTTTAAGTTTATTTTTATGTTATTTAGCTTTCATTGTTTTCTTCAACACTTTGTTTTAATTTTAAGTATGTCTTGTGAGTAGTTTTCTTTAACTTTTGCTAAAGTATACTTGAATCCTTAACTTGTATTGTTATGAATTGAGTTTGTTCTTCAATTCAATACAAGTTGATTATTTCTTAGTTCTTAAACATATTCTTGTCTTTACTCAAATTTAAGTTGATTGTTAACTTAATTAAGCATTGATTAATTAATTGATTTGAGTTAATTAATGACTTTTATGTTCTTAGGTTAATTTATTTGGATTAATGCATGATTATAATATGAATAAGCTATAATTATGTGTTAATTTGAGTAAGTTAAGACTGAGAAAAGTGTAACTAAGAATAGGTGGAAGTTAAATCTCTTGAGAAAGGCTTTAATAGATATCTATGAGAGTTAATTCAGTTCTCTATGCTAAGTGTTAAGTTTATCTGAATAAGAAAATTTTGATACTTGGAATGGTAATCTTGAATAAAGTTATCTAGGTTTATTAAACTGAATTCTCCATAATTACTTGTATGCTTTCTTTTGTTTAAGTCATTGCAATATTGGTTAAGGTGGGTAGTCCTTTAGTGAAAGTTGTTTTTAATATCGATTTTTACCTCATTCAATTTACTTGCTTTTATTAGATCTTTATTTATTTTAACGCTTTATTTTGTTTTAGTTATTTTTTAGTTTTAAAACCTCAATCATCAGAACCTTGGGATTTCTCTTCTTTCTTTTACATAAAAAATTGGTTTTGAAATTGAAATAGCACATACAAGCACATGTTTCCCTTGGGTTCGATATTTTGGGTCATAATTATATTTCCTTATATTACTTAGCTGATCTAGTACACTTGCTAGCATTCGATCATGTATCACCTACTCGGACTGGCCGTTTGTTTGTGGGTGGAAGGCCGTACTATAATCTAAGTGGGTTCTTAATGCTTCTTGAAGTTTCTACCATGATCTGGAAGTAAATCATGGGTCTCTGTCAAAAATTATGGATATTGGAACACCGTGAAGCCTCACAAACTCATTCACATAAATTTTTGAAAGTCGGGATAAAGAGAAATCCGATCCCACTAGGAGAAAGTGAGCTAACTTAGTCATCCTGTCCATAATTACTCAGATGGAGTCATACTATTTTCTTGTAAGTGGTAAACTAGACACAAAATCCATAGTGATCCATTCCCATTCCGATATAGTGATAGTGATAGGATTTTGTTCAGTCTTAACCTGTTGATAGGATGTTTAACCTTTGAGACTATTACATCCTATCACAATTGCAAAGATGTTAAACATCTTGTTACAAAATCCACTATCTCCTTCTTCATCCCCAGCCACCAGTATGATTTTTTCAATTCTTGGTACATTTTGTTATTGCTAAAATGCATAGCATAGGGACTATTGTAAGCTTTTGTCAAAATGCTTTTCTTTAATTTTGCATCATTGGGTACATATATTCTACCTTTATAGTATAAGAAATCATCACGACCCAAGGAGAACTCAATGTTTTTACCTGCTCGTGTCTAAGGATGAGAAATAATAGAGGCTAGTCTTTCATCTCGTCTCTGAGTAGCCTTTACTTGTTGAAGCCAATCCGACTTCATTTACATTTCAACTAGGAGTTCTCCATCCCGTGCTACATTTAATCTCACTTTCATAGCTTATATGGCTTAAAATACTTCTTGCTGAGTGAATTAGCTACCGTGTTTGCTTTGCCAAAATGGTAGTCAATCAAGCAATCATAGTCCTTGATGAGTTCTAGTCACCATCTCTATCGTAGGTTGAGCTATTTCTATGTAGGTAGTGATCGGTGTCTAGCAAGCGTACTAGATCGGCTAGTAATATAGGGAAATATAGTTATGACCCAAAATATCGAACCCAAGGGAAACTTGTATTTGTATGTGCTATCTTAATTTCAAAATTAATTTTGTGTGTAAAAGAAAGAAGAGAAATCCCAAAGTTGTGATGATTGAGGATTTAAAACTAAAAACAAACTAAAACAAAACAAAGAGTTAAAATAAATAAAGATCTAATGAAAGCAAGTAAATTGAATAAGGTAAAAATCAATATTAAAAATAACTTTCACTAAAGAACTATCCACCTTAACCAATATTGATATGACTTAATTAAAAGAAAACATACAAGTGATTATGAAAAATTCAGTTTGCTAAACCTAGATAATTTTATTTAAGATTATCATTCCAAGCATCAAAATTTTCTTATTCAGATAAACTTAACACTTAGCATAAAGAACTGAATTAACTCTCCTAGATGTCTATTAAAGCCTTTCTCAAGAGATTTAACTTTCACCTATTCTTAGTTACACTTTTCTCAATCTTAACTCACTCAAATCAACACAAAATTATAGCTTTTTCAGATTATAATCATGCATTAACCTAAATAAATTAACGTAAGAGTATGCAAGTCATTAATCAATTTAAACAAATTATTTAACCAATGCATAATCAAGTTAACAATCAACTTAAAATTGAGTAAAGACAAGACTATGTTTAAGAAATAAGAAATAATCAACTTGTATTAAATTGAAGAACAAACATTAAGTCATAACAATACAAGTTAAGGATTCAAGTATCCTTTAGCAAAAGTTAAAGAAAACTACTCACAAGACATACTTAAAATTAAAACCAAGTGTTGAAGAAAAACAGTGAAAGTAAAACAACATAAAAATAAACTAAGGAAGTAATGCTTAATTCTAAGGTTGATCTTCTTTCTCTTGTGTTTTAGACTGCTATTTATAGGGCAAAATTGTAGTAGATTCCTTCTTAAACTCCAGACATAAAATAAGAAGTGAACTCTACTCAAATAGGAAGCTCGAGGAAATCCTTCGTGAAGTGGAAGTCTTCAGCACGTGGCCACACCTTTCCCATTGCATTTTTACACGTGGTCATGCGTCCATTAAGCCTTCCTCACACGTGGTCACGTGTGGACTAGCCTTGTGCTACACGTGGTCATGTGTCTTCTTAGGTTTCTTCATTTGTTATTTCACGTGGCTATGGATCTTCAAGCTTTACTCCTTCATGTGGCCATGTGTTCCATGCTTCAACCCTTCACATGGCCACGAGTAGATTTCTTCATTGATTTCACGTGGTCACGCGAAAAGCTTATGGCCTGAACGCTCATTTTCTAGCATAAATTTTCAATATTTGCAGTTTTGGCCCCAATCTTTGCCCTTTTGGTAATTTATGCCCTTTATTAACAATTTAAACCTGAAAACCAAACAAAACGTTGGATTAACCTCAAAAACATATAAATTAACAATTTAACTCTATTTTAACCTAAATAATACCAAAATAACTAAATAACCATGCTTTAAACATATTAAAAACTATATATAATTCACACTTATCAAACACCCCACACTTAAACTTTGCTTGCCCTTAATCAAATTAGAACAATCCCACATTCAAAACCATCAAACTTGTACAAAGATATGCAATTTAAAAACCAAACTTAGCATTTTAACAAAAGCACTTAATATAATCTCTAAATAGATCAACTTCAAACAAGAGAATATAAGTTAATTTCCTTAAGTGTGTGCAAGATCAAATCATTTTAAGCAATTTTGAAAATCAAAATATCAATACAACTAGATAGTGAAGTATAAAATATATGAATGCATAAGCATACCACCGGTTTCGCACTTGAAACTTTAGAAACACAATAAGCCTCTTCTTTAGCACCGGAACCCGAAGGTCATCTCCGCTAAACAACTCAAAACAAACTTAAAATCACATATGTCTTTTAAGGGTTGTAATGGGGCTAAGGATATGGTTATCAAACAATGGATAAAAGATAATCAAAATGAATAGCCACTCTAAGAAAAAATAGCTTACTAAATCCCAACAACTTAAGCAACATATATTTTGCTTATTCTTGCCTCACTTTCAAATTTCCTTTTAAGAGATGTTATGCCCTTTTATCAAGAACTCATCATACCTTTGTTTCTCCTTGTATTACCCCACACTTAGATTTTTTTTTTTATAATTGCTAGCTCTTTTTCTTTTTCTTTTCCCAAACTTTCAAACGTTTTTTTTTCAAACTTTGAAACATACTATTTTTTTAAGCTAGAATTCACAAAAATACTTGAATAAACTCAAGGTAATACAAGGTAAATTTTTCACTTGACTTTATCAATAAATTTGCTAAGATTTTCGCATTACACCTAATAAAACTTTAACTACTCATAAATCCATTCAGTCCTTAAAGTGGCCAATTCCATATGGTGAGATAAAGGCTTTTTAGGTTATATGGCACAATATTAAGGGTAACAATAAAATATTAATGGTACGCATTAAGCATACCCTATAGGCTCAAAATTGCTTAACAAAGGATAATTTCATCAAGGAAGGACAAAAAGTCTTTAAGAAAGTTGTTTGAGTTGTTCATATGCTTTGAGGGGTGATGAGGAAGGTTCTAATACTCTAAATTTCCTTACTTCACTACTTCATTGTATTGGATTTTTCTAAGTTAAAAACTGGTCTAAGTGCTTTGAAGGATTTGGAAACTAACAAATATTTATCAAGCTAAAGATTAAACTGTCTAAATATTTATCAAACAACATATATGTTCTCTTGCTAAGCAAAGTCTTTAAACATGCATAGTCCTACATCCAAGTTCAATTTGTTTAAAGTTTTGAAACAAACCGGGGCAAACTAAGTTCTCATGCAAACTGAATGAAAAAGTGAATTACATAAGTATTCAACATATTTTACAAACTTAAGAAAGCAAACAAAACAAATAGAAAACAAAATAATAGAAAATAAAACACAAAATAACAAAATCCGATTCATGAAAAAGAAAAAGAAAGGTTGAAGACAATCTCCCTGAAAGGAGGCTACCCCCTCCTCAAAACTTTACTGTCCACAGCAAATGAAGAACTATTCCGGTGGAGGCGGAGGTGGAGGATACCACTGCCAAAACTGGTGTATAAAGTGCTCAACAGTCCTATTACCTTCCATCACCATATCCCATAATGTATCTAGTCGTCCTTGCATTTGATCTAGATGAATTTGCTGAGCATCCAAGTGACTACTTAACTGATTAAACGGACCTTCCCATTCAGGTGTTGCAAGCTCATTGATTGGAGAAGGTGTAGCTGGTGCAACATACTCCTTATTTAGCTCATCCTCTTGCTCCTCAATTCGAATATTGTTCTCTCTTAAGTATTCCTCTTGAGTTGCCTAATGACCATGAGGCCATGAAGTTTGCAATCATTTCTTCAATGTTGGATTTCTTTTCTTGAGGAGGGGGAGGTTGAGGTTTTTGAAAACCGGGTGGTTGGTGGTATGATTATGATGGGTATTGGTTTGGGTAATGTGGTGGAGCTTGGTTTTGGTATGGAAGTTGATTATTGGGAGGTTGATTATGGTTAAATTGAGGTCTAGGATTAGGGTTAGAAGAAGAACCTTGATTACCTTCCCTCAACGAAAAATTTGGATGGTTTCTCTATCCCGGGTTATAAGTGTTGCTATATGGGTTCAAGGCATTTACTTATTCTACCAATCCTTCATTAGGCTTCACTTCCGAATGTCCTGGAATTCCTGCATAAGCATCAACTTCATTAGATAACATAGGAATATTTCTAGCTTTAAGCTCATTTATTTCTTTTAAATGCTTATTTTCCATTAATTCTAATTAAGCTTTTAACATAGCTACATCATCAATATTATGAACTCCCTATTTCTTTTGAGCGATTCTAAAGGTTGCCCATTGAGCATCATTGGTAGCCATCTCATCAAGAAGCAAAAATACATCTTCCGAAATTTGGTTCATAAAATTAGCATTTGAGGTTGCGTCCAACAAAGACCTTGTTGATGGATGGGCATCTGCATAGAAAATGTGCATTAGTTGATAAACAGGAACTTTATGACGAGGACAAATTTTTAAAAGTCTCCTAAATCTTTCCCATGCTTCATGGAATGGCTCCTCATAAAATTGTTGGAAATCACTAATTTGTTTTCTAATGAGGGCAGTCTTAGTAGGTGGAAAGAATTTGCACAAGAATTTTTCTTGTAATTGTTGCCAAGAAAGGATGGATTGATTTGGTAGCATTTGTAGCCAATCCCTAGCTTTTCCTATGAGGGTGAATGGAAAGAGTTTCAACCTAATTGCATCAGTTAATACATTAGGAATTTGCACATTGTCACTAACTTCTAAGAACATATCTAGATGTTGTGCAGGATCCTCTATATTAGAGCCCGAAAATTGGTTTCTTTGTACCATCGTGATGGTAGTTGGTTTGATCTCAAAAGGCTGGTGGTGACGAATCCTAATTATTCTATGTTCTTCATTCCACCTATGAATAGCATAATCCCTAATGGTTCTAGGTCTATACCCATTGCCGGGAGCTTGGTGGGGTATGTTTTGCTCTTCGATCCTAGGTGGTGGATCATTCATAGGTTGTTCTATTTCTGGTCCATTCATGTTGCCTCTTAGCCTTCTAATCCTATGAAATGTCCTTTCAATTTCAGGGTCTAATGGTAGGATGGGGTTGTTTCTCACCATAAACCACTAGTCACCTAAAAAGAAAAACTGAGAATAAGTATAGAAGAGAAGAAAACACACAAAAATAACTTTAAAATAAAAATAAATACACAAATGCCAATGTGTCCCCCGACAATGGCACCAAAAACTTGACCGGTGTCTAGAAAGTGTACTAGATCCGCTAGTAATATAGGAAAATATAGTTATGACCCAAAATATCAAACCCAAGGGAAACTTGTATTTGTATGTGCTATCTTAATTTCAAAATTAATTTTGTGTGTAAAAGAAAGAGGAGAAATCCCAAAGTTGTGATGATTGAGGATTTAAAACTAAAAACAAACTGAAACAAAACAAAGAGTTAAAATAAATAAAGATCTAATGAAAGCAAGTAAATTGAATAAGGTAAAAATCAATATTAAAAACAAATTTCACTAAAGGACTATCCACCTTAACCAATATTGATATGACTTAATTAAAAGAAAACATACAAGTGATTATGGAAAATTCATTTTACTAAACCTAGATAACTTTATTCAAGATTATCATTTCAAGCATCAAAATTTTCTTATTCAGATAAACTTAATGCTTAGCATAAAGAACTGAATTAACTCTCCTAGATGTTTATTAAAGCCTTTCTCAAGAGATTTAACTTTCACTTATTCTTAGCTACACTTTTCTCAATCTTAACTCACTCAAATCAACACACCATTATAGCTTGTTTAGATTATAATCAATTTAAACCAATTAATTAACCAATGCTTAATCAAGTTAACAATCAACTTAAAATTAAGTAAAGACAAGACTATGTTTAAGAACTAAGAAATAATCAACATGTATTAAATTGAAGAACAAACATTAAGTCATAACAATACAAGTTATGGATTCAAGTATCCTTTAGCAAAAGTTAAAGAAAACTACTCACAAGACATACTTAAAATTAAAACAAAGTGTTGAAGAAAAACAGTGAAAGTAAAACAACGTAAGAAAAAACTAAGTAATGCTTAATTCTAAGGTTGATCTTCTTCTCTTGTGTTTTAGACTGCTATTTATAGGGCAAAATTATAATAGATTCCTTCTTAAATTCCAGACATAAAATAGGAAGTGAACTCTGCTCAAATAGGAAGCTCAAGGAAATCCTTCGCGAAGTGGGAGTCTTCAGCATGTGGCCACACCTTTCCCATTGCATTTTTACACGTGGTCATGCGTCCATTAAGCCTTCCTCACACATGGTCACGTGTGGACTACCCTTGTGCTACACGTGGTCACGTGTCTTCTTAGGTTTCTTCATTTGTTCTTTCATATGGCCATGGATCTTCAAGCTTTACTCTTTCATGTGGCCATGTGTTCCATGCTTCAACCCTTCACTAGGCCACGGGTAGATTTCTTCATTGATTTCACGTGGTCACGTGAAAAGCTTCTGGACTGAACACTCACTTTCTCGCATAAATTTTCTATATTTGCATTTTTGGCCCCAATCTTTGCCCTTTTTACAATTTAAGCCCTTTATTAACAATTTAAACCTGAAAACCAAACAAAACATTGGATTAACCTCAAAAACATATAAATTAACAATTTAACTCTATTTTAACTTAAATAATACCAAAATAACTAAATAACCATGCTTAAAACATATTAATAACTATATATAATTCACACTTATCAGGCAGTATTTCAGACTTTTGTGGTTAGTATAAATGTAGCACTTCTCCCCGTATAGGTAGTGTCTCCATATCTTCAAAGCAAACATAATGGCTGCTAGTTCTAGATCATAGGTCGGGTAATTTCTTTTTTATGGCTTTAACTGTCAAGAGGCATATGCCACTACCTTTCCCTCTTGCATAAGTACACACCTTAATCCACTCCTAGAGGCATCACTATAAATGACATAAGGTTTACCTGAAATGGGTTGAGTGAGAATGGGGGCTTCAGTCAATATGCTTTTTAGTTTCTCAAAGCTTTGCTGGCATCTTTCGGTCCATTCAAATTTGACATTTTTCTGTAATAACATGGTGAGTGGCAAGGCTATCAAAGAAAATAATTTCACAAACCACCTATAATACCTAGCTAATCCAAGAAAGCTTTGGACTTCTAGAACATTTTTAGGTGGTTTCCAATCAAATACAGTTTCAATTTTTATGGGGTCTACCTTGATGCCTTTGGCTGACATTACGTGACCAAGGAAAGCAACCTTATTTAACCAAAACTCACATTTGCTGAATTTAGCATATAGCTGCTGATCCCTCAGTGTCTGTTGTACAATACTTAAATGTTGATCATGTTTTTTTGGTGTCTTAGAATAGACTAGGATATCATCAATAAATACCACAAAAAATTGATCCAGATAAGGGTGAAAAATACGATTCATCAAATCTATAAAAGTAGTTGGTGCATTAGTGAGACCAAAAGGCATAACTACAAATTCATAATGCCCATACCTCATGCAAAAAGCAGTTTTAGGAATATCTACCTCATTTACACTAAGCTGGTAATAACCCGATCTTAAGTCAATTTTTAAAAAGGTACCAGCACCCTATAAGTGATCAAACAAATCATCAATTTTGGGTAATGGGTATTTATTTTTTATGGTGGCTTTGTTCAGCTGTCTATAGTCAATGCATAGTCTGAGAAACCCATCTTTCTTCTGTACAAATAACATTGGGGCTCCCCACGGGGAAACACATGGATGGATAAATCTCTTTTCTAACAATTCTTGTAGTTGAATCTTCAGTTCCTTCAATTCTGCTGGTGCCATATGGGAAGGGGCCATGGCAATAGGTGCTATACCAGGTAATACATCAATGCTAAATTCAACCTCCCTCGTAGGGGGTAATCCTAGTAACTCATCAGGGAAGTCTATAACCGTATGTACATCACTAACCTATAGCTTTTGAGCCTTAGATTCAGCAACAAAAACCATGTAAGCCACACACCCTTTTCTAATACATCCGTGCACTACAGTGGCTGAGATGACATTAGATAAGAAGCTAGATCATTCTCCTACAACCATAATTTCCTGAACTTCATGAGGTTTTCAAGTTGATCCTTTTTCAAATGAAAGTCAACAATTGTCTGGTGTTTATGGAGCCAATCCATCCCTAGGGTAATATCAAACTCATGGAATGGAAGTTCAATCAGATTTGTAGGGAAAGTAATCTGTTTGATTTTGATAGGATAACTCCTATACACTTTATTTATAACCACACTATGCCCCATGTAGTTACTTACCAGAATATCTTGATCCGACTATACTTTTTCTAATCCCTTTCCCTATGCAACTCCAGTGCTCAAATATGAATGTGTAGACCCGGGATCTATCAACGTACAAACAGTATCATCAAACAAGTAAAACTTACCTACAATGACATATGGAGCATCTTATTTTTCCCGGGCTCTGACAACATAAGCCTTTGCCAAGGTGGCATACCTAAAGCTGGGGGAGCTGGGGCATTGTCTCGGGCAATGCAGCCCCACTAGGTCTAACCCTACCTCGACCTCGGGTTAAAGAAGCACCCTATCTGCCAGTAAAAGTTTGTACAACAGATGTAGTAGTATATGTCAATGTTCTAGGGCAATTCTTCACCAGATGATCTCGAGATCCACACCACATACATGCTTCTGTCAGTCTCTAGCACTCCCTTACATGTCGTGTCCTACAATGCTCGCAAACTGGCACCTCTGGTCTACTAGAACTCTTGGCTCATGGGGTACTGCCCACTAATACAACAGAAGGAGGTGCCCATGCTGTGATGCACTGACTCACTGCTGGTATGGCTGAGGACTCTTGTGGGGGAGGTGTTGTAGGACCCCCGGTTCTCTTGCCGGACCTATTGCCCGATGCTCCTAGGGTTGGCCTTCTTCTCTGCTAGAATCTGACTTACTTGCTCACTTCTTCTTACTGAATAGTCTCCATCTTGATAGTTGCATCTACAAGCTCCTTCCTATTTGTGTATTCTCGTACTGCTAAGATCTTCCTTGAATTAGTATGGAGACATCTCTCAAAAAGCTGACACATCTTCTCTCGAGGGAATTTATAGTCCTTCATATAGAAACTCAGCCTCTCAAATTCCTAATCAAACTCTTGAACTGTCCATGTACCTTAGTGCAATTACCAAAAAGCCTCCTCCATAGTTGTCAGGTACTCTCTGGCCACATATTTATTCCAAAACTATTTGTAGAAGTAATCCCAAGTAACCTGCTCTGATGGTGTATGGAATTTAACTGTGTCCCACCATATGTATGTCGGTCCCTAAAATAGTGCTACTGCTCCTTCAAGCTTCTCTTCTAGTGGACTATGTGTGATCTGGAACAACCTTTCCATCTTACTAAGCCATTCTTCTACTTGGGTAGTTGTGATCGGCTCTTTGCCATAAAAGTCTTTTGCACCCAATCTCTTTAATTGCTCCAATATAGATCTATTAGATGGTTGAGGTGGTGCCTATTGTTGAGGCTAAAATCTTTGGAAAAACTCTGCCATCATTCGCATAACATCAACTGGTGTAGGAGACTGAGGAGTCTATGACACTTGTGTAGGAACATGCTGGTTAGGCTGTTGCGATTTAGTACTCTATATTGATTCATGTGTTTCTTGGCTTACAGAAGCCTTGCTCTCAGCATCACTCACTATCTTAGCAACTTGTCTGGAGCTAGACGCCATCGTCAATTCTGAAATACATAAGTGACAGGTAAGATTCAATTCCAGCATTTATATCACAATATAGTGGCATATACTTGTATCATTATTATATTTCAACCCATTCTCCTAGTTAACATCACGTTTTACACATTAACTCCGATCATAGGACTGCCTAAACCATGCTCCGATACAATTAAATGTAACACCCTCTATGCAATTCCAAGTCTGCATTACTTTATTAACATTTATACAACAGCCAATGTAAGGACCCAATCATGACCATAAGAGGATTATTGCTAATTAATGAGGATTACCATTAATTACGGTAAAATTTGATTATGTTGTAATTATCGAGGTTAATTCCAAGAGAGGTATTTTGGTAATTTCAGCATGTATGTAATTGAAGATGGGTAAGTTGAAATTTTAAGAAAGTATGTAATTGGAATTAAATTAAAAGTCATGGGGTCAAAGTGTAAGGAATGGAAATTTAGAAGATTAAAGTGTATAAGGGTAATTTGGGAATTTCTCTTAGTGAGATATTAATCCCACTCTAGCAATTTGGGAATGCTGGATCGGCATTTGAAGGAGATCTCTCTCTCTATCTCTTTCTCTCTCTCTTTGTAATCTAAGGAAACTAGGGTTTTGATGTTTGGCTTCATGAAGGAAAAGAGAGGAACCATGGGTAGTAGAGCTGTATCAAGATGATTGAAGGGAGATTTGAAGCTTCAATGTCAGGTATGGGAATTAGGGTTACTGTAATGTTCATATGATTAATTTTAGGATTCTTTCCTCCTCTTTATGTGTATGGGTTCCCTTAAGAATGTATAGGCTAAATCTATAGATTTAGATGAGTGCTGCATGATGTAAAACTTAAATGATCACATAAGTAACAGGGGAAGTGAGATCTGGGTTTTAAATTTATGTTTTGCATGATCCGGATTCTGTATTTTCTTCGTTCCTTCTCACATATGGCCACGGATGTTTTTCTCCTTGAAAATGCAAAGCCATGCATGTTTTTCTTCTTCCCTATGCATGGCCAAGTGTGGTTTTCTTCTCCCCCATGCATGGCCACATGAAGTTCCTTTTCTTCTTATACACAACCACATCTATATTTCTTCTTCCCTATGCATGGCCACATGTGGACTTCTTCTTCCCATGCATGGCCACGTGATGATATTTTTTACTCACACACGGCCACATATTGATTTGTCCTTGAGGATGCATGGCCACATGATGATGCTCTTCCTCTTACACACGGCCACGCATGTGTTTCTCTTTGGAAACACACGGCCACTCACTCTTTCTTCATGAAAAATACGTGGTCACTCACCATGTTTCTCTTTGATGTGCACTGCCAAGTTATTTTTCTCTTCTCCTTGCACATGGCCACTCACTCTTTCTCTTGGAAATGCACAACCAATTACCCTTGTCCTTGCTATACATGACCAAGCATAACCTATTGTTTTCTTATTGTATGGCCACATGTGCTTCTTTTACACATACTCCTAAACAATATTCACCCATAATCATAAGTTTGATGATATCTTAAAGCTATTAAAAGTGTTACATCTTCCTTTTACACACGGCCACGCATGTGTTTCTCTTTGGAAACACATGGCCACTCACTCTTTCTTCATGAAAAATACGTGGTCACTCACCATGTTTCTCTTTGATGTGCACTACCAAGTTATTTTTCTCTTCTCCTTGCACATGGCCACTCACTCTTTCTCTTGGAAATGCACAACCAATTACCCTTGTCCTTGCTATACACGACCAAGCATAACCTATTGTTTTCTTATTGTATGGCCACATGTGCTTCTTTTACACATACTCCTAAACAATATTCACCCATAATCATAAGTTTGATGATATCTTAAAGCTATTAAAAGTGTTACATGAGCAAGAAGAATAAAGTAGTCATGAATGTGAGGATGATGATTGGTCACTAAGTAATGGTTAATATGTAAGTTAAATTCTGATGGATTAATAGATTATAAAAGCCGATATTTGAGGTTAAAGTCTATAAAGGTATAATTTAGAAAAGCAAGACCATAAGATGAAGTGCTATCGAAAGATAGATTAAATGAAGATTATGGTAAGAGAAAGTAAACTAAACAAAGTTGTAAGTAATCTAAGCCACCAATATGCTATATTAGAGTGGTCCATAAATGGAAAAATCTCTATGCATGTATATAAAGAATTTAAAAGTAAAATATTACAACCACTATATTATAGTATGGGGTACCCTTAAGAACCAATTTTAAAGGGACTTGAATGAGGTAATGCTTATACGAAGTAAGTCACTAGAATAGGGTTCGGTGTATAATAAGCACATAACTAAGGATAATAAGAAGTAACCTAATGGCTCTAAATTGTATATGCTATTTAATGTATCCTATGAAATTGGTATTGGTGAGAACTCAAACAAAGCAAATGGCTTTGTTCTAGTACTACATATATACATATACCCATGTTTCTTTACAATGGCAAGAAATTACCATGTTATGATCTAGTAACATTAAGAATATAGGTATAATGTTCTTGACTAAATTAAAAGAGATGGAATATTTATTGGCACTCAAAGATGGAACTATAGAAATTGATTATGCTTTAAGTCATACCACAAATCAATGATTAGCCTGGACATAATGAAACATATATACTTAGTTGCCCTATATCCTATGGGGGTAAACACGGGATGAAATAATCTTACATAACTTACCAGGGTATAATACGTTATATGATGAAAGAGTATTTGTAAGATGAATAAAAAAAGTATGAACTGGTTAGGAGAGATGGCCTTTTGTTCATGATCTAATAGACTATAAAAGTGAACTAAAGAGTTAATTAAGAACAAGTGTTGACTTTCAAAAGGAAATAGCTGTTCATCTTATTATATTGATCATAAGATGTTATTCAAGTAATTAAGTATCCATATGACTATTTATGATATTGTATGGTAGCTGTTCACGGCAAATGACAGCCAGGTATGTCACTAAGAAGCACCTATGAGTCTTGTAAGCTACATTGTACTGTTGGCATGAGCATGCTATGATGAGTAGCTTAATTTAATATGTGAACAAGTATGAGTAATGAAAGCCTATATTTTCATGATTTAAACTGCATATATATGTATATGTACATGTTGACACGCACAATGTTAATAATGAAATATTACATGTTACTATTAACTTCATAAACCTGTGACCATCATGATATGAATGAAAGAAATTCGATACAACTATATGATCATATGATAGCCTCCATGTGTATTGAAGCCTAGAGCTCAATGTTTAAAGTATGATATGAATGATATGCATCCTTTTATGAAAAGTGGCTTTAAGCCAAATGATGTGTTAAGTAAAGAAGGATATGTTAAATTAAAGATGTTATTAAGTGTTTAAGCCTGCGGGTCTTATTTCAGTTCTGTATTAGATAGGCAAGCCTAGAGGGATACAGTCACAGCTGCCATAGTTGACCCCATTCGGGTATTATTCCGTAATGGAACCATCATTTGACCCCATTTAGGTCCATAGATTGTTCTTTGTTGGAACCATTGCTTGACCCCGTTTGGGTATATAGTTTGTTCCTTGCTGGAACCATTGCTTGATCCCGTTTGGGTCCATTGTTTAATATCTTCGGATATCGATAGTTCGATACCTTTGGGAATCCATTGCTCCCGTTATCCACCATTGGAACTAGTACTTAGGTAGGCTATCAAAGATGATAAAATGCACATAACATAAAGAAAATATGTAATGACTGCTGCTTTTATATGATGTAAGCATGATGAATGGCCTATTGTGATGTTATATCCTAATTTTTGAAGACTTTAAACTATTTTTATGAAATGAAATGCCATATTATGTGTTACATGACTATGATATCTCACATTTGTTATGAAGAAGGTTCTCGTGTGAGTGCCGTTATGAGCTAGGCTGACCATTGGGCTCTACGGTGAATAGTTTGGCCGTTTGAGCCACAAGCTTACAACATTATATTAGAAGTTATACGAACCACAATATACATAATGATCTTCATGTATATGGAAATTATAGTATGTTGCATATGGTATGAGGACTTTGTCCATTAATCATGATATATGGCACCTGTTCGTTGAAATGGCATGTAAACCCATTAGTATGTATATGAGCATTTCATATGTATCTGCATATGTATAATTCTGATATAAACCCAAATGCAAACCATGATATACTATGATGTGGTATGATGTTTTAAATTGCAATGATAAGATAGCATTAAGGAATAAGTGTGTATGAACCCGAAATGAGAATTAAGTAAAGATATATGAAGAAATCAAGTATAACAATAATTCTGTGGTTGTTAAATGGCAAAAGCACTTCGGTGTGCATAGATTTAATATTGAATGCAGGACTTATGTAATGATATGATTAATGCATTAAGTTAATATTTTATACTATTAACAACCTGGATGCATGAATTATGGAGTAGTAAAGATTATGAGGGTATAAATCAAGCTAGTTATGGAAGAAAGGAAGTAAACTTATGATAGTAATTTGACAAGTTTCGAGATAAGATAATTTACATAATGCTCTAGACGTTAGTAAACAGGTTTTAATTATTAAGTTTGAGAACTTCCCCAATATGTCCATTGTGATAAGATCAATATAATAGACTCATATGTTATCCCGTGATGTTCTGAAAGTTTACATGATGAGATGAATTGAGTAAAGAGGTTATGTTCATGCATGTAGAGTTTTGTTCCCCACTAAGCTTTATAGCATAGCACGGGTTCGTTTATCCGTGCAGGTTTCAAGTTTAGTTCCAGAGGATTGAGCTAGATGTTGTTGCCTTAAGGATTTTGAGATTCTTGAAGGCCATTTATGTTATAATTATTTAATTATAGGCTTGATTATTTGATTTTGGCATGTAATTATGGCCTGTTCTATTATTATTTTTGTCTGACTTTACTAGGTTTGTGATGATGATGATGATGATGAATGATGGTTATCCATGGTAAAGGAATTAGGGTGTTACAGCCAATTTACTATTTAGGTTGAGAAAAATTCCGGTAGCATGATGACATAATATTCATGTCGCCTAAACTTGTAATATTTAGATTACACTCCCAAATATCATTTCTCAACCTCCAGAACTTCAACACTCAACACAGCACTTCAAAATGATTCATCATGCAATCAATTAAAAGCATCTCTTTAAGCACACCAACCATAAATTTTACTAAGGTTATAAGCTATTACAATAATTCCATAAAGTATTATGAAAATCATGCAAAATATTTACAACCCAAAAGTTCTCTTACTCTGTACATGCCAGTATTGGTCTTCAGCGTCAGCAGCCTACACCTGTCCCTATGCGCAGTCACAACAAACTACATGCTAAACAATATAGTCGCTTAGTGGTTGATACATATACATAAAATTTCACTTACTATATTCTAAGTATTTAAATCAATTAAATAAATTAATAGTTTAATGGACTTTCAGATTTCATAATTTCAAATTTATTCTCATTTTGTCACAATTTTCTCTTAACTGGCTCAAACATATTCTTTTATATCTAATTAACAATTTCACCATTTTAAGTGAAAAATTTCAATTATACCACTAAAGTTTGACTTTTCCTAGATTGAACAAATTTAACTCTAATTTTGACATGGTTAATTCCCTTTAATTTTTATTTGCTTAAATTATAGAAGTTACGTTTTGGTCTTTAAAAGTTTTCATTAGATGGAAAAATTACTGTTTGGTCCCTGTAACTTCCTTTAGTTATTAATTTTCCCTTTTTAGCCAAATTACCCATCTTGACTATTTTAACCACATTTTTGCTGTAGTTTATCCATTTTTCCCTCAATTAATCGTGTAATTATGTTTTTACCCCTATTGAACATATATATCTCATTTTTACCTCATTTCATTCTTATTCACATTTTTAATATTTTAAGGACTGTAAATACCCCTTTTTTCACATTTTAATGTAAAATTACCGCTTTGCCCCTAGTTGTAAATAGTAGGAAAACCATGAACTAGATAAGCAGAAGAGCAAATCCAGTAAGTGGGAGCAACTATACCACTATGGTATAATGCTACTCCCTAGTATATAAGTATAATGAGCCAGTTAATAGTGCAATTTCACTCTTTCAGTGCAATAACAGTAGAGTGATAGTAAAGTAACAGTACAGTATACAAAATACCGCGGGATAAGTGCCCTTATGGCTAGCTATACTATCCTAGGGTATTGGGTTACCCACTGAGCACTAAGGGCAAAATAAATTATAGTAATTTCTTGCTTTATTTTATTTTTACACTTGTTTACATACCAAACACATTATGTTAACGCTGTCATAATTTCATTTCTACTCCTTCAAGCTCATTAATTATACATTTCACAGTTATACACATATTATTACAAAAATATAATTAAAACATGGCATTATATACATATATACCATTCGGCCACTTAAAGGCCTCACACTTACACATTGTTTTCACCTCCCTTTTTATGCCATTCATAATTGTATATCCCTTTTATGACATAATGTAGTGAAACATACCATTTTCACATGAATATTTTAAAGTTCCTTAAAGTTCAATCATTATGTAACTATGGCACAATTAATTAAAATTCTCAAAATTTATTCCAATTAATGTAATTACATTCCTTATACCTTAATTTATCCAATTAGCATTAAACACCCAATGAAAGGTCAAATTACACTAAGGTACCATATTCGGCCAAGCCAATTACACTCACTTTTAATTTAATTTCATCAATCATTTATATTTCTAATGGTTCAAATCAACATTATATCACATTAATTTACATTATTTCATCATTTCATGCAATTTAGCATAGTTACATAATGTAGATATCCTAGAAAATTCAACTATATTAGTGAAATTAAATGTAATTTGTATCCACTAACCTCAATTTGGTTGTTCTCTACTTACTCTTCCTTTTCCTTCCCTCTTATTCTTTGGTTCCTTTCTTCCTCTCTGTTTTTGTCTTTGGACCGAATTTGCAACGGAGAAAATCACATCATTAATGCAAGTTTTCAGCCCTTTAAAAACACTACAATAATTCCCTAGTCCAATTCTATATGCCTATAAAATTTCCCCTTCAAATTCCACCTAAAACTCAAGAAATCACAAAATCTTACCTTAGGGTTTTTGTTTTAAATCCCTAATTTCTTGGCCTCATTTTGATAAAAATCCTTTTATAGGTTGATGAGGATGAATTCTGAGCTTTAGGTTTCAATTAGGGTTTGTGATTTAACAAAATAAAGTTAGGGATGAAGAAAAATTGAGGAGAGGTAATAAAAGTGAGGGGTTCATATTTTAAAGGAAAATTGTAGGGAGTTGCAGAAATTCTAGGGTTGTTTGTAGATTTTATTGAGCTATTATAGGGTGCCTTTTAGTGCACCAAAGAAGGGGCCAAGATTCAATCACCTTTATTAGATCCGAAGGCTCTAATTTTTGTCACTTATTTGCCATACATCAAGCTAGGCTCTTCCTACTGGCCTAAGCTCACTCACACTTGATCATAACCATTAATGTCTCATTTATCCTTTTAGGGTCTAATTCTCTGGTTTGACCCTCCAAATGACCCGATCTCGGTTTTACACCTTGAAATATGAATTTTTGTTCCCAATATCAGATTATTTTGATATTTTATGTCGTGTGTCTTTAGATAATCAATAATATGGGGTTAAAATTTCAACCCATTTCGACATCATTTTGGTATATTTCTGGCCTCGATAGCCTGCTTTGCCGGGCCGAAACCTAAAATTCTAAATTTATCAAAATTACTATTTTTCAGTTCGTAGGATGTCTTTACAATAGTTACATGTTATATGCGAAATTTGTGAGAAATTAGAGATCTCTAGATCCCTCAATTGTTCGGTCAAAATTTTAGTCAACCGTAGGTTAACCCTTGAAATTTTTCTTTATTTGCCCGTTTAGAGACCTATTTGATCACAATTTCTCTTCAAATTATACCATTATACTCCACTCAACCTGTACTTCCATTTCTCAGTCTTAGGTCACACTGTCTGCCGGGTCTCCTGTCATTAGTTTTTCGATCTCGACACAATTACCCCTCTATACTTATCACTGAGTTTTCTTGCCCTATTCAACTCTGTTTTCCCAGAAATTTAACCTAGGGTAATTTCTCATGTTTTGTAACCTAACATGTATGACAAATGCAAAAATTGGGGTGTTATAGTACTCCCTAGATCAAAAAGGTGGGGGTGATGTTGTCTCATCGTCTCCTCAGGTTCCCAAGTAGCTTCTTCCATATTGTGGCATGTCCAAAGCACTTTGACTAATGAGATCTATTTATTTCGTAGTTTCCTGGCTTCTCGTGCTAAAATCCTCACCAGTTCTTCATCATAAGACAAGTCGGGCCTCAACTGTATTTCTTCTGATATGATAACATGAGAAGGATCCAAACGATATCTCCTTAACATAGAAACATGGAATAAGTCATGGATCCTTTCTAGTTGAGAGGGTAGCTTTAACCTATACACCACTGGTCCCACGCACTGTATTACTTCATAAGGTTCGATAAATATGGGGTTAAGCTTGCCCTTTCTACCAAATCGGAGAACCTTCCACCATGGCGAAACTTTTAGAAATACATTATCTCCCATGTTAAATTCTATGTTCTTTCTCTTCAAATCTACATATGATTTATGTTGGTTCGTTGCTGCTTTCATGTTATCTCTAATTAGTTTCACCTTTTCTTCTATTTCCTTGATCAAGTCGAGTCCCACTAACTTGCTCTCACTCAATTTTGTCTAGCATAAAGGTGTTCTACACTTCCTCCCATATAGTGCTTCATATGGTGCCATTTTAATGTTAGACTGCAGTTGTTGCTATAGGCGAATTCAACTAATGGAAGATATCTCTCCCAACTGTCTTCAAATTCCAGTGCACAACACCGTAACATATCTTCCAATATCTGTATCACCTAGTCGGATTGGCAATCTGTTTGTGGGTGAAAGGCCGTACTATAATTTAAGCGGGTTCCTAATGCTTCTTGAAGTTTCTGCCAGAATCTTGAAGTAAATCATGGGTCTTTGTCAGAAATTATGGATATTGGAACACCATGAAGCCTCACAACCTCTTTCACATAAATTTCTGAAAGTTAGGATAAAGAGAAATCCGATCTCACTAGGAGAAAGTGAGCTGACTTAGTTATCATATCCACAATTACCCAAATGGAGTCATGCTATTTTCTTGTAAGTGGTAAACCAGACACAAAATCCATAGTGATCTATTCCCATTTCCATTCTGGTATTTTGATGGAATGTAATAGTCCCGAAGGTACTCGATGTTCAGACTTAACCTATTGATATGTTAAAATTTTGTCAAAATGCTTTTCTTTGATTCTACATCACTAGGTACACATATCCTACCTTTATAGTATAAACAATCACGATGTTCAGACTTAACTCAATGCTTTTACCTGTTCGTCTCTAAGGATGAGAAATAATGAAGGCTAGTCATTCATCGTGCCTATCAGTAGCCTTTACTTGTTAAAGCCAATCCAATTTCATTTGCATTTCAGCTAGGAGTGCTCCATCCCATGCTACATTTAATCTCACTTTGATAACTTGTAGGGCCATAAAATACTTTCTGCTAATTGCATCAGCTACCATGTTTGCTTTGCCAGGATGGTAGTCAATCAAGCAATCATAGTCCTTAATAAGGCTAAAGTATATTTGGCAAAGGTAAGGGATTCTTAGGACCCTCAAGTATGTATATGGATAATTTGAGTAGTAAAATGATTTATTATAAGATTGGTTGAGCATTTGATTTGAGCATAAACTAGTTTCAACAATTTTAGAAGTAAAGTCCTTCAAATGTTTAAGATTGGTTATTCTAAAATTACAGAAGCTAGTTTCAACAATTCTTTACATGCATTGCTTCTTTTTACAACTCCTATCTTAAACATTTGACTTCATTATTTTAGGCTTATTAACTCTTACCATAATCCACATCTTTACATAATTTCCTATCTTGAAATACATTAAAAACAAACCATAAGAAACACATTCCCTTACCTTGGCCGAATCACCACCTAGCTACAATCTATAACTACTTGTTTGCATTACTTCTTCTTCTTAGCTTCCTCCTCTACAAATCATGTTTTCACACCATCATGTATAAAAATTACAACATTCATTCTCCTTTCAAAATCTATCCAACAACACAGAAGGAGAATAAGAGATAAATTAAAATCTTGAATCCATACCTTGATGATTCCACTATAAACTTCTGAATCATCTACTTATAAGAGAGTTTATCGTAAAGAATTAAAAGGACTAGAGTTGAAGGACTTTGTAGAGAGAGATGAGAGATAACTGAGAGATGAGAGATGGGAAAATCTAAATTTATTTCTTCTTTTCCTTGCAAAATTCATCCGCACCCTCTAAAAAACCAAGAAAAGTTTTCTCTCTCCAACATGTAAGATTTCTAGCACTTGAATAGAATGGCAAGTACCCTTATGCTCCCCTATCTATTTGCATGTTAGAAATGTGTCCTCATTTGTTTATTTCTTTCAAATTTGACCCCATGCTTAATTTATTTTCTTTAATTGTACCCCATCTTACTTTTTTTTATTGATTTGACCCACTAATACTTAATTATATTACAATAGACCACTTAACTAAAATTTTATTTTCAATTGCATATTTGTATACCAAAATTTTAATTGATTTCCTAACCCTTTGCTATATAATACCATTAATCCAGAAGGTATTAACTTATAATAATTGCTTTAAATAAGCTTGATTCGACATTAATAACATGATAATGCCCTTGAATTCTACTAGGGCCTATTTGGCTTCTTACAATCAATCATCCTTCTTTGGTTTTTTTCATTGATCATTTTCTCTTAGTCTCTAATTTTTGTTCAGGATGCCATTTTTTTGGTTCTCATCCTGACAAGGCATCCAAATTTAGCAAAGCCATTATTTTTTTCGGTTTTTGACCCGTAGGGCTTTTGTTATATTTTTTTGTACTTTTAGTCTTTGCCATAGAATCTTTTTAATGTTTCAATGTTTATTAGCTCTATAAACTCATTGTTGTCACTGTTTGTTAGGATAACAACTCCTTCGTATAATAACTCCTTTAGCATAAATGGTCCTTCCCTTATAGGCTTGAACTTGCCTTAAATATCTAGAATCCTAGGCCTCATCTATTTGAACACCAGATCTCCCTTCTTTAAGCAATGCTTCTTAACCTTTTTCCTGAATGAATGAGCTAGTCTCTTCATGTAACCTGATTATGATAGTAAGCATGCATCCTATCCCTATCCAGTAGGTTAAGCTATAATAATCTCTATTTAACCCATTATATTTCTAGTAACTCAGCTCCTAAAACCACCATCAAAGACTAATGCTCAATTTCCACTTATAGTACAACTTATATCCCATATACTTAGGAGAATAGTGTAGCTCTTATTGAAGTTTTTGCTAGAGTCTTATACCCATAAAGCAAAAGGCAACTTATCGGCCCAATCTTTGTAGGTCCAAACAATCTTAGACAAAATCCTATTGACATTCTTATTGGCCACCTCAATTACCCCATTTGCTTAAAGTTGATAAGGAGAAGACTTATGGTTTTGAATCCCATACTTCCTATGCATTTGCTTGGTTTCCAAAGAGAATTACAATTCATTGTCCAATACTATATGGTACGACAAATCGTATTTGCATATTAGGTTCCTTTCAATGAATTTAGCCATATCCCTAGATCCACCTTCTTGAATGATTCAGCCTCTACCAACTTGGTAAAATAATCAATGGGAACTATAATGAACCTAAGCCCATTTAAAGCTAGTGGATGAATTATTCCCATAATGTCAATGCCCCATGCGGTCAACGACCGAGGCAATGTAAGGTTGCATAACTCAGAAACTGGCAAGTGTCTTAAGTTTTCATATTGTTGGCATAACTAGCTTTCTCTAACATACTTAAAAAAATTAGTGTCCATGGTAATCTAGAAGAACCCTTGATGCATAATCTTCTTTGCTAAAGCTAATCCATTCATGTGAGCTCCACATATACCCACATGTACCTCTTATATGACTTTTTTACCCTTCTTCTCATTCAAACACCTCAGTTGAATGCCATCAGGCTATCTCCTGTAAAGTACTCCACCTACAGTAATGAATTGAGTTGATAGCTTGTGAATCATTATTTGGTCCTTTTTCCGTGGCTTTATCCAGAAATACCAATGTTTCCAAGTAATTCTGAATGTTATAGTACTAAGGCTTATAATCATCTATCTTGATGTCCATTATTTACTCAGTCTCAAAGTACAAATTATCAAAACTCGAGATCAACATCAACTTCATGCTTATTCCCTTTGGCTTATCCCATATTGATACCAACGTGGCCAAGAAATCAACTAGTTAGTTCTCCTCTATTGGCACGTACCCAAAAGTGCAAACCTCCAATTGGCTTCTTACGGCTTTAAGACACTTGAGATAGGACAATAACCATTCTTCCTTCACTAACCATTCATCCCTCATCTGATAGACTAATAAGGATAAATCTTTGGATACTTCTACAGATTTTTTCCTTACAGTTAGTAAGGCTTCTAACCCAAAGATGCAGGCTTTATACTCCGCTTTATTATTCATTGCTTTATACCTCAGTTTCTTGGCTAAAGGCATTTTTTCTCCTTTTTGGGTTACTAGGATCACTCCCACTCTGACTTCTTTGTTATTCATAGCTCCGTCAAAAGTACATATGCAAACCTTGCACTATTATAGCTACAATATCTTCATCAGGGAACTCATAGGTTATATCTTCTCCTTTCAAGAGTTGATTATCTAGGAATTTTGCTATTACTCTTCCCTTAATGGTTTTCCTAGTGATGTACCTTATGTTGAATTCCTATAAGAGGATTAGCCACCTACCCATTTTTCCTAGAAGTGACAGTGTGACACCCCTATTAAGGCCCTAGAAGAATGCATATGCATTTAAAAGATAATATTATTGATAAATGTTGGGTTAGTCAATAAAGATAATATTATTGATAAATGTTGGGTTAGTCAATAAGTTAAGGGACCGAATTTAAAAGTAAAAGAGAGAGTTTAGGGGAAGAAATATGAATTTGAGGGAAAGAAATGACTCAAATTAAATTTTTGGTAAAGTCAACAAGTTGCCCAATAAGGGCTAGACACCTATCTCTTCTAGAATTATCTTGAGAAAGGAAGAAACCTATGGATATTTAAGGTGAAGGCTGACCACTTTAAGGGAGATAAAGACAACCATTTTTCTCTCAAAACTTAGTTATTCTAACCCGTAAATAAACTCCAAATTTAAACTTTAGCTTTTGGAGGGGAAAGAGAATTTAGTGGCTAGCTTTCTTAAGGTAATCACTCTCTCTACTCTTCTTCTTTTATTTCTTAAAATTAGATATTAAATTGAGGGATTAAATGAAACTTTAAGTATAATAATCTACAATTTATTATGAAGAAAGAGAGAGAAGCAAAGGCAAGGAGCAAGATGTGTGGATAACTTGAAGAAAGCGGTCATCAAAGAGGTATGGCAACCTTTTACCATTCTTTATTGGTATTTGCCTTATTGTAGTGATTAGAAATGTTAAATTGGGAGTTTTACTGAAATGAATCATAAATATGATGGTTGATTTTGGCATAGGAACTAAAATTAGGGATAGATATTGTTATTGTCAAAAATCTATCCTTAGGTTCACTAGACATACCTAGACTATTTTGCCTATATCTAGAGCATGAGAACTCCAAAATAATTAATTCCAATTAGAATATAAACTATATTCATAAATATAAATTTCATAAGAAGA
Source organism: Excoecaria agallocha (assembly GCA_037975025.1). NCBI lineage: Eukaryota > Viridiplantae > Streptophyta > Magnoliopsida > Malpighiales > Euphorbiaceae > Excoecaria > Excoecaria agallocha. The sequence continues at coordinate 41,045,679 of CM075820.1, forward strand.
GATCAATGTTTGGTTCATCCCCTTTGATGGTAAAAAAATAGTTAGAACTGTAATTAGGTCTGCTGCCCTATCATTGAGAGTAGTCTTCATTGTTTAGTGAATATCTTAAGGTTGAGAAGAAATAATTAAGTTATTTTTAATTATTTGGAAACTAGAAATATATTAGAATAACTTTGTTGAAGAGCACTTGATCATAAAATGTCAATTACTAAGCCTAAAGGGATGTGCAAAGAGACATAGTAAAACTATCTACAGAATTCATAGGCCATGGCCGTGACCATTTAGTCTTAGCTGTGTGAACCCTTCTAGATCAATTTTGACCATTGTGCATGGCTAAGACCCAACTAAGTGCTTCCCCTATTATAGCTTATACATGATTTTTAGGCCTGAAAAGTCACTGAAATTACTCTATCCTTTCCAAACACCTTTGGGACACCTTAAGCATATAAAGAGGAATATACCAAGTCATGAAGCAAACATAATATATGATTTAGTGATTAATAAATAATTGGAAATGAACCCAAGTTATAAGAAAACATAAGTATAGGGATTATTTAGGCTATTACTTGGACTAAACATCAACCTTATGCATGTAACTAATGGAATTAAGATATGAGAGCACAAAAAAAGTCCTGTAAGCTAAATATGTACATATATATATGTGTGTGTGTGTGTGGATATATATATATATATATATATATATATATATATATATATATATATATATATATATATATATATATATATATATATATATACATACATATATATATAAATGTATAGGGTCATAATAGGTTATGAAGCCTATATAAAGTGGATTTTTCTGTAGAGTTTGAGAGTTCTTCTTCCTCTTTAGATCTTAGTTTTTCCATTTTTGTTCTTTCATTTGTTACTTCATTTATATACACATATGCATAGATTATACTTAAAAATAGGTAAATTTATAGCAAAATAATTAGATTAATCACAGTTGTTAGCTTAGATCTTCATTCTTTCTTATTTGGGAGCTCATTTACATTGAAGATTTAGAGAAAAAGGTTGAAGAAGCTTGGGTTTTAGCTGGGTTTTCTTCATGCACGAAAATTCTAAGTTTATTCTTTCTTTCTCCCTCTCATTATTTTTGAAATGGCTAGTGAGTAGTCTATAGTTTTTTGGAGGATCTTTGAATCCTCTATCTAAATGTGAATCTTGAACATATTTTGAATTTTATGTAGATAAATGGTTTATTTCACTATTGATTCATTTATTCTTTCATTAGTTTTTATTATCTTAAGCTAATTTCCAACTTTTGATGAATAGCTTGTCACTTATCATTATTGAATTTTATGTTTGGATAGTTAATTACTATGAATATATTTCATTGTTTTCTTTTATCATGATTGTTGTGGATTTAGATTGCTTTGGAATGGAACTCTTAATATTTAGGATTTTGTGGTTTTAGAATTAGAGTGTAGAGTGAAATAAATGAGTTTTGGGTTGTTTAGCTCTATAATGGGAATGCAACCTAGACTTAGGATTGTAGACCCGTGCTTAGCCTAATTGTAGAGCTTGCTCCGAAATAAGATGCCTTGAAATTAAAGTAGCTTGCTTCAGAAAGGGATGCTTAAGTTAAAAAGATTATCCCAAATTTATTTATATGTATCTTTAGGTTAATTGAATTCATATTGGATATAGGGAGGATGAGTGAACCCATGCAACTCTATTATATCATTAAATTTTATACTTGTTTATCCCATAGAAAATGACTACAAAGTTAATTTCATTATTATTCTTTATGAATACCATTTAGTTGATAGGTTATACACACACAAAAAATTTGGGAATTCTTTAGCATAGAATTGATTTTTACTGCTTGCATTCTCAATCCCTTGGGTACGATATTCGTAGGTCCTAACTATACCCACTTTATTTCTTGATGATTCAGTGCACTTAATGAACATGCATCAAGTTTTTGGCGCTGTTACTGGAGATTGGCATAATTGTGAGTTTTGATTGTTCTTTGTATGAATTTTTCTTTTTCTTAATTCATTCTTTTGATTCTTTTCACGTTTTTCATACTCTATGCATAGACTAAGACAAGAACAATTAACACCCTACGACCCTAAAATCGAGAGAATTCTACACTAACGAAGGAGAGCCAATAGTGAAAAAAACATGAATCTATATCCTCCTATTGGTGGAGTTCCTCCCGATGAAGTTCCTCTCAAGTCACAAATCTCCAACCAAGTAAGTATTTTGTTTTATTTCTTCCTTTATTTTTTATTACTAGGTTTAACTTTTTTTTTCAATTTCCTTGTAGTTTTTAGTTTGTTTGCCTTTTTCATTGTGTGTTTTCATTGTTTGTGTCTCAGTTTTGAAGTCCTCTTGTCTTTCTTCTTATAGGCACAAATTTTTTTTTCTTTTGGCTTTTGTACATTCCTTTTCTAAAATTTACTTTTTTCTTATATTTTTTTAATCTCTCTTTTATTGGGTTCTTGCGTAGCTAGGTTTTTATATATACCGTTATATATTTTATTTTTCATGTTATTGTTGCTTTATTTTGGCTCAGTTTCATAAAGGTGATGAATTTCACAAGTATGTCTCTAACCCATTGTTCTTTTATTTAGTTTCAATTTTTGTTTTGAGTTTTGTTAATTCTTGATGCATAATAGGGATTTTTGATTTTTCAATTTTTTTGGCTTGAGATGTGACTCACTGTGTTTAGGAAGTATATATATCTTTCACTTTGTGAGTTCTCCTTTCTTTTTCATTTGTGTTGCAAGCCTTCACAATACCTTTTGAAAATTCAATGTGGACATATATGGGAATTATAGTTGTTCACTAGTTTTTTTATCAAACATTGAAACTTTGTTATGTGAGCTATTTTATTTGATAAGAGCATGGTTAGCTTGGGAATATTCTTGAGTTGTTAATAACCATAATGTTATGTTATTTCTTTTTGTGTGTCTTTGTTCATTGGAAATATATTCCTTTTGAGGTCATAAATTTACTACAGATTGGAACTTCTTGACAACCATAATTCTTGAGTTATGCCCTATTGCTGCTAGTAGTATGAGTTTGTTGTGACTTGCTTAGTATTAGGCCTATATTGCAATTTCTGACCTTTGTCCGGCCATGCCAACATTGTTTAGACATCTATTATTGCCTATATGCTCTACATGAACTGAGATGCACACTTAGGTTAGGAATAATTGAATTGTCATGCTTGCTTACACCTTTTCCACTCTTTTTAGAGATTTTGCCCACTTGTTCAAAGGTACTTAAGGGCTAAATTGCCCATGCTATTGACCTCATCCTTGTTTAATGATTAATTGTAGGTTAATCCATCTTGAATTTGCATGCTAGCATTGGTTTTCATTTTCTATTCTGAGTTTGGCCTTGGTTGCTTTCATTATGTTGTATGATCATCTATTTTCTTGTTGAGACTTTTGTTAATGGTTGATTCATTTTGTCCACCAAAGCACCCACCTTTAATTGACACAGGATTGAAACAATACATCTTGTCTCTTTGTCCATTGCTTGTGCTCACTATGCTTTCTTGCAATTATTTTATCTCAATTATTCTTTGAGCTTGAAAGGGAAAAATTGCCTCATTTGTTTTACCATGTATTAATCACTTTGTGTTACAATCTCAAATTGGGATGACAAGAATTTGATAGCTTTTTGTTGTGCTTTGGTTGAGATTTTAAGGACCTTTAGCTTTAGCTATGTTGATTGTTGGCATTGTCTTTAGATGTTACACCAAATACCTTGTGCTTTGATGTTTCACTTTTAGCCATGTATGATTTGTTCATATTTGCTAGTAAATGTTGTCCATATAGTGTTTTTGCATGCATCAAATTCTTTTTGCATTTTCAATGTCATGGATTAAGGTATATAGGTTGAAATGATTTGACCTGCGAGCTACTAGTTTCTAAAGGATAACTCGATTATCATGGTTGAGTGCCACGTACCTTGATGCATCTTACTTTTCCAATCATAATAGGAATGTCCTTTCCTCATTTCTATTCTTATTGTTTATTGAAGAATAGTTTCCTTATTCGATTGCTTTATATGTTATAGTGCTTCCCCAATACATAGTTGAGCATGAGAATTAAATTGATTAGCCATTTTACTACTTTTGTGATAGCTTGATCAACTTTTTCCCATGCTTCAATTTTGCTTATGCTAAACCTTGTGAGATTTAAGTATTGCCTAATGAGAAATATACAAATTGAAAAGCATATTAGACCTCGGATCACTTGCTTTGTAGACCAAGTTGCTTTGAAATATCATTTCCTTATGGACATAGTACTTTGAGTGGTGATGTTGAATTTCCTAGATTTTGAGATACAATTTAGTTTGTAGTTGTATGTCTTGATGATCATTGGTAGAGTATGAATTTTGCATATGATCTTTGCACTTTTTTTCTATTTACAATTTTAACATTGGTAGAGTATCTGATTCAGTGTTTTTCTTTGCTTGATTAGCTTAATTTTCCATTGTTAGCTTCATGAAAATAGCTTTGTGAGCATTTTCCAACTTCCTGACTCTCTCTTCAACCAGGTTCTGAATTGCAATTTTTTTCCTAGCATATATGCCTATTTTGTTTATTACAAGCACAATGCACATATTGGTCTGATGTAGGGATTCTTATCTTTAATTTTCAATTTTATTCTGATTCCTTATTTTTGAATATTGAGTGCTACCTCCATTTCTATTCTAGTAATTACTTAACTATCAATCCATATGCTGTTGCTTAGCTTTACATCATTTTCAGGTACATGCCTTTGATGTAACTATAATTACATCACTTGCACCAAGCATTGTTGCTTCTCTTAGTCTTTTGGTTGTGCTTCTTGTTTTTTTTATATATTGTGCAAGTTTAACTTTGTTTTGTTTTGGTATTGTTAGTGGAACCAAAATGAACTCGCACTCAAGGTTCTTCCTCATCATAGGCTCAAGCCATCCAACCTCTTTCTAGTTAACCTCTATCCCCTGGTGATCAGGCATAACTTAGCTTAGGGGCTAAAAAAGAAAAGATCCAAGGAGCCTAAAGTGCCCAATTCAGTACCAGAACATGCCCACACTAGTTATAAAATTTTGTCTAACTGTGGCTATCTTCCTTCAACATACTTAGAATCTAGCCTGTTGGAGAAGTTAGGTATTAAGGAAGAGGTGGATAGGCATATTGCTATAATTGGCTGGGAAAAATTCATTGAATGCAGGGAGTTAGTTTATCCTAAGCTGACTTGGGACTTTTTGACTACTAAAAAGTGCCATTTTAGGCACGAAGAATTTCCTAACAATGTATCTTTTTGGTTGGAGGGCAAATACTATGAGAGGACTTTTGCAGAATTCTCTGAAGCTCTAGGATTTCCCAGTGATGCTCCTTATACCTACTTTGATTATGACAAGAATAGAGCCTGGGAAGAGATCAAAGACCCACAAGCTGAAGGGCCCTACATCTCAATAACCACCAAATCCCACCAGCTAAAGGATCATGCTTTTAGGGTTTTGCATAATTTTTTTCATTATCACCTATGTCTCATGTGCAATCTGCAGGGCATATGAACTTACCAAAAGTACTATTTTTAGCTTGCATGGGCAGGAAATTTCCTATAAATGGTGCGTACCATTGGTGGAACAAGCTCGAGGAGATACAGCAGTAGCCCACCAAATCGAAGAAGATTTCCTTGAAAGGTTGGGTAACTATGGATGCTAGGGCTTTTGAGCATGCACTGAATGAGGATGATACCCTACCTACAGTGGCTTACATCGATTAGAAGCTACTTAAGAACATGAAAGTCATTGTTGATGACCTAACAGTAGAGCATGGCACTAGACTCACAAATAGAGAGGAGTACATGAGGAAAATGGCAAGGAGTTTAAGCAACCCTCCACCTAGCCCAGACCAAGGTGCTGTCACTTTATCATCTACCCAGTACGCTACCCTAATATACAGAATGGACACACTAGCTGTAAATCAAGCAAATTTCAAGAAGCAACAGGAGCAAATTATAACAATCATGGCCATCTTAATCTTCAGTATTAAAACAATTGTACCACCATCCCCTCCCCCATCTCATTTGTGATTGTAGGGAGTTGCCTACCTCACTTTACTTTTTTTGTGATGCTTTTACAGTAGTTACTAAGGACAACAACTTTTGAATTGTGGGGTAAGGGGTAAATTTTGAACATTGATTATTTTTATGGATAATAGTTGTAATTTGGTGATTTTTTTGAAGAATTATTTTTTGGGAAGAACTAGTGTTAACCATCATTGAAGATAACTTTTTATGAAGGCTTGTAAAGTTTCTTTGTGCAGATTTTTAGGAAGAAAAAAATTGGGTTTTAAACGCTCGAATTCAGTGAAACCCTTGAACCACAACTCATTGTTTTAGTTTATCTTTGTTTTAAGTTTGAAATTTTTTTTCAATTGTTTAAATACATTTATAGTTTTTTTATGTTGCTATATTTTTAAAGTTTTCTTTAATTTTAATCAATAGTAGCTTATCCTTGTTCAATTTTATTTTTTGCCTTAGTTATCTTTTTATGCTTTGCTCTTAATAGTTTATTTTTATTCTAGTGGTTATTTTCCCTTTAATTCAAAATTTTGAGTAATAAGTTTATGGGTTATTGAGTTACTATTTGCCAATTACATTTGGTCTTAAGTTTGCTCAGTTAATCTTGATAGAATCAATTTGAACTCTAATTATATTAAACTATGAGTTTAAAAAGCTTTAGGTAGCCAAAGAGTAGTATAATGTTCAACAAAAATTTTTCTTAAATCAATCTCAATTAGTTGTATACCATTCAATGAGCATAATAGGCTGATTTTGTGAAAATTTATGAAAAACCAGTGAGTGAGAGCAGTTGAGTGAAGGAATTCAAGAATAGATAGAACCTTCCTCTTTGCCCTTCGAAATGAACATTTAACTCAGGCAGATTTAGGACATGACCTAGGCAGCCTTTCTTTGGCAGTCACATTGAATTGACTTTTCATTTACCCTGTGATTTATGTTTATCTTTGCAAGCCTTTTAAGCTGAATTGGTATGCTAAAAGCATACTATTTAATTTTTCTTGATTACACTAATAAATTGAACCATATAACTCAAAAGTTATTTGTCTTCCCTATTTTAGAATTAACCACTCTAGGTAGGGTAGTATTGTATAGGTTGAGTATTGAAAATTTAACTGATCAGTCTAAGGGTGTTAAATTTGTAGAGAATGGGGTAGTGGGAGTTATGATGTATTAATCCTAAGGCTCTCCTAAATTTTAAAGTTTCAAGAGTTGTAGGTACCTCAGAGTCAATAGGTAAAACTTGCTGATCGTGACCCTATTTTAAAAATAAAAATCATAAACATATAAAGGTTATGGTGTTGACTTTTCAATTACTACTGTAATAAATAAGTGTGGGGTGCCTAGCATTTAAGGGGAAGTATTAAAGGTTGAGGTAGTCCAAGAGTCACAATTTTAAATTTATTCTTCCTCTGTAACTGTGAGTCTAGTTGATGTCTTTTGGGATTCAGATGTTAAAATTTTTCTAGTAAGAGCATAATTTGAGAAGGGAAAGTTGTGCATATTCAAAAAGTTAGGTGGTAGTTGTGGTAGCATGGATGATTCTAATTTTCTAACTTTATCATTTCCTTGGAGCTAATAACCTGACTCCATTACAACCTTAATGTAAGACCTAGTGATCCTACTTTTCTTTGAGTTATTTAGTGAAGATAATCCTTGAGGTTTAGGTGCTAAAGGAGAGGCCTATGGCTATTATGAGTTTCAAGTGCGAAACCATCGTATTCTTCTTTTTGCTCGATTGTTAGAGTTCACTAGTATTTTTTTTTAAAAGCGATAAACTTGTTTTCGCCTAACACATAAGCACAAGAAATTGTTTGTTATAAATTTGTTGAGTTTGTTTGATTTAATTTTTCATTTTGAGTGTCTTTCGCCGAGCATTATTCGGGTTTCACTAAATTTCCCTGTTCTAAATTGGAGTTTTAGGTTTTTAGATTGTGGATGATTCAGCTGCTTGTGGACAAACAAGGTCTAAGTGTGGGGTATTTTGATAACTCCAATTCAATGTCTTAGTTCCTTTTCAGTCTTATTTTAGTGTCTTTTATGTTATTTTTGCTTTAGTTTAATAATTTCTGCCTAAATATAGTTAATCCAAGTTTTATGAGTTTTGAAGAGCTTTTAATGGAATATTTGAGCTTGTGTAACTTTTACAGGTACCTCACGGTCAGCAGGTTATGCCTATTAATCATGACCTCTATTTTCTATCAGAACGCACCATTTTAAAGGGTGTCACAATAATTAGTACCATTGTTCTTAAAAAGGTATTTTCTGTGACCTAGGAAGCCCTTAGTATAGAATTGAGAAAAGAAAGACCTCATGGTTAAAAGAGTTTTGGTGTTGACCATGAGGTAGTCAAGTTTCCAGTCCAAAATGCAAAGGAGAGCCATGTCATGGTTAATAGATTTTTGGTGTTAACCAAGACCCCTGTCCAAAAGCTAGTTAAGCATTACCTCACAATCAACAGATTTATGGTGTTTACTATGACTCATAATAGTTGTTGAAAAGGATTTTAATTGGTTACGATCAGCATAAAATTCCTGTTGATCGTAACCCTTTTTGGCCTATGTAAAATATATTTTTCTACAGAGTTCGAGACTTCTTTTTCCTCTTTAGATCTAGATTTTTCCATTTTTGTTCTTTCATTCTTTACTTCATCTATATAAACATATATATAGATTATACTTTTAAAAAGGTAGATTTATAGCAAAATACTTAGATTAAACACAATTGTTAGCATAGATCTTCATTCTTTCCTATTTGGGAGCTAATTTACACTGGAGATTTAGAGAAAAAGGTTAAAAAAGCATGGATTTCAGCTGGGTTTTCTTCATCCACAAAAATTATAGGTTTATTCTTTCATTCTCCCTCTCATTATTTTTGTAATGGCTAGTGAAGAGTCTATAGTTATTTAGGGGATATTTGAATCCCCTATCTAAATGTGAATCTTGAACATATTTTGCACATTTATATAGATGAATGGCTTATTTCACTATTGATTCATTTATTATTTCATTAGTTTTCACTATCTTAAGCTGATTTCCAGCTTTTGATGAATGGGTTGTCACTTATCATTGTTGGATTTATGTTTAGATAGTTAATTACTATGAATATATTTCACTCTTTTCTTTTATCATGATTGTTGTGGATTTAAATTGCTTTGGAATGGGACTTCTAATATGCAGGATTTTGTTATTTAAGAATTAGAGTGTAGAGTGAAATAAATGAGTTTTGGGTTGTTTGGCTCTGAAATGGGAATGCAACCTGGACTTAAGATTTTAAACCCATGCTTAGGCTAATTATAGAGCCTGCTTTGGAATGGGATGCCTTGAAATTAGAGTAGCTTGCTCCGAAATGGGATGCTTGGGTTAAGAGGGTTATCCTGAATTCATTTATATGTATCTTTAGGTTAATTGAATTCATATTAGATATGGGGAGGGTGAGTGAACCCATGCAACTCTGTTATATCGTTGAATTTTATACTTGTTTATCCCATAGAGAATTACTACAAAGTTAATTTTAGTAATATTCTCTATGAATATCATTTAGTTGATAGGTTATACACACATAAAAAATTTAGGAATTCTTTAGCATACAATTAATTTTCACCGCTTGCATTCTCAATCCCTTGGGTATGACATTCGTGGGTCCTAACTATACCCTACTTTATTACTTGAATATTCAATGCACTTACTGAACTTGCATAAGTTTTTATGAAAAAAGTGAAAAATCCAAATTGGACCTTCGAGATTTGTGTCCTTGTGATGCGCATCGAACCACTTAGGTATTAAGTTTGTTCTCGAAAACCCATTTTTAGAGCTCGAGACTAGATCAAGGTTTATTTGACTCATGAAGGCTAGTTTCTTCACAATAGATAGGATAGTATTCCCATTTATTGTTGGCGACAAACCAACAAGGTTATTTGCTGGGCACCATAAGGCACATGTTGTAACACCCTATATTCCATGTTTACTATATCCAATGCAAACTATGCCATTTTAATTCATCAAGTCATATGACTATATCATCATACTGTAGCTATTGTACTTTCATGCTTAGCATTCATCATATCAATACATTTATATAAAGTAATTCTAACTTCATCATGCATACATATACTAGTATTCTCATCATGAGATTATTACAGTCTTTACTTTTATATAATGTACATATATATATATACATATTACAACTCTTAAACACGTTATACATGTAAGGAGCTAAACAAAATTTATCAAAATTTCCTACATCAACTTCTATCGACTGGTGTTGGCCTGTCCTGATGCAGAATTAGATCCTGTGCAAAAAGTCTTCGCTACCCAAAACCTACACGGATTAAATAACCCGTGCTAAGCTTTACAGCTTAGTGGGGAATTCTAAACATGAAAGACAACCACTCACAGTGGTCGTCAAAAATATAAAATAACTAGCAACAATACTCATATGGCAAAAGAAAAGAAAAATATAAAATACAATAGCTTGCATAACAAGATGACTTTTCACAATTGAATCAGCATACTACTTATAGTTCATGAAGTGATCCATATATCATGTAAACAAATATTAAGTCGTGCTCAAATAGTCACTGTTAACCATAATAATTCATATATCAGATGCATATCTCATACTGTGAATAACTTTGAAACTTTATTACTTTACTTTAGCCTGCTTAAGTTCTAAGAATGGATAACGGGATCGATGGATACCCGAGGGTATCAAATGATAGATATCCGAAGATATCATAACTATGGACCCAAGTAGGGCCAACTATACTTTGGACCGGTCAAATGCTCGCACGTGAGCACCCACACGAGGGCAAAAATAAACAACCCTAATGGGCTGTGTAAGATCCAGCAGGATCGACTTTGGCAGCTGCAATTCCCTATAGGCGCCTATCTATCCATATCTGAACTCTATTGCAGGCGATACTTTATTCATGTTCATACACTCATATACATAATCATAATTAAACATACTTGTAGGTACATTCTCATAAGCATGATCATCAATGTGCATACCTTATCATTGTTCAAATCGGGTGCTATACAAATATCGACATGTTTACACTTGGGCATATGCATAAGACATGATCATACTATCATGTTTCCTATTACATAGCATAGGTATACATTCATAAACAATTTTCAATGTAAGTGATACAAATTTATATATACACTAGTATATGACTCTTGTATACTTGCATTTAAGGTCAATTTTTGCTCAGTTATATGTGCTACACATGGGGGTAGCCTAATGTACCAATAAAAGAGAATAAAAACACATTTAGTGACCAACATGCTGTCGCGCTCGCGACAGTATGCGTGGTCAAACAGGTTTTTCACTCTGTTCTCAAAATCCTGCAAACTGCTTAACAAAATCATTTTGTACCTCGTATTTGACATAGTAAACGGAATTTTTAGAAAAAGTTGTCTTCTACAAAGTTGTAGATATACATTTCTAGTTTCTATAACATCAAAAATATGTGCAATATCATTTCTAGAACTCGAGATATCTTAAAATTACTAAGGACTGTTCATAGAACCAAAACAGTGGGGGCTGTCACTTATAAAAATTCATAGCATAAAATCAAGAGAGATTTAGACCAACATTTCTTCATAAAAAACGTACTCCTAGGTATCTAGTTTACTCATAATTTTACAGAATAATATTTTGACTTCCCTACTATTACTTATGCCCAAAATACCAACATCTGTACCCTAACAGTCCCAACAGATTCAACGAATTTCATGCTAATTATTTGACAAACATAGAAATAAAATTAGGCATTACTTCCTTCATATAAAATGTCTCCTTATCAGTCTAGTTTTCATAGAAATTAATTTCATGTCATTATGATCATTTTACATACATATATCTCAATATTTCCCCAACCTGGTCCAGAATCCGAATTTAGAAGTTTTCCTAAATTCAATAAATCATAAAAAATATCTAGAGGCAGAATTTGAGTGTGATTTCTCCTTATGAAATCTTTGTCTATAAGTCTAGTTTAATACCCATTTGGAATCATCTCAATATCTATTTTCAAACTCTAGATATCACCAAAACAATGAATCTAGGTCCAATGAACTCAAACCCAGAATTCTTTAAAACTCACATGCATGTCAAGAAAACTCACATGCATGTCAAGATTCAAGCAAAACACATCATATTCAAGTAGATACACTCACATGCAACATGAATAATCCTAAATTCCCATACCTTTTTCTGAAACTTATCACACTCAAGCTTTCAATCTCTTGCTATGTCTTTCCCTTTATCCTTCCTATCTCCTCCTTCTTTGACTACAACCAAAATTCATTCATCATTTCCAGCACTTGATCTTCATTACCACAAGCAAGATGAGAAGAAGATGAAGATGATAATGATGAAATTTAGTAGAGATCATTTACCTTAGAGTTTAATGTTTTAAACACTTGTTGAACCAACAAAACTTATCAACTAATTTCTTGAGAGGATTTAGAAGAAAATAAGGGAAGAAGAAGAGTTGGGAACTTTCTGGTTTTCCTCTCAATTAGCCGACCACCACTCTCTCACAATTGCCACTTTCTCTTTCTTTCCACTACATAAACTCATTTATACAATACTATGTCAAATCTCTCTTTAGGTCCTCCTAGAATCTGCATGTCACACTAAAACCATCCTATTCTTTGCATGTCAAATTTCATACCCCACATTTACATTATTCATACATTAACCTCTCCATTGTTCTCTAATTCCCAATTGACCTCTTAAGTTTCTGAATTTTCAAAACTACCCCACAATTAATACTTTTTCTTCAATTATACCCTCAATTAAAAATTAAACTTCACCTTTAAATTTTATTTCCATGCAATTAACATAATAACTTACTCCATTGACCTTTACTTATACAAAATCCTCATTTAAAAATATGCAAATTAAATTTAGAGTCATGTTTGGGGCCTTACACGTGTCATGGAGTTGACACCCAATAAAACATTAGAAAAATGAGTTGTAAACTCGTGAAGATGAAACCAGAGATAGTTCAGACTTCACTCTTATTTATACTTTTGGTTAATATTATATAAATGAGTTTTAATGATTAATTTATTTTATCTCTTTTATCACATGCAATATTATGCTTTAAAAATAAAGCACACTTAAGCATATTGAAAGCTGTAAAGCATGTATATTAAAAGTTATAAAAGCATGGTATTGAAAGCATCACAGAATAAAAGAATAAATGTACAGATAAAATTATACTTAAATCAAGGAATTAATTGAGTTCATTTAGATGAAGACATTGGTCCTCGCATGCATGTTTATAAAAAGCAAAGTTTTTGTTGTATTCTGGAAGAAAGAAGGCATTTGGAAAAGAATCATATTAATCAATTTTAAGTATAAGAACCATTTCTATTTATAAAGAAAAAATCCTTAATTTTGCATGTTGTTTTGTGGGTGAAAATCTGGACATTGGTCCTCTTTTATTATAGAAAAATTCTACTCAAATTTTTACAAAATCATTTGGGGAATTTTAGTTAATCGCTCAAAAAATTTTTTATTTGCAATAAATGAAGAAAGGTAGAAAAAGACATACATGATACATATAAAACATGCATAAATTGAGATATTGATTGATTTTGTAACTTTTGTTCCCTCATGCATATTTATGAAATTCTTTTGTGTAATTTCTAGAATAAGATAAGACATTGATCTATTTTATTAGAAAAATTAAATTAGTAAGTAGAAATAGTTTCGCGTGATTTTTAAACACGTGAAAAAACATTTGTGATTATATTTTTTACAATAAATAAGTGGAAATTAAAGGGGAAATTATATAGGCCAAAAATGATGAATAAATAAGAAAATAAATCCTAGGCTAATATACTCCACGTTATTCTCAATGTTAACTTGAAATGCGTGATGCACATATGGTATACAAAATTATGTTAGTTAATAATGAATTAAATAAAATAATGGATAATTAAATATAATAATTAAATATATATAATAAGATAAATTAATAAATGAAATAAATATGAACAATAATGATAATAGAAATAGCAATAATAATATTAATAATAATATTAATAATAAAAAGATATGATTGAATTAAATAAATCACATATGGCACAAATATGTAAATAAACTATTTGACAATTGAATTATAAATATTAATTAAGACAATAAAGTAGAAACAAACAAAATAACATTGAATTGGAAATAATAGACAATTTTATAAATTGAAGATGAAATGAAAAATGAATATAATTAATTGATGAAATAACAAAACCATATATGAATATAATATTAATAAAATATATTAACAATTATATAAAAAAGATAACAAATTAACAAATATGCTATGATAATTAACAAATAAACAAATTAAATTAATATAATAAATAAAGTTTTAACAAATTAATAATATAACAATTAATTAATAATAATGAAATAATTAATTAATAGGCTAAGGTAATGATTTAATTAACAAATAAAATAGTTAACAAATTAATATATTTAACAATTAACTAACAAATAAATATATAAAGAAAATTAACAAAATTAAAAGAATAATAAATTTACAAAATTAAATTAATAAACGATATATTAAAATAAATAAATAAATGGTTATTTACATTATAAATTGGAATTAAACACTAGATTTATAGGATTTGGGGACTCAAGAATATCACCTTAAGTATTGGTTCCATCAAAGAACAATGATTTGGTGTTCTATGGCTTTTTCCCAATTTTTTTGTGTTGTTTTTGCAATTGTTTTGTCAATTTTTCTTGAGTTGTAGCGAAGAAGAAGAAGAAGAAGAAGAAGGGACCAGAGGAAAGAGAGAATGTGGCCCTTTTATAGCTAAAAATCATATTTTTTGGATAATCATCCCCCTAAATATATCCCAATTAGATTGGGAAGAAATTTAGATTTTTTTCTCTAATTTTTTCCTTTATTTTCATGTCCAAAAAGCAATCTAAAGTGATTTAAGGCCTTGAATCATGAGTCCAGGGCATGGCTCACAAGCGAGTCATGGCCTTGATCCATAAGTCAAGGGTGTGACTCACGCCCTCTTCAATTTTTAGGCTTTAAGTAGCCATTTTTTGAGGATGGTATCTTCTAGAAACTTGTTCCCCTATGTCTTATCTTTCTAATGAATTAAGAATGGCTCAATTTGAATTTGTAAATTCTGATTTATGACCAAAATATTGATGACTGCTCCTAAGAAATCTTTAGAGACAAAATTGATATTCTGACTTTGAAAAGTTATTGGGAACAATAGGTTTAGAATTAGGTCATACTATTTGCATAAAAGTTATTCCAAAATAAGTTTGGTTTTTATCAAAATTAGATTCTCCTTAAAAGGATCTTTATAGAGGGAGTTATGCCCAAATTACTATAGACTGGTCTAGCTGTAAAGATAGATTCAGATCATCTATGTTCAGACCTAATTTTGAGAATCTTTAAGACTGAACTGGGTTTAAGTTTCTTGCGAAAGTTGTAGTTATATGTCTTAAAATTAATATGGCTTTGGAATCATTTAATTATGAGGTCTATAGGCTGAGATAAGGTTGTAACGTCTAAGACTGCTCCAAGTTTTCAAAAATGATTTCCTCATTTTGCCCTATTTGAAAGAGATAAATGGATGGAAATTGTAAAAAAGTTATTTTGGGAATATTAAAAAGGCCTAAGGAAAGCCTAGCATTTTTATTCCTTGTTTATTTATGAGAAACTACTTCCTTATTAGGTAACTCTAATTAGAAGCCTTCTTAGGACACAGTGTATACAGTTGCCCCCAACTTTGGGAAACTTAGTGCACTAGTGCTTATATTAGCAAAAGTTTAGAGATACGTACTTGAGGTGGCTATCTCCTTCATTGTGAAGATTTGGTGATGAGGCGGTCCATGTATTCTTGGTAATAAAGAAACACATCAAGCAATCTTCACTTTGAGTTTGTGACCTAGTTATCTGTAGAAAATGCCTCTCAAAGAGGACTTTGGATTTTTTTTTCTTTGAAAAGACTTTGAATTTGGATTTGGTTTGCTTCATAGAGAACTTGGACTTTGGCTGGAGTGCTTTAAAGAGACTTTGGATTTTTGGTGGTTTGCTCCAAAGAGACTTTGGATTTTGGTTGGTGCGGGTGGTTTACTGTCAACTTGGTGACATTTTAACCCTTTGATCAATTGAAGCGGGTGATTTACCATCAATTGAAGCGGGTGACATTTTAACCCTCTAATCAGTTGAAGAGGGTGCCTTGCAAAGAGAACTTTACGCTCATGAAAAGACTTTAGATGCCTTGTTTAGAAGACTTTGTGCTAATGAAGAGACTATGGATGCCTTCCAAAGAGGACTTTGAGCTCATAAAAAGGCTTTGGATGCCTTTAGAATAGGATTTGGCACTCATGAAAAGATTTGGAATGCCTTAAAAGAGGACTTACCAGTATATGGTTGAGATTTACGACCCTGCACTTATTTTGCTATTTTATTATTCACGTTGGGAACATTACGTGGTTATTTTTTTATGCGAAAGGGTGAAATATAATCTCGTATTTTAAGGTGAATAAAAATTATCCCAACTTTTGGGAGGATTCTGTGAATGGATGCCTATCGGCTTTCCCCCCTAGAGAAATCTTTTTGCCGTTTACCTCCAAAAATTGAGCTTTTTTTCTATATATTTTTTTGTTTATGTTTTATTTTATTTATTTTTTTTACAACTTGAGTGTATGTTAAAAATTTTTTTACATTTTCAATGTATATTGAATTTGTACAATTTTGAGGTTTTTACAAATTGGGATTATTTTAAGGCTTTGAAACTTTATCATGTGCTGGATAGAATTTGTAGTATTTGTACATTTATAATTATGGTGTGTCTAATAGAGTCTTTGTACATTTGAAGAATTTGAGGTTTTATTCCCTACAAATTAGAATTTCAGTTTTTGTATATTTTTGGAATTTGAAGTTTCTGTACATTTGAGTTTTTCACATTTATTGTGTTGTATATTCAAGTGTATATTTCAACACAAAAAGTCTTACCTGATTGCCCCCGATAATGGTGCATGTTGATAGTCTAGCTCCACGAATGATTTCATTTTTATGGGTTTACATGATCTCTACCTCATGTGGATTTTTTTTTTGAGTGAGATAGTTGTCCCCTTGAAATTTTCTCCATTATGGCATACATAGATGACCTCATTTTCTGAGATACTCCTCTTACATGATCTATTCTATAGGAGTTTGCTCTTATTTGATTGACCTTTGTTCATAGTTATCTTATGACCAAATTTGGCACGTGGAGCCCACTATCATTTTTTTCCTTACATGAAATGACTCAAGTGAGTACATGCAAGAAACTATGTATGTACAACATATGTGCTAAATTTATGTGTGTACGCACAACCAACTATTTGAGCACATGTGGTGTGTGTTAGAAGTGGTGTGTGCAAAGAAGTGTTTGCCAAGAAGGTTCCAAATTTTAAAGTAATTGCAACTCATCAAATGCTTTAAACTTAGATCTTACTCATCCTTGAATAAGCTAAATTAACCACGTTCTCAACAAATTTAAGCTTAACTCATGAAACAACATATGCCATTTCTTACATACCAAACTTTATAAGAAGGTCATCTTCACTAGGTTGGATGAGACCAAACCCAGAATCAAGAGGTCTTACATTGGTTGTAATGTAAGGCTTGGGTAAATGACTAAAAAAGAAGGGCCAAGTTGCTCGAGGAAAATGACCACTATGCTTTCTTAAATAGTGAATTGGCTATTCTTTATCCATTTACCCACTATTAAAGTGTTTTTACATTTGGCTTCGATGAATTTCAATTTACCAAAAATTGCTTGAGGGGAATAACTCAAGGTCTCCCTTTCCTTTTCAATTTTCTTATTTTTTCTTAATGTTATGGTGTTGACTTCAAGGGTTTTCTATCACTCATTTTCCTTTTCTTCATTTTTTCCTTTTTGCATTCTTTCCTTTTTCTCCTTCTTTCTTTTTTTTTGTATTTTTTCCTTTCTTTTTTCTTCCCTTCCAAGTTTATTTCATCAAATAGGTTTAATTTTATATGAATGAAGTTTATACCAAGAATTGGTAGAAATTAATTGCCCTTATTCCTGAAATGTGAGATAAGCTTTTCCATAGTGGTCATCTTCCTAAGGGGAAGCCAAAATCATTTTTTGGCTAAGGTTGTTTTATTTTCTGTAACAATAAGACAAGCATGCATTAAGCATGCTTGAAATAAAGGCTCAAAGGGCTGGTAAGTGATTGTAAAATTCGAATAAAAGAAAGTCATTTAGAGAACTGTACAAAGAAGGGTTGCTTGAATCATTTTTCATACTCTATCTCATCCCAAGGTCACTTTGATGGGTAATTAGAAAGGTTGTAGTGCTCTTAATGAGTTTTACCTAATCCCCTCGATTGTAAAAAGGTTTTTTTTTTTAATTTTAAAATTGCCTCGAGGTGTTCAAAATTTAGAAATTGCAAGGCATAATTAAGGCTTTTATGTAATTCAGTAGAAAAAGATAAAACATGAATATGTCCTATTTAGCTCATATTGAAATGAAGAACATATTTCTAAAATTGAGATCAAACCCCTTCACAGTAAAGAATCACTAAGACGATGTAGAATTTCAAATTAAAAGTAAATTAACAAAAAAGTAATTATGTTAAAACTCTGGACCTTGCTTAGCAAGATGAGTTGAATTTAGAGCATAAATTCTTTTAATTGAGAATACTTCCTATATTTGGGTAAGGGACAGTACGGTGGTAATCACCTTAGATGCCAAAGGGAGGTGATGTTCCTTATATCATTCTTGGGAAAATGATGGCACCATTGCAATTTTTGAATGCATCTAGGAGGTGATGATCCTCAAA
Organism: Excoecaria agallocha; assembly: GCA_037975025.1. NCBI lineage: Eukaryota > Viridiplantae > Streptophyta > Magnoliopsida > Malpighiales > Euphorbiaceae > Excoecaria > Excoecaria agallocha. Next base: position 41,064,590 of record CM075820.1, read on the forward strand.
CTATAAATTAAAATAAAATTATGTCAAAACCTTAGGCATAATTTGGTAAAATAAATTAAGCTAGAAATACCTCATAAAACTAGGAAAAGGATGACGTTGTGGTCATCTCGAATGCACCAGGAAGGTAGTGATCCTCAGACTTATAAAAAGAAAACTATGTCAGAATCTTAGCAAGATGAGCTAAGTTAGGAATGTTCCCTATAATTGGTGAAAAGGTGGCACTGTATTAGTCATTGTATTGACACGAGAAATCTTTGAATGTCTAGGCTATCATACATAAAGGCCTAGGTAAATCATTGATGCAAGGATAGCAAAGCTAACTTCCACTTTACCTACAAGGTCATTTATATGGCAACATATATAAAAGCTACGTGCAATGTGTATTAGAATGCATGTAAAAATGTATGCATGGAATATATGGCCTATACCATAAGATGGTTAAGGGACTCCTCCTTAAATGCAATCTAATAGATGATCCATACACATCATCTTTAGTGGTCCTGGTCTCCAGGTAAGCTTTCTTTGGTTATGTCCTTTAGTTTTTCCTGCCATATCTTATTTATGAGCTCTCTTACTATCTTATAGGGAAAATACTCTATCACACTTTGGCCAAAGATAATATACCCTTTTATAGATTGTGCATACCATTTAATGCCTTCAAGCACTTAGAAATGGCTAAAGAAGTCTTTGTCATGTGAGCCATTGTCGTCACTACTTTAGAATTAAACCCACTTCAGTATGTGACTTTATGCGTGTTATTAGTTTCTCTTAATTGGTTAACTATATGCTTATACCCAACTTATGCATGCATTCCTATTTACATGCATCATATGGCAACATCAGTAGTTATGACAGACCTTGATTTAATCTTAGGGGGTGACATCTTTTGTGCATTCAACTCTTATTATAAGTCAGCCCTTACAAGCTTTTTGGAATTTCAAAAGGTCTGGCTTAGGAAAGTTGAGTTTGATGTTTGGCTCACTGTTTGAGCTTTTTATTTAGGTTTGCTATTTGTTAAGATGAGAATATGATACTATAATGTTATTGTCATCTCGTAGAGTACCTTTGCAGGTTTAAGTGAATATTTAATTATTTTTATTTTGTCTTTTTAAAACTCACTTTAGGAGCCAAAGGATGCACTCAAAATGTCTCTATGCTCAAAATTAAATAAATGCTTATGTTTATTGAATCAATGTCTTAGAGATAAGCCATAATTATGTTAGAGAGTATGCCCTAGAGCCCATGTAATAGGAATGTTTTTCATATGTATGAAATTTATATTCTTAATAAAAGGCATCATTCATTTATTAATGCTGTGTTTGAATACATGAGTTTGTAAATCTTAAATTAATAAATGAAGTCCTAGATATTATAAACACAGTGCAAAGGCAATCATGAAGGTGTTCATGATGTGAGATGTCTATCGCATGCAAATGTGTTAATATCTAAATATCCCTAGTCATAGAATTAATAAGATAGGACATTGTTAATTCAGACAGACTAGCACATGTTATGCTTCTTGAATGGTTCAAGCAATGGTTCTCATTATTGTGATTATGGATGATAATCAAAGCTAACATGTGGATGCTTGTTAGAGGAACAAGTTCATTGGAGACCTGCAAAGGGAATCCTCATATGGATATTAAATCTATGTCAATGAGGAATCTCTTCATAGCGGTTGTGCAAGTATCCTTAGACTTGAGATCACCAAAGTTATCTTAAGCAGCAAGTGGTATACTTTAACTCCATAACTGATTACTTCCAATTGGGAGTGAACATAGTTAGTAGATTGGGTATATCATGACCTACTTGAAGATAGTTGAGTGATTGACAAAGGATTCACCATCCCAGATTTAACAAGGGAAGTTATCTCGCATGATTCTATAATTGCCTTGTTCAAAGAATCTCTGGCCAGAGTAATATGCCGAGATGGATGGAGATCCATGAAGGGCATTTTAGGAACAATGGTTAAATTAATATAACATACATAATTAGATTTATATGAGTTGACAGAAATCCATACTCAGAATCTAATTGAGATAAGAGTGGTGAAAGGAGTAATTGCACGGTAACTGTTTCTATGGAAGGGTACAGTCAAACCACATGACTTTCCTGACATTTGGGTAGTCATGATGCCTACCTAGAGGCCAATCATGACTTGTATAATGATGTATCAAAATATCAATAGAGATTGATAAAAGGATTTAAAGGAGTTTAAATCATGTGAGTTTTGAATAGAACTCACGATTACATATTATACTGGCAATATGGACAGGAACCCAATAGGTCACACACATATAGAGAAAAGGCTAAAATGGTAAAATGAAAAGGATAATAATATTTGATATTATTATAAAGGTAGAGAGGAGAATATGATAATAATTAATTAAAGAGTTTAATTAATTATGATCAAATAAAATTGTCCGCGGAACTTTTGAGAAATGTTCTGTAAATTGGACCTAAATGAAATAATGTATTTCATGATTAATTATTATTGTCTTATAAGTGTTATAAGACTACTATAATTGTTATAGGATTGATATAATAATTAATAGGACCATTGGAGAAATTATAAAGGGCCGAAGGAATGAAGAAGTTGGAGGAAGCCCTCCAGAAGAGGGCTACACGCCAACTCCATACAGAAGGGCTTAGAGGGCTTTTTATTGGACCAAATTAATTTATATATGTTACATAAGTGTTATGGAACTCACATATTTAATTTGGTTTGATTTGGAATCCATTTGGGTATTTAAATCCAATTAAATGCACAAAGGGCCTAGTTTGTGGATTTTGTGCATGGTCTTTTATGAAAAGATTTAATTTGGATTTAATTAAGCCCAAATGATTGTAATTAATTCCAGAGGCCCAATTAATAATTCTCCAGCAATTTTAAAGAGCCAATCTCATTAAGGAGTTGGAATTTTAACCTAACTATAAAAGGCTAACTAATGAGAATTAGGGTTAAGTGATTAAAACAAAAGGAAAGTCTTTTTCTCTTAATTCTCTCTCCCTTTTGTGCCACTTCCATTGATAGCCTTTTGGATTTTGGCCAGCCCTAGTTGAACACCAATTTGTTGGTTCAATTTACCCCTCTAGTGTGGATTACTCATTGGAGGTGTTCGATTTTGGACACTGTGGTTTGCGACAACCTGGTGCGAAGTAAAATCAACTGTTCAACAAAAATCAAAGGTGATTTTTCTTATTCTCATATAGTTATATTGTGTATTCATGGCAAGATCAGATCTAATGGTTAAAAAATTTTAAAATTCCGCTCATGTATGTGATGCATGTAACCGTTAAATTCCAACATGGTATCAGAGACACGGTTTTGCCATGGATATACAATTCTATATTTTTTCTGCGGAATAAGTTTTGTTTTGTTTTGAGCTATTTATTTCATGAACTTTAAAATATTAGATTTGATTGTTCATGAATGAGAAATATTGATTTCTGGTTGTATGTGTGATCAAATAAATTTGGTGGAAACAAAAACAAAATTTTTGAAGCATTATGATTTGGGTTTGGCGTGAAACCCTAGGTAATGTAGGGGCTGTTCTAATTTAATTTCTTATGGATCCATTTAAAAATCATTTAGATGATATTTTATGTGTTTAATATGTGATATTAAGCTGTAGGATCGAACGAAATTAAAATCGAACAAGTTTTGCATGAAAACTAGTTTTGTCGAAAAGTTCGATAAATTGGTGTTCTTCGTGTGTTCTTGATGTGTTCTTGGTTAGAACGACTTTTGATCTTCTAAATCTGATATATATGATATATTAAAGTGTTTTTAATTAATTGGATTAATTAAAATGGGCCTTAAATTAATTTGATTAATTTTAATTCATTAAAACCACTTAATGGGCTTAATTATGTTTACGGACTTGGTTTAAATTAGTGAATGACTTGGTGGGCCCAAGGAGCTGATTTAAATTAACTATTATAAATATTAATTAAGTTTATTAATGGGTTTTAAGGGCTGGAGTGGGCTTGGCTCATTCCAAAAGGCCCAAATGGTTCAAATGACACAAAACTAGTTTGTGTGTGAACACACTTAGGGTTTTTCTTCTGTGGGTTTCGGCCTACACTTGTTTTAAGCCCAAAATTGATTCTTTTAATTATTTAATATGATTAATTAATTAAATAATCAATTTATAATTAATTAATAATCAATTTGATTGATTATTAAAGCAAGAACACATTCATGCAAAAAGGTTTCCTAAAATGAAAGTTTCCAAAATGGAAAAAGTTTCCTAATTTGATCACATCATTAAATAACTCAAAATATAGTTTCAAAGGTTGAAACAAAGTTAGTAATCCATTTATTTATGCATTATAGAGGCATATAAGGGTGAATGATTGGCATGATGGATAGTTATGGACAAAGCCCAATGTGATTGAGCATAATGCATGTTTTGGCCCAATGAGGACTTTCATGTCCCGGCCACTTGTTTTTGGTTTGTATTTCATTTCAAATTGTAATATGTAATTAGATTACTTAGATTAGAATTAGAAATAGAGATGGAGACCAATATCAAGGAGCAAGATGGGCCGGATGGAGATCCAACAAGCTTGAAGATAATGTAATTATTTTCTTGTTTGAATCATGCATACTACCTAGGTGTGACCTTTTGATTTCCCTCTTGGCTCGGGGAAATCAATGTAGTGAAGTCCATAACTATACCATATTTGTATGCTTATATTTATGTGATAGATATAGGATGCATACCAATGTATGCCAACCATGTATGATGAGACTTAATTAACTAAAACCCTCAAACAAATACTAAGGTATATAAGCCTTCCATTAATTTGAGGAGAACCAGAGTTCTTTATAGTGTGGGTTGTTGACCACAGTCAAGCTGACATTATATCGAATATGTTCAAATCTAATTAAATGGGTCATCTTAGCTAGCCCATTAGTTTGTTGACCACAGTCAAGGCTAATGGTTCTAGAGGCAAGATTAGGGAATGCATATATGATATGCATGCATCAAGAGTTGATAACCTAATGACCTAATAGTTGTGTAGAGACACAATTGGTATATGGATACCTACCTTTCAAGGGTATGGAATTTGGCTTGTTGACCACAGTCAAGGTCAAATTACATATCAAGGATTAGATATTGGCCCACTAAGAAAACCATCGGGTTTTCTCGGATTATATAGTGAGGGCTATTAATTCGCAATAAAATAGTGGGAGTAAATGGATTAATTAAAGACCTTATTAATGCATACATATATATGAACATACTCTCATATCTTTTCTTTTTCACATCTAGGTCATCATCATGAGCACATCAAACATTAATATACGATCAATCTTGGATAACAAGCTGGTTGGTAACAACTATTCTGACTGGATCAGGCAAGTGAGAATTGTTCTCAGGGCTGAAAAGATCCATTATGTCTTGGATAAAGATCCACCACCACTTCCATCAGATGATGCCATTGATGAGATCAAAGGCATTTATCAGAAATACATGGAGGATAGTGAAGCAGCAGCATGTCTGATGCTGGGTGCTATGTCCTCGGAGCTTCAGAAGCAACATGAAATGATGGATGCTAGAACCATCGTTTTGCATCTAGAAGAGCTTTATTCTTCTCAGGCTAGAACTGAGCAATATGAGATTGCTCGAGCTCTATTTAGTTGCAAAATGGTGGAAGGCACTTCAACTGCTGCTCATGCATTGAAGATGTATGGGTATATTGAGCATTTGAGTAGACTTGGCTATGTTATGGATAATGATCTATACGTAGATTTAATCTTGTACTCGTTGGCTCCAAGTTATGCACCTTTTGTGCTTAACTTCAACATGAACAAGATCCAAGTATCCATTCCTGAGTTAATCAACATGCTCAAGACAGCTGATGGATCATTTAAGAAAGATCCAAAAGGTGTCATGGTTGTCACTTCTGCTAAAGGCAAGAAGCAGAAGAAGAAGAAGATAACCAAGGCATAGCCAAAGAATGGTGGGATCTCTAAGAAGAAGGTTGCCAAGAAAGAGAATCCCAAAGGAACTTGCTTCCATTGTGGAAAAGATGGTCATTGAAATTAATACTTATTCTATTGCTTCAAAACAATCTTGGGTATTAGATACCGGATGTGGATCTCATTTATGTAATGATCTACAGAGGCTTAGAAGCTTTAGAAGAGTTGGAAAGGCAGAGATATGTTTGCAGTCAGCTACTGGACAGAACATCTCTACAACAGTTGTGGGGACTTACTATTTGCCTCTTCCTAGTGGATTAGTACTGGAATTAAATAATTGTTATTATTTTCCAGCCTTATCCAAAAGTATTATTTCTTTCAGTCATTTGATGAATGATTATGATATTTCTTTAAAGGACAAATGTTGTTACATTTTTAAGAACAATATGTTTTATGCAAAAGCTATCATTGAGAATGGTATATTTGTTCCTGATTTAATTAAATAAGTACATAATATGAATACCAAGAGAATGAAACATGATAATCTTAATACCTCATACTTATGGCATTGTCGTTTAGGCCATATAAATGAAAAATGTATGACCAAGTTACACAAGTCAGGTGATTTGGGATCATTTGATTATGAATCATTTGATACATGTGAATCTTGTTTATTGGGAAAAATGACAAAAGCTCCCTTTATTGGTAAAGGAGAACGAGCTAAAATGGTTTTGGACTTAATACATTCAGATGTATGTGGTCCAATGACTACACATGCCAGAGGAGGTTACTCCTACTTCATTACTTTCATAGATGATTATTCCAGGTTCGGATACATCTATCTAATGAAATATAAGTCTGAAGCATTTGAAAAGTTCAAAGAGTTCAGAAATGAAGTAGAGAAACAACTTGGCAAAAGTATTAAAACACTTAGATCAGATTGAGGTGGAGAATACTTAAGTCAAAAGTTTCAGGATTATCTTAGAGATAATGGGATTTTATCTCAATGGACTCCTCCATATACACCACAGCACAATGGTGTGTCTGAAAGGAGAAATCGAACACTATTAGATATGGTTCGATCAATGATGAGCCGAGCGGACTTGCCTAAGTCCTTTTGGGGATATGCACTAGAAACTGCTGTTTATGTGTTAAACAGAGTTCCTAGTAAATCGGTTGATGTTACTCCATATGAGATGTGGAATAACAAGAAACCCACGCTTTCTCATATGAAGGTATGGGGTTGTCCTGCTTATGTGAAGAGGACAATGTCAGACAAACTGGATGTTAAGTCTGATAAATGTTTATTTGTGGGATATCCAAAAGAAATGTTTGGATATTATTTCTGTCATCCCTTAGAACAAAAGGTGTTTGTTTCAAGGCATGCTGTCTTCTTGGAAAAAGAGTTTCTTCTACGAGAAGACAGTGGGAGTAAAATTGAACTTGGTGAAGTTCAAGACCCACAAATAGAAGTAGATCAACCGATTGAACCCGAAACTGAATTTCATAATGATGAGATTACAGTTGAACATGATTATACACAAAATCCTAGAAGATCTACTAGGATGCGTTCTATCCCTGTAAGATATGGATTTCACGTTGATTCGGATAGAGGCATAACTGTAGTAGAGCACAATGAGCCTACAAGCTATCAAGAAGTTTTGAACAGTTTAGAACGTGATTTATGGCTTAAGGCTATGCAGTCCGAAATGGACTCCATGTATGAGAATAAAGTATGGACTTTAACTCAACCACCTGAAGGGATAAAGCCCATAGGGTGCAAATGGGTCTTCAAAAAGAAGACTGACATGGAAGGTAATATAGTTACCTATAAAGCTCGCTTAGTAGCAAAAGGTTATCGTCAAAAAGAAGGTATTGACTATGACGAAACTTTTTCTCCTGTAGCGATGCTTAAGTCTATAAGAATACTTTTAGCCATTGCAGTTCATTATGATTATGAGATTTGGCAAATGGATGTGAAGACAGCTTTCCTTAATGGAAATCTTTCTGAGGATGTGTATATGACACAACCAGAAGGATTCACATCTGGAAATGGCGAAAAGGTATGCAAGCTTCAAAGATCCATTTATGGATTGAAGCAAGCCTCTAGGAGCTGGAACATACGATTCAATGAGACAATCAAAGAGTTTGGTTTCTCACAGAATGAAGATGAACCTTGTGTGTATAAAAGGGTCAGTGGGAGTGCAATTGTCTTCCTAGTTCTATATGTAGATGACATATTGATCATGGGAAATGACATTTCTCTTCTCCAATCTGTTAAAATATGGTTATCCAAGCAATTCTCCATGAAAGACCTTAGAGAAGCATCCTATATTCTGGGAATAAGGATCTATAGAGATAGATCCAATAGGTTGCTAGGTCTTTCTCAGAATACATATATAGATAAAGTATTGAAGAGGTTCAATATGGATCTCTCTAAGAAAGGGTTTATACCCATGGTGCATAGGAAACACCTTTCTAAGTCTATGTGTCCGCAAACACTAGAGGATAGAGAGAGCATGAATAGAATACCATATGCATCTGCAATTGGTTCTATCATGTATGCTATGTTATGTACACATCCAGATGTAACATTTGCTTTGAGTGTCACAAGCAGATTCAAATCTAATTTTGGAGAGGAACACTGGGCAGCTGTCAAGAATATTCTTAAGTACTTGAGAAGGACTAAGGATATATTCTTGGTATATGGAGAGGGCAGTTTGGAAGTAAATGGGTATACAGATGCCAGCTTCCAATCTGACAAAGATGATTGTAAATCACAATCTAGTTATGTGTTCATAATGGGAGGAGGAGCAGTTAGTTGGAAAAGTTCCAAACAAGAAACAACTGCTGATTCCACGACAGAAGCTGAGTACATTGCTGCTTCAGAAGCAGCCAAAGAAGCAGTCTGGATCAAAAAGTTCATAACCAAACTAGGAGTGGTGCCTGGCATTGTTGATCAGATTCCTTTATATTGTGACAACAATGGAGCCATTGCGCAAGCAAAGGAACCACGGTCTCATCAGCGATCCAAACATGTTCTCAGACGCTACCATCTCATGAGGGAAATAGTAGCTAGAAATGATGTGAAAATAGAAAGGGTTCCCACAGATGACAATGTGGCGGATCCCCTCACTAAAGAACTTTCCCAGATAAAGCATGATCACCATATAAATAGCATGGGTCTGAGACATATGAGTGATTGGCTCTAGTGCAAGTGGGAGATTGTTAGAGAGTATGCCCTAGAACCTATGTAATAGGGATGTTTTTCATATGTATGAAATTTATATTCTTAATAAAAGGCATCATTCATTTATTAATGCTGTGTTTGAATACATGAGTTTGTAAATCTTAAATTAATAAATGAAGTCCTAGATATTATAAACACGGTGCAAAGGCAATCATGAAGGTGTTCATGATGTGAGATGTCTATCGCATGCAAATGTGTTAATATCTAAATATCCCTAGTCATAGAATTAACAAGATAGGACATTGTTAATTCGGACAGACTAGCACATGTTATGCTTCTTGAATGGTTCTCATAATTGTGATTATGGATGATAATAAAAGCTAACATGTAGATGCTTGTTAGAGGAACAAGTTCATTGGAGACCTGCAAAGAGAATCCTCATATGGATATTAAATCTATGTCAATGAGGAATCTCTTCATAGCGGTTGTGCAAGTATCCTTAGACTTGAGATCACCAAAGTTATCTTAAGTAGCAAGTGGTATACTTTGACTCCATAACTGATTACTTCCAACTGGGAGTGAACATAGTTAGGAGATTGGGTATATCATGACCTACTTGAAGATAGTTGAGTGATTGATAAAGGATTCACCATCCCAGATTTAACAAGGGAAGTTATCTCGCATGATTCTATAATTGCCTTGTTCAGAGAATCTCTGGCCAGAGTAATATGCCGAGATGGATGGAGATCCATGAAGGGCATTTTAGGAACAATGGTTAAATTAATATAACATACATAATTAGATTTATATGAGTTGACAGAAATACATACTCAGAATCTAATTGAGATAAGAGTGGTGAAAGGAGTAATTGCATGGTAACTGTTTCTATGGAAGGGTACAGTCAAACCACATGACTTTCCTGACATTTGGGTAGTCATGATGCCTAGCTAGAGGCCAATCATGACTTGTATAATGATGTATCAAAATATCAATAGAGATTGATAAAATGATTTAAAGGAGTTTAAATCATGTGAGTTTTGAATAGAACTCACGATTACATATTATACTGCCAATATGGACAGGAACCCAATAGGTCACACACATATAGAGAAAAGGCTAAAATGGTAAAATGACAAGGATAATAATATTTGATATTATTATAAAGGTAGAGAGGAGAATATGATAATAATTAATTAAAGAGTTTAATTAATTATGATCAAATGAAATTGTCCACGGAACTTTTGAGAAATGTTTTGTAAATTGGACCTAAATGAAATAATGTATTTCATGATTAATTATTATTGTCTTATAAGTGTTATAAGACTACTATAAGTGTTATAGGACTGATATAATAATTAATAGGACCATTGGAGAAATTATAAAGGGCCAAAGGAATGAAGAAGTTGGAGGAAGCCCTCCAGAAGAGGGCTACACGCCAACTCCATACAGAAGGGCTTAGAGGGCTTTTTCTTGGACCAAATTAATTTATATATGTTACATAAGTGTTATGGAACTAACATATTTAATTTGGTTGGATTTGGAATCCATTTGGGTATTTAAATCCAATTAAATGCACAAAGGGCCTAGTTTGTGGATTTTGTGCATGGTCTTTTATGAAAAGATTTAATTTGGATTTAATTAAGCCCGAATGATTATAATTAATTACAGAGGCCCAATTAATAATTCTCCAGCAATTTTAAAGAGCCCAATCTCATTAAGGAGTTGGAATTTTAACCTAACTATAAAAGGCCAACTAATGAGAATTAGGGTTAAGTGATTAAAACAAAAGGAAAGTCTTTTTCTCTTAATTCTCTCTCCCTTTTGCGCCACTTCCATTGCTAGCCTCTTGGATTTCGGCCAGCCCTAGTTGAACATCAATTTGTTGGTTCAATTTACCCCTCTCTAGTGTGGATTACTCATTGGAGGTGTTCGATTTTGGACACTGTGGTTTGCGACAACCCGGTGCGAAGTAAAATCAACTGTTCAACAAAAATCAAAGGTGATTTTTCTTATTCTCATATAGTTATATTGTGTATTCATGGCAAGATCAGATCTAATGGTTAAAAAATTTTAAAATTCCGCTCATGTATGTGATGCATGTAACCGTTAAATTCCAACAAATGATCATTATACGTGATGCAATAAAATAAGATATTGTATGGTTAAGAAAAGCTTGTATCATTAACATGGTTGGAGAAACATATACATTGTTTTGAGACACATTATATATTCTCAAAAAGATGGTATTTACTACATATATTTTCCATTGCAAGTGCAGTTAGCAAAAAGTATTTTAGCATCTTAGGCTCTCTCTACTCTTGATGATGCCTCTAAGATTGGTGATGATATTTAATCCCATAACTCCTGTCATTATAACTGAGGGAGTGATGGCTAGATATCTATAGGCCATATGTATCTCAAAGCACATACCATTCTGGTGAGTTTGACTCAAAAACAAATATGGATGGCGACATAATATTACGGCCTTTCTAGATTAGGTATTTGTTGGGTGTCAATTAGTTCTTGAATACGATCTCTCAAAGGGAGACAGTAGTTAGTTTTATGCCCTGTATGTTGATCATAATCATAGTACCAATCAACCCTATGTCTTGGCTTCCTTTGGCTTTTAACTAGCATAGGTGACAAAGGTTGTAATTTCCTCTCATTTATGAGATGAGTAAGGTACCATGATAGCTACTTGCCTTAATACGCATAATTCCATTGGCTTGTCTCTATAACTAAGACTCTTAAGGTCCTATCACTATTATCCTCACTGTTACTGCTACCTCCGTCATTTTTACCATAACTTAGGTTTATAGAACTAACCTTCTCTAAATGTTCAGCATTAACTTCAATGGCTATGTCCTTTAAAGACTCTTTTCCCTTTAAGCCTTTTGTTTTGGGCCTATCCCTTAGATAAGGAATGGCATTTTGGATGAACAACCTAATTTAATCGGCAGTCTCTAGTTTTCGCTTTATCTTCATCACCTTATTCCTTTATCGAGTAAGGTACTTATGGAAAGACTCTTTGAGTTTCTAATGTAGCAATTCTAAATCCTTTAGGGTCACTTCTAGCCTTGTGCTATAATTATACTATTTTAAGAATTCTTCTATTAATAGATCCTAATCCTCTTTGTTCATGTGATCTAATTTGTGGTGCCAGTTGATGGCAAGGCCTGTCAAGCTGAGGCAAAAGTACTTAATCTTTTACTTCTTGGTGAAAGTGGTTCCCTTCTTGATCAATGTATACTACTTGACCTGAACAAAGGCCTCAGAAGTACCATTGAATCGAGGCAAGCCTAGCATCCTGATCCTTGGAGCCAATAGCTCATCCCCATCTAGATCTTTATCTTTAGGGTCCATTTGCTTACCAACTGAGAAAACCCGGGATAGGGCCTTTATCTTTTCATTCATCTTTTCAAAATTAGGTCTTTCACTCTTAGTGCCTTAGTTTTTGAAAAATGAGCCACTACTAGCTCTTCTTTATCCTTAGATATAAAATCCTCCCTAAGGATGACACCCTTATGTTTTCTTTGCTCAATGGGAAAAACTATTGATGTAGGACCCTTAGATTTGGTGGCTAAGGAAGGTGTTACAATAACAGTCATGGCAAAAGTACCTTTAACAGTAGTTGGCTCCCCTTATACAACTGTAAGTGTTGAGGGCTGTTGTCCAGTGGGCTGTACCAAAGCGGACATCATCTCACTCATGGTGACCCTCATCCTCTTTTCGAACTCATTAAATCTCCTATCTAATTATTGATGATTGAGAGCTAAAGTTTGTGATGGATCTACTGTTGCTATATTTTCTAAAGTTGATTCAAAGATATCGGTAAAACCTAAATTTGTCTTTGACTTTAATTCTAATTCAAACTTCTTGGATGAAGCTCTTTAACATGGTGACCTTTAGGACCCCTAAACCACCTAGGCAACTCTATTATTGATGAAACAGGAAAAAGACATATGAATGATGCATAAGATGCACATGATACATAAACATGTTAGGCATACATATGATGTGTGGCATACATATAATGCATGATCAGGGGATACATGTGGTGCATGGAAAAAAATCAGTACACAAAGAAGGATTCATGGGCTAATAAAAAATCTAATGCAAAATGTGCATGCACAAAATGAAATATACATATTTTCATGGTAAAGAGAATTTATACATAGAATGCACATGTTTTAAATTATTATAATTATTTGGTTTGCACACAAAATGAAATACATGTGCATGCACATTTTATTTGGCACAAAATTTTACACACAAGATTTGTATGATTTGTGCAAGCAGAAATTATACACACACGATGAGATGCACATACATCAAAAATCTTTGCACACAAAGGCATATTTATTATTTATTATTTATTATCATTATTATTTTTTTGGTTATTCTATTAAAGATGTATGCTTATGAAGTAAAAATAAGCAAATGAAAGGAAAATCCTTTCGACCTTATTGCTCCTATATAGGAGGTCTTATAGCCTCTTTCCTAGGTGGGATTAGCTCCTAGATTAATGCGGAACCCAATTAATGCATATGATACATGGTGGAAAATTGATAGTATAACCTCTCTTTATTTAAAGCACATGCAAATGAATTTCAGCCATTGTGTAGTTAAACAATAAAAATAAATTGAAATGCACCAACTAAGGCATGAAAGCCTTTGATGAGCTGACATTTAAATTTATTGGGATCTACTAAATATATAAGGGCTCACATCACAAACAATGTATTTATGGTGCACGCCCCATAGCTTAAGTGTCAATATCATTACATGGGCTTTCGGTTTCATAATAAAGCTTTAAGGCTACCCAAGCAGGGTCCCTGCTAATGGATCAAGCTCATCACGAGCATGATGATCGATCGAGTAACCATTTAATATACCAAAAGGTATGAGCCTTGGGCTAGTGGTCCTTCCTAACACTTTCCTACATTGAGTGAACATAGGGTCATGCTTTAGGATTACACCAGGGTTAAAAGATAGATGCCTAACTAAATTCTAAGGCCCTAGCATGAATGCAATGTAATTTATTTCAAAATGAGATAAAATTTCTTAATCTTAAAACTTATTTATATTAACTAAACCAAAGATACTTTCAAAGTAAAATTTCATGGTCCCTAGTGGTGTAAGGACCTACTTATGCCATAGAAGGATGTAAAAGAGAGTACTCAATAATCCTATTAATGCATGATTATTGGTGATGTAAAGTAGATAAGGACCTATAAGCAACTGTTCTAAATAAGTAGGGGCAATTTAGTTATTGTGCATTAAGTCAAACATAGACCTAATTAGGAGAAGATGTGATTTAGAAGTTCTATTGAAAAAGAAGAGAGAAAGAAGATAACTATAATTTAGTGTCTAGTTTTTAGTCTTTTTCAATCAAGTTTTAAGTGTCTTTTGCCTTGTTTTATTTAGTTTTAATAAATTCTATACAAATTTAGTAAATCTTATCTTTTATGTACTTTGGTGGACTTTTAATAGGTTTCTAGGCTTTATCTCAGTTTTTGTAGGTACCTCACAGTTAGTGGTATTTAGGTACTGATCGTGACCTAATGGCTTCATGTCAAAATGCACCGTTTCATCATGGCAAGGTCAGCAAGTACTTTTGTGCTTCCTGTGACATAGTCTTTATTTAATTTAGAATTCATTCTTTAATTTTAAACTGAGAAGAGAAGACCTCATGGTCAACCAAATTTTTAGTACTTACTGTGAGGTAGGTAATCTTTAATCTAAAATGCAATGAAGGAGCATGTCACGTTCTGCTGGTTTTTAGGTATTGACCATGACCCATCTGTGTTCAAAAGCTGATTTATAGTAGGTCAAGATCAGCAAGAATTTGGGTACTAATTGTGACTCTATTAGGGCTATATAAGATATATTTTTCTATTTGGCAGATATCTTGAACATTTTCAGATCTAGGGTTGTTTCTTTCCATCTATTTTTCATTTCTTCTTTTTTTACACTGAGTTTAAAGATTAATACTGTAAATATCATGGATTTACACAAAAATAGAGATTAGATTCTTAGTTTCTCTCATTTGGAGCTCATCTTCCATTTGAGATTTGGAGAAGAAAGTTTGAAAAAGCTTGGGTTCAATTGGGTATTCATCCTTAACATGAAAATCTGGGTTTATTCTTAACTTTTCTCTTCTTATTTTGTAATGGGTATTGAGTAGTTAGCTAGTTGTTTAGGGGATCTTGGAATCCCTAATACCTAATGTGAATATAAACTTATTTGATTTTATATATGGATGAATAGTTCATTTTACTAGTTTTTCATTATTCTTTCATGGGTTTTGATGTTATGATTAACTTATCTAATTTGGAAGGATAATTTTATTCATGTTGTTTGGATTGGGTATGTTATTTGAATGTTGAATGCTTTGAATGTCTCCACCTCTACTCATTGTGATTTTAGGACTAGTGTTAAGAGTAAAATGAATGGGTTTTTGGGTTGTTTTGCTTTAGAATGGGAAAGTAAATAGAACCTCGGATGTTGGACCTATACATAAGATAATCATATAACTTGTCTCAAAATGGGACATTTTATGATTAGAATAGCCTGCTTCAGAATGGGATGCTTGGGCATAGATGGTTATTCCTATTCAATCTATATCAATTAAGATTAATTAAATTTGCATTTAGGTATGGGGAGGATGAGTGAACTTGAGCAACATTTTTAGATTATTGAATTTTCATCTAGTTATATTTTCTAATCGCTCAGTCATAGTATATTACTACTATTCATTTCTATTTGGTAGATTTCTACAATTTTATAATTTAATAGCCTAATCAAACAACAAAATATGGGAATTCTTTAGCATACATTTGATTTTAATTGCTTGCATCTACAATCCTTTGGGTACGATATTCATGGATCTTAAATTGTGCACCCTATATTACTTGTTGATTCTATATAATAGCTGAGGTCGCATCAAGTTTTTGGTGTTATTTCCAGGGATTGGCATGTTTATAAGTTTTGATTATTATTTCTGTGTTTTCTTTTTCTTATTTTCTTCTTGTAATTCTTTTTAGGATTTTCATAGTGTATGCACATACTAAGATAAGAACAACTTACACCCTATAACCCTAAAATTGAGAGGACTTTACCTCAAAAAAGGAGAGCTAATAGAGAAAACAACATGAATTAAGATATTCCTATTGGTGAGATTACTTCCGAGGATGAAGAAGTGCCAAGGGCACAAGATGAAATTCCCAATAGATAAAGAGAGGAGATGCCTAGGTAAATGACTATTAGAGATTATGCTATACCTAGATAAAGTAAAGACCATAGGACAATTGTGTTGCCTAGAGGTGTGCAATTCAAGCTTAAACCAACAACCATTACCATGGTGCAAAGAAATCAGTTCTCCGGGTTAGAATTAGAAGATCCTTCTCAAAATCTTAACATATTTTTAGAGATTAGTGACACTATTTAGATTTTGGGCATTACAACACATGTGATTCGGTTGAAAATGTTTCCCTTTATATTGATCAAAAAAGGAAGGGATTGGCTTCAGATGTTACCGAGTCAGTCAATTTAGACATAGGAATAATTACAAAAAAAAAATTTTTATAAGAGTCCTCACTCCGACAAAAATAGCAAGTATTCATAACAATATAATGAGTTTTCATCAAATGAATAAAGAACCCTTTCATAAAGCATAAAAGAGGTTTTGGAGACTATTAAGGAGCTATCCATATCATGAGGTAGCATTTTATCAATTAATGACAATTAAATCTGCCTATAAGGTCACTATTAGATGCAACATTTGGTTGTTTATTCATGAATAAGTTATTAGAAAAAGCCTTTCACTTGTTAGATGAGATGGCAGCGAATGACTCATAATGGGTAACCCAAGGGCAATTCTAAAAAGACAAGGTGTACACAATATTGATGAAGTTGTAATGCTAAAGGCATAATTAAAATTGATAAGGAAGAAAATAAGCAGATTGAAAGTACAAAATGTAGCTTTAGTTTCTCAAGATTGTGGATCATATGAAAGTTGACCATATGGTCAACATAGTGGAGTTATGGGAGATGTGAATGCAATCGGAGATTATTGAAGAAATGATTGTTACAACAATGCATATAATTCGGGGTGGAGGAACCACTTAAACTTTTCTTCAAAAGAAGGACATCAGAATGCTTAATCTTCTCAATCGCATGAAAGAGCTCCTTTTAACCAAAACATCAACCATAACCACTGCAAATCTTATTAACTATAAGTGACAACCTATTACCAAGCTGTATATCCACCACACAATCACCAAAACCAAATTTCAAATCAAAACCAATATCAAGCACATCATCCTCCTGGATTTTAGTCAAGGCTACCAGTGTAAGAGAAGAAGCCAAACCTTGAAGATATGCTTGCAAGATTCAAAAATAGCTAGCAATAGTTAATGTCTAGCTAAAAGACATAGTTGAATACACAAGAGCAATGAAACCATAAAAAAGATGATTCAATGAGGAAATTAGAGACATAATTGGGCCAACTTGCCAATTCAATGTCCAATAGACAATTAGGCACTTTTCAATCCAATGTGGATAGAAATCCCAAGGAAAAAACCATGGCAATCACATTAAGGAGTGGCAAGGAGGTAACACAAGGAGAAGACAAAGGTAAGTCATCCTCACCATCACCAACAAGTATGGAGGAGCAGACACGGTAGGTAAGTGGCTCTAACCCTAGGGTAGAGGTGAATGTAGATGCTTCTAGCACTGATAAGGATAAAAACATCATAAATTCTAATGTAGAAGATCTTGACATAAATAGGTTTGCTTTTCCTGTTATAGCTAGGAAAGAAAAGAAAAATGAGCATTTGGCTAGATTCTTAGAGATGTTTAAGAAATTGCATAACAACTTTCCTTTTGCTAAAGCTTTAGCTCATATACCCAACTATGCTAAATTTATGAAAGAACATTATTCTAATAAAAAGAAACTAGAAGTGTGTGGGATTGTGCAACTAACAGAGAATTATAGTGCTATTGTTATAAACAAGATTCCCAAGAATTCGAAGATCCTGGTAGTTTTACTTTACCCTGTAAGATTGGTGAGACTTTTATTAGAAATGCCTTATGTGACATAAAGGCTAATATTAATTTAATGCCATATTCCATATACAGGAAATTGAACCTAAAGGATCTCAAAAAGACAAGTATAAGGCTTTAGTTAGTAGACAAGTTGGTAAGGAAACAGAAGGGGGTGATAGAGGACTTATTGGTAAAGGTAAGGAAATATATTTTTCCTATAGATTTTGTAGTGATAAAGATAGAGAGGGATAGGAGAGTACCACTAATTATAGGGAGATCATTTTTAAATACGGCAAAAGCTTTAATCAATGTGCATGGTCAAAAGGTCACCCTACGGTTTAATAATAAAGTGTTTGTAATGGACATGAATAAGGCTACAAGGTATCCATCTAGTGATCTGAAGGAGTCCATTCATTTTATGGATAAGGTGCAAGAATGTGTGGAGGAAAATCAAGAGAAAGTGTTGAT
Organism: Excoecaria agallocha; assembly: GCA_037975025.1. Lineage (NCBI taxonomy): Eukaryota > Viridiplantae > Streptophyta > Magnoliopsida > Malpighiales > Euphorbiaceae > Excoecaria > Excoecaria agallocha. The sequence goes on from CM075820.1 coordinate 41,083,228, forward strand.
GAATAACCCGTTAAATTTGAATTTGATGCATTCTTTAGAAGATGAGGACTTATATGAAATAGAGAGAAGGCTGACAGACACAATAGAAAAGAAAAGTGAGGAAGTTGTGTTTGAATGGGAGGAATCAAATGAAGAATGGTTTACATTACAAATTGGAGATTAAAAAATTAAACTCAAACCCCTTCCATCTCATTTGAAATATGCATCTTTAGAGAAAAGAACAAAACCAATGATTATTTCTTCTGTGTTGATAGATTATGAAGAGGAGATGCTAATCAAGGTCTTAAAAAGGCAAGGAAGCAACTGGATGGGAGACATCAAACCTCAAGGGAATTAACCCCAAGCTACTACACTCACTGAATTGTGACGGAGGAAGAGTGCAAACCAGTTACGAAACCTTAATGTAGATTTAACCTAAAAATATAAGAGGTAGTGAAGATAGAGGTTTTGAAATTGTTTGATGGAGGTATGATCTTTCCTATCTCTAATAGTAAATGGATAAGTTTGGTTCAGTGTTTGCCTAAGAAAGAGAGGATGACAGAAGTAAGAATGAGCATAATGAACTCATTCTAACATGTACAGTTATAGGTTAGAGAGTATGTATAGATTATAGGCGATTGAATAGCACAACTAGGAAAGATCACTTCCCCTTGCCATTTATTGATCATATGCTAGACAAGTTAACAAGGAATAGGTTTTATTATCCTTTAGATAGGTAATCAGGATATTTACAAATCCCCACAACACCCAAAGATCAAGAGAAAATGAGCTTTACCTATCTCTACAACACTTTTGCTTATAAGAGAATGCCCTTTGAGCTATGCAATGCACCGACTATGTTTTAGGTGTGCATGATGGCTATATTCCATGAATTCATAGAGAAACTTATGGATAACTTTACCATATATGGAAAAGATTTTGAAAGCTATCTTAATCATCTCTATTTAGTGCTAAAGAGGTGTGAGATAACCAATCTACTATTGAGTTAAGAGAAATGCCACTTTAGTGAGGGAAGGCATTGTAATAGGGCCTAAAATATCAAAAAAGGGGATAGAGGTGAACAAAGCCAAGGTAGAAGTAATTGTGAAACTTTCATCAGTAACCAATGTCCAGGGTGTTAGGAGCTTTCTAACGCATACAAGTTTTTACCATAGATTCATTAAAGACTTCTTAAAAATTGCTTAACCTTTATCGAATTATTAATGAATGATGCTCCTTTTGATTTCACTAATGAGTGTTTGTAAGTATTTGACACTTTGAACAAAAAGCATATTTTAGCTTTGGTGATTGTCTTTTCAAATTGGAATTTTCCATTTGAACTAATGTGCGGTATAAGTGAATTTGCAATGGAAGCAATGCCAGGACAAAGGAAGGAGAAATTTTTCTATGCAATCTACTATGTAAGCCACACATTAACAGGACCCCAAGTCAATTATACCACGATTGAGAAAGAGCTTCTGGAAATAGTCATTGCATTTGAAAAGCTTAGATCTTATTTGCTTGGTGAAAAAATTTTTGTGTGCTCCGATCATGCATTATTGAGACATCTCTTTGCTAAGAAAGAGTCAAAACTGAGGCTAATTAGATGGCTACTCCTTTTACAAGAATTTGACCTAGAAATCAAAGACAAAAAAGGGGCAGAAAAATTTATGGTAGATCATTTATCTCAACTTGAGCATGAACACATTGAGAAAAGGGAGATCCTAAACTTATTTCCCAATGAATATATATGTGCTTTATTTATGTGTGAAGTTGATGTTCCTTGGTTTACTAATTTAGCAAACTATCTTGTAAGTGGTTACATGCCCGGGGACTATTCATGGCAAAAAAAAAAAGCTGAGGGCTGATGCAAAGCACTACATATGGGATGACCCCTATCTTTTTAAGTTGTGTGCTGACCAAGTGTTAAGGAGGTGAATTCCTAAGGAGGAACAATGAGAGATCATCAATGCATGTCGTAGTGGAGAAGCTGATGGACATCATAGACCGAACTGAATGATATTGAAAATTCTCTCTTTTGGGTATTATTGCCCTGCCCTATTTAATGAGGTGAAAATTTATATTTAAGCTTGTGATCATTGTCAAAGGATAGGAAATATATCTAGGAGAGATGAGATGCCATTGATCAATATGCTTAAAGTATAGTTATTTAACTTATGGGGTATAAATTTTATCGGAACTTTTCCAATGCCCTATGGGTTTGAATATATCTTAGTGGCTATAGATTACATTAGTGAGTGGGTAGATGTGGCAGCCACTAGGACTGGTAATGCCAAGGTGGTACTATAATTTTTTAGAAAGAACATATTCACCTGATATGGAGCACCTAAAGCCATAATCAGTGATGGTGGCAAACATTTTGTCAACCATCAATTTAAAGATTTGTTTTAAAAATTTTAGAGTTAGGCATAAGGTCATTACCCCATACCATGCCCAGGCTACTGGTCAAGTTGAAGTGTCAAATCAAGAACTTAAATCCATTTTGGAGAAAACGGTTAATGCCGCTCAAAAGGATTGGTACCTTAAGTAAGATAAATTGTTATGGGCATACAAGATAGCATTTAAGACTCCTATAGCGATGTCTTCCTTTAAGTTAATTTTTTCCAAGTCTTGTCACCTATCGGTTAAATTGGAACATAAAGCTCATGAGGCCACCAAATTCTTTAGGCTCTATTACATATAAATGTCATCATATAATCGTATGCTTGATTCAATTTTCTTTTATTCATATCATAATGGTTACATGTTTATGCAATAATAACAACACATCATCTTTCATGATTAGCATTGCGTGTACCCACATGCACTCGTACATATATTTGCTGTTTAAAGATGGCAATACATAAGTTCATCACTCATACTTGTTCATGTATTAAATCAAGCTACTCATCATAGCATGCTCGAATCAATTTTACCACATACACTTACATAACTCATGAATAATTCTTAATGACATACCTTGTTACTGCTTGTTGGGAGTAGTTTCCTTAATCTCATAATTAATCACATAATGACATAATCATATATTGCAGCACTCAAATAGTCATGATCCATATGATAGAATAACTATAAACTCATATCGCTTTAGGTCAACACTTATTAATCTTTAGCCCCTTTAGCTCACAATTATAGTCTACTATATTATAGGCAAAAGATTATCTACCTTAACATAATCACATATATCATGATCATCTTATTGTTCTTTTTATTTATAACATTATTTTCTTAGGTGAGTTGTATAAGATTATCTCATCATAAACATTAGAACAATACTTGAAGACTTGTAACTTTCATTTTACATCATAGGGTATGAATAACAGACGAGTATGATCCTTTACATAAAGGTTCACCATTAATTCCCATTATGACTTGAAGTATAATGAATCTTCTATAATTTTATAATACCTCTTAAAACGTTCCTTCTCTTTTTAACTTAGGCATATTACATACATTATACCTGGCTTTTGAAGCTTGAACTCTTTCAACATCCATTGATCTAGCTTACTTTCTCCTCCATTTCCTTCATGACGTTTAAATAGGAAACCCTAATCTTCATCTTCTCCAAACCGTAACCAAAAAAAGAGAGCTATCTTCCTCAAACGCCGACCCACACTCCAAATCCCTAAGGGTTCCTTCTTCAAGAAGCTAAATACAAGAGTAAGTGGGGTAAATATCTCCCTAGGAAAATTACCCCTGTATCCTTACATACAATTAAACCCCCATCATTCTAATTTCTTCCAAATTAACCCCAAGACTTTCTAATTCACTTCAATTGTATCCTTTTCTTCAATTTTAATTTAACTTAACTCATATACTTACATGCTGAAATTACCAAAATACCTCTCTTGACTTAACCTTGATAATTTCAAAATAAACCAATTTTTTCCTTAATTAACGGTAATGCTCATTAATTAGTAATAGTCTGATTAGGGTCATGATTGGGTCCTTACAAATCACTCCTCCTTAAAAGAATTTCGTCCTTGAAATTTAAAACTTATAATCTTTATCTTTATTGCTAATAATTCTCAACTGTGCTTTAGCTATAAGCAACTATAACCATAAACATTCTCTACATGCATGCAAAACTCATTATCTATAATCATATGTATCTGTCTCTGACTTCCAGATACTCTTATGCTTGTTGTATTTCTTCTCCTAAGTATCTTAACAACCTTAACATCTTGCATCTTCATATATGCCCGAAATCAAGTTCTCTTCTATTCATATGAACTTTTCCTCAAACATCTTAATATATAATCTAGACATACTTATAATCAATCTTATGCTATACCTCAATCTAAAAACATTAAGGCATTTAAGCAATTCTAATACCAAGAGGAAATAGATATTGATAATTCCTCAGATATCATCTCACAATCTCTACCAAAATCTTGCTAATGGTCCAATATATATATAAATCATAGGTCAAACACCTAACATAATCATCAAAATAAAGGCCATTAACACTAACACCATGCTCTAGAACAATATTATCTTAATCTTCCAGAACAATTCCTTAATTCCTTATTGCCCAGAAAAGACTAAACTTGGGCTCTGATAGCACTAACTGTAACATCCTAATTCCTTAACCATGGACAATCATCAATCATCATCAATCATACCTAAACAAGATCAGAGATAAATACTAATAATAATAACAACACGGGCCATAATTACATGCCATAAATAAATAAAACTTATGGATAAATAATCATAACAAAAAAAGGCCTCCAAGCAACTTGAAATCCTCAAGGCTACTACATCTTATCCAATCCTTTGTAGTTTTTCTTGAAACCTACACAGATAAACAAACCCGTGCTAAAATATAAAGCTTAGCAGGGCACAAAATCTATGGATAATTTCTTGTAATTTTCCTTATCAAACCAAATATAACTATCACAATAGTATAAAAAGCATATGAGTTTCCATTATTTATCATGCCACAATGGACATTATAGGGAGTTTTCAACCTTAACCATAGATGCCATCTTACTAAAATCGAGAGCATTGCATAAACTATCTTTATCCCTAAAACATGAAAATTAACAATCATCTTTAACCCTTAATTATTTACTAGGAAAAATCCATACACCTTGTAATCCATCTATTCAAGAATATCGTTGTCATCATTATATTCGTACAACCTTCAACTTATGCCATTAACCAATTTGTTACCTAACATTTGCATTTACATTTATTCATAGCCAAAAAAAAAAAGTGCTCATGTTACATAAAATTGAAATAGTTATTGCTAAGCATGATTTCATTACATACATTGCAAACTTATCATTTTGTTCGGGTTTCTGCACATGTTTTTCTTAAAGCTATATTCTTATTGCACTTTAAAAATCATACAGATTCATATCATATCATGCTTGGCACTTTGATTAATGTTATAATTATACATATACACATACATATATAAATGTTATTATACATACTCACGAATTTGCATGCCATTCCAAGGAATAAGTAATACTCCGCATGATTAACTGACAAGGTCTCTATACCACATGCAAAAATTTTCTTATTTTCCCATACATAAATATTATTATACATGTCATTGTTCATATAATGTTTAATTCAATATTGTAAGCTTGTGGCCCTTGCGGCCCAACTATTCACCGTGGAACTAACTCACATGGTGACCTTTCTCATGGTTGATGTAAGACATCACCATCAAGTACTGCATAACATGGCATTTCATTTCATAGAAATAGTTTATAGCTAACAGAAATTTAGAATAAAGCAATAAAATAGATCATTATCATGATTCCAATAAAAATAAGTGAGGCAATTGATACATACATTACTTTATTTCTTTTACCATTTACATCTTTAATAGCCTGCCTAAGTACAAGTTCGAAAGGTGGATAATGGGAGCAATGGATACCCGAAGGTATCAAACTATAGATATTCGAAGATATCTAACAATGTACCAAAATAGGCTCAAGCAATGGTTCCAGCAAGGAACAAACTATTAACCCAAATGGGGTCAAATGATGGTTCCATTAAGGATCAAGATCCAAATGGGGTCAACATATAGTAGCTGCGACTGTATCCCTCCAGGCATGCCTATCTAATCCACAACTGAACTTGGATCTGCGGGCTTAACTTTTAAGACATCTTTAATTTTACATGTCCTTCATTACTTAACAGATCATTTGGCTTAAAGCCACTTTCATAAAAGAAGGTATATCATTCTTATCATACATCAATGTTGAGCTTTAGACTCAAATACTTATAGATGTCATCATATAATCATTTGTTTGCATCAATTTTCTTTCATTCATATCATAATGGTTACATGTTTATGCAATAATAACAACACATCTTCTTTCATGATTAGCATTGCGCGTACCCACATTCACTTATACATATATGTGTAGTTTAAACATGGCAATACATAAGTTCATCAGTCATACTTGTTCACATATTAAATCAAGCTACTCAATATACCATGCTCGAATCAATTTTACCACATACACTTACATAACTCATGAATAGTTCTTGATGATGTACCTTGTTGTTGCTTTCCGTGAGTAGTTTTCTTATTCTCATAATTAAAGACATAATTTTATATTGCAGCACTCAAATAGTCATGATCCATATGATTGAATAACTATGTTCTCATATAGCTTAAGGTCAACACTTATTAATATTTAGCCCCTTTAGCTCACAATTATAGTATACTATATTATAGGTAATAGATTATCTACCTTAACATTATCAAATATATCATGATCATCTTATTGTTTTTTCTATTTTATAACATTATTTTCTTATGTGAGTTGTATAATATTATCTCATCTTAAATGTTAGAACAATACTTGAAGACTTGCAACTTTCATTTTACATCATAGGGTATGAATAACCGACGAGTATAATCCTTTACATCAAGGTTCACCATTAATTCCCATTATGACTTAAAGTATAATGAAGCTTCTATAGTTTTATAATATCCCTTAAAATGTTCCTTCTCTTTTTAACTGAAGCATATTACATACCTTATACCTGGCTTTTGAAGTTTGAACTCTTTCAACATCCATCAATCTAGCTCACTCTCTCATTCATTTCCTTCATGATGCTTAAATAGCAAACCCTAAGCTTCATCTTCTCTAAACCGTAACCAAAAAGAGAGAGAGAGAGAGAGAGAGAGAGAGAGAGAGCTCCCTTAAATGACGACCCACACTCCAAATCCCCAAGGGTTCGTTCTTTAAGAAGCTAAATACAAGAGTTATAGGGTAAATATCTCCCTATGAAAATTATCCCTATACCCTTGCATACAATTAAACCCCCATCATTCCAATTTCTTCCAAATTAACCCCAAGACTTTCTAATTAACTTCAATTGTATCCTTTTCTTCAATTTTAATTTAACTTAACTCATATACTTACATGCTAAAATTACCAAAATACCCTTTTTAACTTAACCTTGATAATTGAAAATAATCCAATTTTTGCTTTAATTGATGGTAATCCTCATTAATTAATAATAATTCGATTAGGATCATGATTGGGTCCTTACAATTTTGGACTTAAAATTTTTTACCTCACGATGGGTACATTTTGAGTGTTGACCGTGACTTTGCTTTCGTTTTAGTGCAATAGCTAGGAAGATTTACCTCATGGTTAGTAGATTTTTACTGCTGACCATGACCCCCTTAAACTCCTAATTTAAAAGACAGATTTTTAAGCCACCCTTCAATTTTCTTTTTTGTTCTTCCATTTTTCTTTTCTTTTCTTTTTGTTTTGTCTCCATCTTCTTCGTGTTTTCTCCCAATTACTCTTGTTTTGGCTGCATTTTCCATCTGCATTCTTCAACAAGTAGGAAATACTTTTCTTCTTCATCTGTATTTACTTTCATTTTCAATTTTATTTGCAGTGTTTTTTTATTTTATTCCCTTTTTCTTTTGTTTCGTTGCCAATTAATTTTACGATTTTCTTTATCTTTCCTAACTATTTTCTTCTTTTTATTTTTCATTCATTATTTTTCTATATTTATCTAGTTTTATTCTCACATTTTCCTTACCCATTTTTGTGCTTTAATTTTAACAAGTATTTTCTCCTGTTTAGTTACATTTTATTCTTTTACTATGTTTTTGTTTTTGTTTTGTCCATTATTTATTTTTTATTTTTTTGTGCTCTTGTTCGTGTTTTCCTCATGCATTAGGTACGAGCCCTAACATTTTTTTTCATTTTCTTTTTTGTGTTCTTCGTGTTTTTTCATTGTATATATATTTTTTAAGCTTTGTGTTGAAGTTTGTTGCATGGGTGGAATATGTTTAGATTATTCATTTTAAATTTTTGAGTCATTTTCTTTGTCTTCTCCTTCTTATTGACAAACAATTCTTCACTTTAATGTTCTTCCTTTATATTTGATTTGTTTTGGGACGAACGTGAATGCGGTAAAAAGTAGGGGTGTAAGGTTGGTGAATTTTAATTTTGGGATTATAGTATATTTTTATTCCAATAAACATTGGGGGAATTTTGTATGGAAATACTCTTAAATTGTTCTTCCAATTCTAATATTGGGGGTTTGATGTATGAAACAACCACCCATTTTTATTGTTTTTCCCTTTTAAGTGCATATTGTTTGATAAAATGCCTAACTAAGCAATTTGCTTCTTTTAGCCTATTGTTTTGTGCTTTTGCAATATGGATTTTGACTCACATTCATTCATTTAGGCTTCTAATTGTTTGCTAATGGTTGTTTACTGCAACATGTTGACTATTTTCTGTGGGGTAGATGATTGTGATTAATTTAGTGGATTGAGTAGCGTTAGGCAAGTGGTAGTTGTTTCTTTTGCATGTGGTATAAAGGGTTTTGTTACTGTTGTTGAATTACAATTTATGTTTTGTGCTCAATTGGTATATTTTAGATGCTATTACAAATTTCTGTTTAGCCAGACTGTTTTCTTGGGAAAAACATTGGTTTCTTGCTTAGGTTGGTAAAGTTCCATAAATGTTGTATTCTCAATGGTAATCTTTAAATCGCTATTAGTTACTATTCTATTATGATAGACATTATTGAGGAAATTGAGTTTTGTAAAATGCAATTGGTAATTTGGGCATATTTCTATTGATTTCATATATTTTGGTACCACAGCCACTTTATTGTGCTTGTTCATTCAGCAAGTTCTAGAGTTTTATGGATGTTGAATTACTTGCTTTTCAATTCTGTGATGTTAATTTATGTTGAAGGTTGTGTTAAAAGGTTAGCAAAACCTTAGGGAAGCTGAATTCTCTCTTAATTTTAGATTACAAATATTTGTGTTAGTCATGTATTTCAAAAGTTACTCACCTTAAAATTTCTCATACATTCTAGTCTAATCGACTCTCTTGTTTCACTGTACATATTGATTTAACTAAATTCCTGGGTAATTTTTCCTCGAATGATTTACTTGTACATGCTTGATATCTTTGAGTCTAATTGGCAAATTTGTTTTTAGTTCTCATGTCTAGAGAGCTTTCTGTTGCTCTTATTTGCTATCAATTTCCTATTCTTATTTATAGTCTCCTGCTGGTTACTTGCTTGCTGTGTGCTACTTGTGTTGCACAACAACGGTTAGATTGCAATATACTAGTATCAATGATCATAGAGAATCTCTTGGGGTGTTATCTGTGCATATAGTTTTGGGGTTTGTGCATGATTAACTAGTGAGTGAGTCAATCATTTTTATTGTCCCTCTTGGTAGCACTAACTGAACTTTGCATGGGTTGAAATGTTTCGATCTCACTTTGCCTACCAACTTGAATATTTTCTGTGGTTAAGCCAAATTTTTTGAATTGCTTGCTATTTATTTAAATTTTGATTTTAAGCACACATTCAACCATACTTGACATCCCTGAAATTGGTTGTTTGATGGAGAGGTTGATGCTAGACTATAAAAACTGTATTACTAGGAATTGCTTGATGAATTTAGTGATGTTGTTGGGTAATTAACTTTGTATCCAACCATTGGCCTTTGGGCTTGCGAATTAGGAATGTGAACAGTTGGCAAATTTCTAAATAGTTTTCGTTGAGCTTGCCAAATTTGATGCCCATTTTGTTTAGACCTATTACCTTGTGTTCTCTATATGCCAGTTATGCTTTACATTACAATTGAGGACACAATTTTTTTGAATGACGAGTTTCATGAAGGATTGCACTTGTTGATATCATTTATTATTACTCAGCCAATGATTTTTGTGAAGCTAATGGCTGAATTGTTCTTTTTTGGAATGCAAACGTGTTCATACTATTCATTTTGCACTTTTATCATGACTCATTCTGCTGTCAATTTTTACCTGATTCCATCATTGCATGCCCTTGTTCACAACCCTTAGGAATTTTAGGAAACTTGAAGCTTTGACACTCTTGAGTGCATTCTTTGGTTGTTGACTTTATGCTTACGAATTTAGGAGATTACTGCACTTTAATTATGTCTTGTAGGGTCTCAGTATTTTGCTTGAATCTATCAGCTCTATTTTTTGTAATTCACCTACTTTGGGAATTTCCTAGCCATTATGCATTTGGCATTTGTTGATATTATAGAAAGCACTAGCCTTGATGACATTTTTGATACAAGTTGTTAATTTGTGCCTGCATCTATTATTCCTATTCATGAAATGCTACCCTTTATGCTTAATTTTCTCAATATTTGATACAGGATTTTTATTATTGCTTGAGAGCAGTTTGTTATTTATGTTGAGCTTTTATGGAAACTTGATTTTGTTTTGTTTGTTTAATTGTAGTGGCACTAAAAAGAGTTCAGACAAAAACCATACAACCTATCTCCAACTAGCCACCATTATCTAGCTAGCAGCCAGAATCTAGTCAACCACTAGAATTAAGCCATTCACCTATTCCCAATAGGAAAAAGACTTAAGCTCTAAAGGTGCCCCTTTAGATGTAGTAGATATTAAGAAGAGATATGAAATTTTTTCGCTACCTGATCATTATGTTTATACCATATGGTATCCCTTTAGTTATATCAGAGCTTAATCATGCTTATTTTAGTGCTTTGGATGCATTACAACTTGATTCAAAATTGTTCATTACATAAAACGTAAAGCTAAAATTTTCTGTTTTTAGTTTTTTGCATTGGTTGAGTGTAGAAACGATTTTAAATTATTAGTTAGGTATTATAATTATTATGAAATGTTAAAATAATGACCTAAGATGTTCTTAGAGTTGTTCATGGTTATTTTTAACTATATATACCTGGTTGTACATGTTAATCTTGAAACTAGGTGCTAGTTTGCATGATATGTGTTTGTAAACAACTAGTTTCTCAAAATTATGTGTAAAACATGTTGGGAATGTTTGTAAGTGATTTTTAAATATTTATAACAGGTCTAGAAATGTTTTAAAAATCATTTTAATTCTGGTCCATGACAATTTAATTGTTTAATTCACAAATCACTTAAAACAATAATTACTTTGTGTTTGTTGCATGTTTAATCAACATTGTTTGTTTTGTTTTGATTAAAATGGCAAAAACAAATTTAGATCAGATCTGAACAGAACCTTAACACAATTTTTATGAACTTATTTAAGTTATTAAATGGCTCATAAAATCATTTTAAGTATTTGTGCATCGTTTATGGCATCATATGAGCATTAAACAACTAGTTTCACGTTGTTTGTTTGTTTTATTTTCAATGTTGTATATGATATATGTTCTTCATGAATTTTTAGGTTTTAATTTATGTTGGTTCATATTATTTGTATTTATAATGTTTATAAGCTATATGACATAATATTAAAATGGCAAATTTGGAAACTATACTAGAGTTGATTTATAGCACAAATCTAACTAGTTTGTATTTTGGGCTTTTAAGAGAACTTATTCAATAAGAGGATTTAGTCCATTGGGCTTCGGACCATACCCATCACGGAGTCTTCTCTTAAAAGTACAAGTACACAGTTTCCATTAATGAGCTTGGCTTAATTAATTAAAATTGGATTTTGTTCTATCCATGAATGTTATGTATATTTGACTGCTTGTTTTGTGTGATGAATGAAAATGCATGGTGCATTCATGGGCCCTAGGTTATGTAATTAAATATGGCCTGTGTACCATTATATATTTTTATAAAATTTTCATTTATTTCTTAGTATAAAATTTATTTGAAGACTTTGTAAATCAAGATGAAGCCCATCGGAGTGGAGAAGTCCAACTTAAAGATTCATATGTAATAGTACAGAATCTTAATTGTAGGTTTTTAGGCCCATGTTTGTCATGCATTACTTTACACACTTATATATATGCATGATATGAATGGATGATAAAGCATATGCCATGTAAGTCGTAATAAAATGAATCCCTAAAATAGTAAGTCACAAAGTTGCCTTCCTAATTCAAAGCATGTCAAGGCATCGATCATCGGTCACATAGACTAGGATTCTTAGATGCGCCCGATTATCTTTGTGAGATATGGGTTGTGAATGTAGGTTGGATTTAACATGGAAAGGGATGCCTAGAACTAGGCAATGAATAAATGGGTCTGTGCTATAACATCTTAAGATGTTATCCCATTTGATCCAAGAGTCATGTACGAGACATGATTGGAGTTTTCTTACCTAAGTAACTTAACTCTTTAGGTGTACAAGCTCAGGTTGACTAATGAGTTGATGTGAAAAGTTGATCTTGGCCCACATTAAATCACTAATGTAAATTATTTAAAGGGATATTAATTCATTTTGTGGTATTTTATTAAGACCTTATTTAATCTTGCTATATTTATATTATTGTAGATTGAAAAATGGCTTCTTCAAACAACAACTTTTCGTTGCGATCGGTCCTGAAAGGGACAAATTAAATGGCACCTATTTCATAGACTGGTCTCAAAACTTGAGAATTGTCCTTAAGTAATAGAAGAAGTCATATGTTTTGGATACACCTTTGCCCGAAGAACTTGCTAGGAATGCCTCTACAGTTCAAAAGGAAACTTTTAAGACTAAGAAGAGTGACTCCAATGATGTGACCTGTCTGATGCTAGCCACTATGGTGCCCGATTTGCAAAAGCAATTCATGGACCAAGAGGCCTATGCGATCATGGTGCACCTCAAGAAAATATTCCAAGAACAAGCTCGTCATGAGAGATTCGTTGTGGGTACTCCTAATAGTACCCATGTACTCAAGATGAAAGGGTATCTTGATACACTTGAGAAGCTTAAGGTACAAGTCCTAAAGGAATTGGCCACTGACTTGATCTTAGGTTCATTGACTGATGATTATGATCTATTTGTTATGAATTATAATATGTATACAATGAACAAGACAGTCACCGAGCTTCATGGGATGCTCACGAATGCTAAAGGGAACATTCCAAAGACCAATCCCATACTTATGGTTCAATGGTGCATTAAAAAAGGACCCGCTAAGGGAAAGGGGAAAGGAAAGGAAAAACCCAAGAAAGACCAAACACGACCTAAGTCTTGCAAGAGTTCACCTTAGGCCTAACCAAAGCCCAAGGTGCAAAAGCTCAAAGAGAGTGAGAGCTCGTGCTTCCATTGCAACAAGTGAGGGCATTGGAGGAAGAACTGTGCTCTCTTTAAGGAAGAACATAAGAAGAATGGAGCCAAGGCATCCAGTTTTGGTATTTTTGTTGCTGAAATTAACCTTTCTATTTCTACCACTTGGGTATTGGTTACCGATTGTGGTGCTCACATTTCTTCAAATGTGCAGGGGCTAAGAAATAGGCAGTTACTTGGAAATAATGAAATAGACCTCCATGTGGGGAATGAAGCATGAGTTACGGCCAAGGAGATAGGTGACTATCGACTCACTTTACCTTTTGGACTTTGTTTAGATTTAATAAATTGTTATTATGTGCCTGCTATTAGCAGAAACATTATTTTAGTTTCATGTTTGAATATGGATGGATTTGACTTTGTTATTAATAATGGCAATATTCATATTCGTTGTCAAGGCATTTTATATGGCAATGCTATGTTACAAAATGGCCTTTATATCCTTGATCTACAAAATAAAGAGTCCATATACAAAATTAATACAAATAGGGTTAAATCAAATGAATTGAACCCTAGTTACTTCTAGCATTGTCCTTTATGATATGCAAACAAAAAACACATTTCAAGACTCCATAAATCTGGAATGCTTGGGTCATTCAATTTGGAATCTTATTACACATGCGAGCCATGTTTGCATGGAAAGATGATGAAGAGTCCTTTTAACAAGAAAGGTGAGAGGACTAGTGACTTATTGTGACTAATACACACCGATGTATGTGGACCATTAAGTACATAGACTAAAGGTGGTTTTAGTTACTTTGTAACATTCGCAGATGACTTTAGTAGATATGGCTATGTCTATCTAATAAAGCATAAGTCTGAGACTTTTGAAAAATTCAAAGAGTTTAAGAGCGAAGTAGAAAAACAACTTGATAAAAGTATAAAAGCCATTCAATCAGATCGAGGTGGCCAATACTTAAGCCAATAGTTTGACAGTCATCTAAAGGAGTGTGGAATTATTTCACAGCTCACTCCTCCTAGAACATTATATTGTAATGGTGTGTCTGAAAAGAGAAATCAAACTTTGTTAGACATGGTTCGATCAATGATGAATCAAGCTAATCTGCCTGTCTCTTTTTGATGTTATGCATTAGAAACTATTACATTTCTACTAAATCGTACTCCAACTAAAGTAGTTGAGAAGACACCATATGAGCTATGGACTAGAAAAGAGCCCAATATGTTGTTTCTCAGGATTTGGAGCTGTGAAACACATGTTAAGAAATTAACATTTGAAAAAATAGAGTCCAAATCTACTGTCTACTTGTTTATAGGTCATTGAAAAGAAACAAAGGGATACTAGTTTTACTCACAAGCCGAGAACAAAGTGTTTGTTGCTTGCAAGGATATTTTCTTGGAAAAGGAATTCCTTCTCCAGAAAGATAGTGGGAGTAAAGTAGAACTTGGAGAAATTCAAGTACCAAGAACTCCTGTATATAATGAGTTAGAAATGGGATCAAGTTCACCACCAGTTGTGGAACAAGTACCCATTGCATAAAAACTTAGAAGGTCTGGTAGGGTACGTCGGGAGATTGAGAAATACGAATTTCTAATCACCGATAGTTGTTAGAGAGTATGCCCTAGAGCCCATGTAATAGGGATGTTTTTCATATGTATAAAATTTATATTCTTAATAAAAGGCATCATTCATTTATTAATGTTGTGTTTGAATACATGAGTTTGTAAATCTTAAATTAATAAATGAAGTCCTAGATATTATAAACACTGTGCAAAGGCAATCATGAAGGTGTTCATGATGTGAGATGTCTATCGCATGCAAATGTGTTAATATCTAAATATCCCTAGTCATAGAATTAACAAGATAGGACATTGTTAATTCGGACAGACTAGCACATGTTATGCTTCTTGAATGGTTCAAGCAATGGTTCTCATAATTGTGATTATGGATGATAATCAAAGCTAACATGTGGATGCTCGTTAAAGGAACAAGTTCATTGGAGACCTGCAAAGAGAATCCTCATATGGATATTAAATCTATGTCAATGAGGAATCTCTTCATAGCGGTTGTGCAAGTATCCTTAGACTTGAGATCACCAAAGTTATCTTAAGTAGCAAGTGGTATACTTTAACTCCATAACTGATTACTTCCAACTGGGAGTGAACATAGTTAGGAGATTGGGTATATCATGACCTACTTGAAGATAGTTGAGTGATTGACAAAGGATTCACCATCCCAGATTTAACAAGGGAAGTTATCTCGCATGATTCTATAATTGCCTTGTTCAGAGAATCTCTGGCCAGAGTAATATGCCGAGATGGATGGAGATCCTTGAAGGGCATTTTAGGAACAATGGTTGAATTAATAGAACATACATAATTAGATTTATATGAGTTGACAGAAATCCATACTCAGAATCTAATTGAGATAAGAGTGGTGAAAGGAGTAATTGTACGGTAACTGTTTCTATGGAAGGGTACAGTCAAACCACATGACTTTCCTGACATTTGGGTAGTCATGATGCCTAGCTAGAGGCCAATCATGACTTGTATAATGATGTATCAAAATATCAATAGAGATTGATAAAATGATTTAAAGGAGTTTAAATCATGTGAGTTTTGAATAGAACTCACGATTACATATTATACTACCAATATGGACAGGAACCCAATAGGTCACACACATATAGAGAAAAGGCTAAAATGGTAAAATGACAAGGATAATAATATTTGATATTATTATATAGGTAGAGAGGAGAATATGATAATAATTAATTAAAGAGTTTAATTAATTATGATCAAACAAAATTGTCCGCGGAACTTTTGAGAAATGTTCTGTAAATTGGACCTAAATGAAATAATGTATTTCATGATTAATTATTATTGTCTTATAAGTGTTATAAGACTACTATAAGTGTTATAGGACTGATATAATAATTAATAGGACCATTGGAGAAATTATAAAGGGCCAAAGGAATGAAGAAGTTGGAGGAAGCCCTCCAGAAGAGGGCTACACGCCAACTCCATACAGAAGGGCTTAGAGGGTTTTTTCTTGGACCAAATTAATTTATATATGTTACATAAGTGTTATGTAACTCACATATTTAATTTGGTTGGATTTGGAATCCATTTGGGTATTTAAATCCAATTAAATGCACAAAGGGCCTAGTTTGTGGATTTTGTGCATGGTCTTTTATGAAAAGATTTAATTTGGATTTAATTAAGCCCAAATGATTATAATTAATTCCAGAGGTCCAATTAATAATTCTCTAGCAATTTTAAAGAGCCCAATCTCATTAAGGAGTTGGAATTTTAACCTAACTATAAAAGGCCAACTAATGAGAATTAGGGTTAAGTGATTAAAACAAAAGGAAAGTCTTTTTCTCTTAATTCTCTCTCCCTTTTGCGCCACTTCCATTGCTAGCCTCTTGGATTTCGGCCAACCCTAGTTGAACACCAATTTGTTGGTTCAATTTACCCCTCTCTAGTGTTGATTACTCATTGGAGGTGTTCGATTTTGGACACTGTGGTTTGCGACAACCTAGTGCGAAGTAAAATCAACTGTTCAACAAAAATCAAAGGTGATTTTTCTTATTCTCATATAGTTATATTGTGTATTCATGGCAAGATCAGATCTAATGGTTAAAAAATTTTAAAATTCCGCTCATGTATGTGATGCATGTAACCGTTAAATTCCAACATGGTATCAGAGCCACGGTTTTGCCATGGATATACAATTTTATATTTTTTCTGCGGAATAAGTTTTGTTTTGTTTTGAGTTATTTATTTCATGAACTTTAAAATATTAGATTTGATTGTTCATGAATGAGAAATATTGATTTCTGGTTGTATGTGTGATCAAATAAATTTGGTGGGAACAAAAACGAAATTTTTGAAGCATTATGATTTGGGTTTGGCGTGAAACCCATTAGGGTTTGGCGTGAAACCCTAGGTAATGTAGGGGCTGTTCTAATTTAATTTCTTATGGATCCATTTAAAAATCATTTAGATGATATTTTATGTGTTTAATATGTGATATTAAGCTGTAGGATCGAACGAAATTAAAATCGAACAAGTTTTGCATGAAAACTAGTTTTGTCGAAAAGTTCGATAAATTGGTGTTCTTCGTGTGTTCTTGATGTTTTCTTGGTTAGAACGACTTTTGATCTTCTAAATCTGATATATATGATATAGTAAAGTGTTTTTAATTAATTGGATTAATTAAAATGGGCCTTAAATTAATTTGATTAATTTTAATTCATTAAAACCACTTAATGGGCTTAATTATGTTTACGGACTTGATTTAAATTAGTGAATGACTAGGTGGGCCCAAGGAGCTGATTTAAATTAACTATTATAAACATTAATTAAGTTTATTAATGGGTTTTAAGGGCTGGAGTGGGCTTGGCTCATTCCAAAAGGCCCAAATGGTCCAAATGACACAAAGCTAGTTTGTGTGTGAACACACTTAGGGTTTTTCTTCTGCGGGTTTCGGCCTACACTTATTTTAAGCCCAAAATTGATTCTTTTAATTATTTAATATGATTAATTAATTAATTAATTAATCAATTTATAATTAATTAATAATCAATTTGATTGATTATTAAGGCAAGAACACATTCATGCAAAAAGGTTTCCTAAAATGAAAGTTGCCAAAATGGAAAAAGTTTCCTAATTTGATAACATCATTAAATAACTCAAAATATAGTTTCAAAGGTTGAAACAAAGTTAGTAATCCATTTATTTATGCATTATAGAGGCATATAAGGGTGAATGATTGGCATGATGGATAGTTATGGACAAAGCCCAATATGATTGAGCATAATGCATGTTTTGGCCCAATGAGGACTTTCATGTCCCGGCGACTTGTTTTTGGTTTGTATTTCATTTCAAATTGTAATATGTAATTAGATTACTTATATTAGAATTATAAATAGAGATGGAGACCAATATCAAGGAGCAAGATGGGCCGGATGGAGATCCAACAAGCTTGAAGATAATGTAATTATTTTCTTGTTTGAATCATGCATACTACCTAGGTGTGACCTTTTGATTTCCCTCTTGGCTCGGGGAAATCAATGTAGTGAAGTCCATAACTATACCATATTTGTATGCTTATATTTATGTGATAGATATAGGATGCATACCAATGTATGCCAACCATGTATGATGAGACTTAATTAACTAAAACCCTCAAACAAATACTAAGGTATATAAGCCTTCCATTAATTTGAGGAGAACCAGAGTTCTTTATAGTGTGGGTTGTTGACCACAGTCAAGCTCACATTATATCGAATATGTTCAAATCTAATTAAATGGGTCATCTTAGCTAGCCCATTAGTTTGTTGACCACAGTCAAGGCTAATGGTTCTAGAGGCAAGATTAGGGAATGCATATATGATATGCATGCATCAAGAGTTGATAACCTAATGATCCAATAGTTGTGTAGAGACACAATTGGTATATGGATACCTACCTTTCAAGGGTATGGAATTTGGCTTGTTGACCACAGTCAAGGTCAAATTACATATCAAGGATTGGATATTGGCCCACTAAGAAAACCATCGGGTTTTCTTGGATTATATAGTGAGGGCTATTAATTCGCAATAAAATAGTGGGAGTAAATGGATTAATTAAAGACCTTATTAATGCATACATATATATGAACATACTCTCATATCTTTTCTTTTTCACATCTAGGTCATCATCATGAGCACATCAAACATTAATATACGATCAATCTTGGATAACAAGCTGGTTGGTAACAACTATTCTGACTGGATCAGGCAAGTGAGAATTGTTCTCAGGGCTGAAAAGATCCATTATATCTTGGATAAAGATCCACCACCACTTCTATCAGATGATGCCATTGATGAGATCAAAGGCATTTATCGGAAATACATGGAGGATAGTGAAGCAGCAGCATGTCTGATGCTGGGTGCTATGTCCTCGGAGCTTCAGAAGCAACATGAAATGATGGATGCTAGAACCATCATTTTGCATCTAGAGGAGCTTTATTCTTCTCAGGCTAGAACTGAGCAATATGAGATTGCTCGAGCTCTATTTAGTTGCAAAATGGTGGAAGGCACTTTAGCTGCTGCTCATGCATTGAAGATGTATGGGTATATTGAGCATTTAAGTAGACTTGGCTATGTTATGGATAATGATCTATACATAGATTTAATCTTGTACTCGTTGGCTCCAAGTTATGCACCTTTTGTGCTTAACTTCAACATGAACAAGATCCAAGTATCCATTCCTGAGTTAATCAACATGCTCAAGACAGCTGATGGATCATTTAAGAAAGATCCAAAAGGTGTCATGGTTGTCACTTCTGCTAAAGGCAAGAAGCAGAAGAAGAAGAAGATAACCAAGGCACAGCCAAAGAATGGTGGGATCTCCAAGAAGAAGGTTGCCAAGAAAGAGAATCCCAAAGGAACTTGCTTCCATTGTGGAAAAGATGGTCATTGGAAGCGTAACTGCAAGGCCTATCTAGATTCTCTTAAGGAGAAGAAGCAATCTGTTGCATCTACTTCAGGTATTCATATGATTGAAATTAATACTTATTCTATTGCTTCAAAACAATCTTGGGTATTAGATACCGGATGTGGATCTCATTTATGTAATGATCTACAGGGGCTTAGAAGCTTTAGAAGAGTTGGAAAGGCAGAGATATGTTTGCAGTCAGCTACTGGACAGAACATCTCTACAACAGTTGTGGGGACTTACTATTTGCCTCTTCCTAGTGGATTAGTACTGGAATTAAATAATTGTTATTATGTTCCAGCCTTATCCAAAAGTATTATTTCTTTCAGTCATTTGATGAACGATTAGGATATTTCTTTGAAGGACAAATGTTGTTACATTTTTAAGAACAATATATTTTATGCAAAAGCTATCATTGAGAATGGTATATTTGTTCTTGATTTAATTAAAGAAGTACATAATGTGAATACCAAGAGAATGAAACATGATAATCTTAATACCTCATACTTATGGCATTGTCGTTTAGGCCATATAAATGAAAAACGCATGACCAAGTTACACAAGTCAGGTGATTTGGGATCATTTGATTATGAATCATTTGATACATGTAAATCTTGTTTATTGGGAAAAATGACAAAAGCTCCCTTTATTGGTAAAGGAGAACGAGCTAAAATGGTTTTGGACTGAATACATTCAGATGTATGTGGTCCAATGACTACACATGCCAGAGGAGGTTACTCCTACTTCATTACTTTCATAGATGATTATTCCACGTTCGGATACATCTATCTAATGAAATATAAGTCTGAAGCATTTGAAAAGTTCAAAGAGTTTAGAAATGAAGTAGAGAAACAACTTGGCAAAAGTATTAAAATACTTAGATCAGATCGAGGTGGAGAATACTTAAGTCAAGAGTTTCAGGATTATCTTAGAGATAATGGAATTTTATCTCAATGGACTCCTCCATATACACCACAACACAATGGTGTGTCTGAAAGGAGAAATCGAACACTATTAGATATGGTTCGATCAATGATGAGCCGAGCGGACTTGCCTAAGTCCTTTTAGGGATATGCACTAGAAACTGTTGTTTATGTTTTAAACAGAGTTCCTAGTAAATCGGTTGATGTTACTCCATATGAGATGTGGAATAACAAGAAACCCACGCTTTCTCATATGAAGGTATGGGGTTGTCCTGCTTATGTGAAGAGGACAATGTCAAACAAACTGGATGTTAAATCTGATAAATGTTTATTTGTGGGATATCCAAAAGAAACGTTTGGATATTATTTCTATCATCCCTTAGAACAAAAGGTGTTTGTTTCAAGGTATGCTGTCTTCTTGGAAAAAGAGTTTCTCCTACGAGAAGACAGTGGGAGTAAAATTGAACTTGGTGAAGTTCAAGACCCACAAATAGAAGTAGATCAACCGATTGAACCCGAAACTGAATTTCATAATGATGAGATTACAGTTGAACCTGATTATACACAAAATCCTAGAAGATCTACTAGGATGCGTTCTATCCCTGTGAGATATGGATTTCACGTTGATTCGGATAGAGGCATAACTGTAGTAGAGGACAATGAGCCTACAAGCTATCAAGAAGTTTTGAACAGTTCAGAACGTGATTTATGGCTTAAGGCTATGCAGTCCGAAATGGACTCCATGTATGAGAATAAAGTATGGACTTTAACTCAACCACCTGAAGGGATAAAGCCCATAGGGTGCAAATGGGTCTTCAAAAAGAAGACTGACATGGAAGGTAATATAGTTACCTATAAAGCTCGCTTAGTAGCAAAAGGTTATCGTCAAAAAGAAGGTATTGACTATGACGAAACTTTTTCTCCTGTGGCGATGCTTAAGTCTATAAGAATACTTTTAGCCATTGCAGCTCATTATGATTATGAGATTTGGCAAATGGATGTGAAGACAGCTTTCCTTAATGGAAATCTTTCTGAGGATGTGTATATGACACAACCAGAAGGATTCACATCTGGAAATGGCGAAAAGGTATGCAAGCTTCAAAGATCCATTTATTGATTGAAGCAAGCCTCTAGGAGCTGGAACATACGATTCAATGAGACAATCAAAGAGTTTGGTTTCTCACAGAATGAAGATGAACCTTGTGTGTATAAAAGGGTCAGTGGGAGTGCAATTGTCTTCCTAGTTCTATATGTAGATGACATATTGATCATGGGAAATGACATTTCTCTTCTCCAATCTGTTAAAATATGGTTATCCAAGCAATTCTCCATGAAAGACCTTGGAAAAGCATCTTATATTCTGGGAATAAGGATCTATAGAGATAGATCCAATAGGTTGCTAGGTCTTTCTCAGAGTACATATATAGATAAAGTATTGAAGAGGTTCAATATGGATCTCTCTAAGAAAGGGTTTATACCCATGGTGCATGGGAAACACCTTTCTAAGTCTATGTGTCCGCAAACACTAGAGGATAGAGAGAGCATGAATAGAATACCATATGCATCTGCAATTGGTTCTATCATGTATACTATGTTATGTACACGTCCAGATGTAGCATTTTCTTTGAGTGTCACAAGCAGATTCCAATCTAATTTTGGAGAGGAACACTGGGCAGCTATCAAGAATATTCTTAAGTACATGAGAAGGACTAAGGATATATTCTTGGTATATGGAGAGGGCAGTTTGGAAGTAAATGGGTATACAGATGCCAGCTTCCAATCTGACAAAGATGATTGTAAATCACAATCTGGTTATGTGTTTATAATGGGAGGAGGAGCAGTTAGTTGGAAAAGTTCCAAACAAGAAACAACTGCTGATTCCAGGACAGAAGCTAAGTACATTGCTGCTTTAGAAGCAGTCAAAGAAGCAGTCTGGATCAAAAAGTTCATAACCGAACTAGGAGTGGTGCCTAGCATTGTTGATCCGATTCCTTTATATTGTGACAACAATGGTGCCATTGCGCAAGCAAAGGAACTACGGTCTCATCAGCGATCCAAACATGTTCTCAGACGCTACCATCTCATAAGGGAAATAGTAGCTAGAAATGATGTGAATATAGAAAGGGTTCCCACAGATGACAATGTGGTGGATCCCCTCACTAAAGCACTTTCCCAGATAAAGCATGATCACCATATAAATAGCATGGGTCTGACACATATGAGTGATTGGCTCTAGTGCAAGTGGGAGATTGTTAGAGAGTATGCCCTAGAGCCCATGTAATAGGGATGTTTTTCATATGTATGAAATTTATATTCTTAATAAAAGGCATCATTCATTTATTAATGCTATGTTTGAATACATGAGTTTGTAAATCTTAAATTAATAAATGAAGTCCTAGATATTATAAACACTGTGCAAAGGCAATCATGAAGGTGTTCATGATGTGAGATGTCTATCGCATGCAAATGTGTTAATATCTAAATATCCCTAGTGATAGAATTAACAAGATAGGACATTGTTAATTCAGACAGACTAGCACATGTTATGCTTCTTGAATGGTTCAAGCAATGGTTCTCATAATTGTGATTATGGATGATAATCAAAGCTAACATGTGGATGCTTGTCAGAGGAACAAGTTCATTGGAGACCTGCAAAGAGAATCCTCATATGGATATTAAATCTATGTCAATGAGGAATCTCTTCATAGCGGTTGTGCAAGTATCCTTAGACTTGAGATCACCAAAGTTATCTTAAGTAGCAAGTGGTATACTTTGACTCCATAACTGATTACTTCCAACTGGGAGTGAACATAGTTAGGAGATTGGGTATATCATGACCTACTTGAAGATAGTTGAGTGATTGACAAAGGATTCACCATCCCAGATTTAACAAGGGAAGTTATCTCGCATGATTCTATAATTGTCTTGTTCAGCGAATCTCTGGCCAGAGTAATATGTCGAGATGGATGGAGATCCATGAAGGGCATTTTAGGAACAATGGTTGAATTAATAGAACATACATAATTAGATTTATATGAGTTGAGAGAAATCCATACTCAGAATCTAATTGAGATAAGAGTGGTGAAAGGAGTAATTGCACGGTAACTGTTTCTATGGAAGGGTACAGTCAAACCACATGACTTTCCTGACATTTGGGTAGTCATGATTCCTAGCTAGAGGCCAATCATGACTTGTATAATGATGTATCAAAATATCAATAGAGATTGATAAAATGATTTAAAGGAGTTTAAATCATGTGAGTTTTGAATAGAACTCACGATTACATATTATACTGCCAATATGGACAGGAACCCAATAAGTCACACACATATAGAGAAAAGGCTAAAATGGTAAAATGAGAAGGATAATAATATTTGATATTATTATAAAGGTAGAGAGGAGAATATGATAATAATTAATTAAAGAGTTTAATTAATTATGATCAAATAAAATTGTCCGCGAAACTTTTGAGAAATGTTCTATAAATTGGACCTAAATGAAATAATGTATTTCATGATTAATTATTATTGTCTTATAAGTGTTATAAGACTACTATAAGTGTTATAGGACTGATATAATAATTAATAGGACCATTGGAGAAATTATAAAGGGCCAAAGGAATGAAGAAGTTGGAGGAAGACCTCCAGAAGAGGGCTACACGCCAACTCCATACAGAAGGGCTTAGAGGGCTTTTTCTTGGACCAAATTAATTTATATATGTTACATAAGTGTTATGGAACTCACATATTTAATTTGGTTGGATTTGGAATCTATTTGGGTATTTAAATCCAATAAAATGCACAAAGGGCCTAGTTTGTGGATTTTGTGCATGGTCTTTTATGAAAAGATTTAATTTGGATTTAATTAAGCCCAAATGATTATAATTAATTCCAGAGGCCCAATTAATAATTCTCCAGAAATTTTAAAGAGCCCAATCTCATTAAGGAGTTGGAATTTTAACCTAACTATAAAAGGCCAACTAATGAGAATTAGGGTTAAGTGATTAAAACAAAAGGAAAGTCTTTTTCTCTTAATTCTCTCTCCCTTTTGCGCCACTTCCATTGCTAGCCTCTTGGATTTCGGCCAGCCCTAGTTGAACACCAATTTATTGGTTCAATTTACCCCTCTCTAGTGTAGATTACTCATTGGAGGTGTTCGATTTTGGACACTGTGGTTTGCGACAACCCGGTGCGAAGTAAAATCAACTGTTCAACAAAAATCAAAGGTGATTTTTCTTATTCTCATATAGTTATATTGTGTATTCATGGCAAGATCAGATCTAATGGTTAAAAAATTTTAAAATTCCGCTCATGTATGTGATGCATGTAACCATTAAATTCCAACAATAGTGACACTATTGAGTTAGTTGATCGTAAGGATCCAACTACCTACTAAGAAGCTATTGAGAGCCCTGACTCAAAACATTAGCTTGAAGCCATGAAATCCAATATGTAATCAATGTACGATAATTAGGTTTGTACCTTGGTTGATCCACCAGAAGGTAATAAGGTAATTGAATGTAAATGGCTATTCAAACTCAAAGTTGACAAGACCTACAAAGGTAGACTTGTAGCAAAAAGGTTTTTGAAAAACTCATGGTGTAGACTATGATGAGATCTTTTCACCTGTAGTTATGCTCAAGTCCATTAGGATCTTGGTTGCCATAGCTACATATCATGACTATAAGCTATGGCAAATGGATGTCAAGATTGCTTTCCTCAACGAAAATCTACTTAAGGATGTGTATATGACACAGCCTGAGGGTTTTATCAATCCCAAGCATCCTAATAAGGTTTGTAAGCTTCACAAATCTATTTATGGATTAAAGCAAGCATCCCAGAGTTGGAATCTCCATTTTGATGAAGCAGTCAAAGAATTTGACTTCATCAAAAAAGAAGATGAGCCTTATGTGTACAAGAAGGTTATTGGGAGCATAACAGTGTTCTTGTTCCTATATGTGGATGACGTCCTTCTCATTGGGAATGACATTCCAACATTTAAAAAGGTTAAGGAATGGTTAGGGAAGTGTTTCTCAATGAAAGATTTAGGTGAAGCCGAGACAATACTTGGTATTCGGATATATAGAGATAGATCACATCGGCTTTTGGGACTAAGTCAAGAAAAGTACTAAAGCATTTTAGTATGGGAGACTCAAAGAAAAGGTACATACCTTTGGCTTTGGGAGTTCATTTGACTAAAGAATAGTGTCCAAAAACCAAATAGGAGAGGGAGAACATGAGTAGAATCCCATATGCATCTGCCATTGGATCTATCATGTACGCTATGTTATGTACTAGATTGGATACTGCTCATGCACTGAGTATAACTAGTAGGTTTCAGCAAGACCCTGGTGAGAAGCATTAGTCTACTGTAAAGGGGATTCTAAAGTACATGTAAAGGACTAAGGATCACTTCTTGGTGTATGGCGGTCAATAAGAGCTCATCGTAGAAAGTTATGCTGACGCTGCTTTTCAGACCAGTACTCAAGATTCTAGATTGCAATCTAGTTTTGTTTTTATTTTGAACGGTGGTGCTGTAAGCTGGAGAAGCTCGAAACAAGAGACTATTGTACACTCAATTATAGAATTTGAGTATATTGTAGCAAATGAGGCTGCAAAGGAGGTTGGTTGGATTAGAAATTTTATTTTTTGATTAGGAGTGGTACCAAGCATCCTAGATCCATTAGAAATTTTATGTGACAATAATGGGGCCATCGCACAGGCCAAAGAGCCCCAATCACATTAGAAATCCAAACACACACTCAGAAGGTACCACCTGATTAGAGAAATCATTGATCGTGGGGACATCAATATTAGCAAGATAGCAAGTGAAAACAATTTAGTAGATCCTTTGATAAAATAGTTACGTCCAAATCTACACGAAGCTTATTTGAGAGTGTTCGATCTTAGGGCTATGCCCAATTGGGACTAGTGCTAGTGGGAGATTGTTAGTGTAAGCCCTAGCCCCAATACATTGTTATAAAACATTTAGATTAATAAATGAGGAATTTGTTTTATCTATTGTATTCTTGTGCATATCAAATGATAGAATTATCCAAGATGTTGTTTCATTTTAAGTTATAATGTGTGAGGCATATGATTGTAAGACCTTGAAACAATCGAGACTTCATTCTAAATATCCCTAGTCAATCATTATTATTGGAATAAAACATGAATTAAGACTAGTATGCTCTCTCTGATAAGTTGAGTTATGTCTTACGGATCATAAGGACTAGAGTGTCAACCAGAGATCAAAGATACATATTTAGAACATGGTATCTAGATTTGATCCATTCATAAGAACACTATATGGTATAAGTCATAAGTGTTTCTTATGTGCAAGTTTTGCATCGAAGCTCTTAGACCTAAAATCTCTATAAAACTCTTTATGAATTACTATGTACTTTGACATACACCTAATGTACTCGTAATAGGGTTACAAGTATGGGAATGATTGGGCATGCACTAATTCATATTAGAGAGAATGATAGAAGTAAAGGGATTACCCCTCTCTATAAGAGAGAAAATATCATCGACCACTTGATCAGTGAAATGAGAAGTCTATGGCCATAACGAGATAAAATAATGAGTAATCATTATTTATCTGAGAGTTCAGTGTCACTAGAATATCAAGAAAGGAATTAGTATATATAAGGATGACTTGTTCTATGCCTTATATTAATTCTGATATTTATGGGTAATAGATTATGCAAAATTGTAATAGGTCACTAAATGCCATTTACATTTTCATTTAATTTGGAATGCTATAACATCTTGCTAGAGAATATATATAGCCTTTAAATTATTCATTAATTCATTACCAATATTAAATGGACCTATAGGATTGCACATAAAGCATTGGGCTTAAAATATTTAAAATAGTATATTGGGCATTAATTTGGGCTTTTATTTAAAGTCAAATTAATGTGTGTAATCCGTATTAAAATTGCTAAATGGACCTTGGTCCATGAGAGAGGAAAAATCGACATTACTAGTTTTAATGTCAATTAATTAATTATCTTGGTATAATTAAGGTAATTGAGTATTAAATCCTAATAGCATTTGAATCAAGATAAAACACTTAATTAAGAGAGAGTGTGGTCGAATTTCCAATTTAAAATCCTAGTGAATTTTGGCATGTGTGAAATCCCTAAAGAAGTGATGCATTTTGATTAAATGTCTTATGCCATTTTAAATTAATTTGAATTTAAAATACTAAAGGAATTTGAATTAATTTAATCACTTAATTAGGAAGTGATGGAGGCTAAAAATGCTACCTAATTTAAGGGGATTTTGGCATCCACATGATTTCCTAAACAAGTGATATAAATTGATTAAATTATTTTTGCCAAGTTAGATTTTTTCTCTCTTATTACCGCTACTCTCAAGGGAAAAGAATTCTTTCTTATTCTCTATGATTTTTAGCAGCCATTTGTGAATCCTAAAAAGAACAATATCAGATCTTGTGTCTTTGGTTGAATACCCATTGCCAAATATAAAAATATTAGAGCTAGCACTCTAGTTTTAAGCCATCTTTGCAAGTGTGTGTAGCGCCCTTTATGCAATTATCCTATTACACATGTATCATGAATACTACTAATCATGCTTATAATTCATCTTCGTATAACTATCATTTAGCCATGTGGTTTCATATGATTATATTCGTGCTACAAGTCCATTCCTGTTTTTCATTTCATTCCTAGTATTATGCATACTTAACTATATGAATATTACTTCATGTATATCACATGCATACATGTTCTTACGTAGCTTTACTACTAGTGAGTTACAATATTCCACATAGGTTATATACATATCATAAGATAATTGGCCATTATACAAAACATATGATAGTTGTAATACAAAACATCCTACATCAAGGTTATAAGTCAATGGTGGGCCTTTCCTGATGTAGAGATCATCCCTCAACAAAGGTCTTGCTAACCGTACCTACACGAATAAATAACCCGTGCTTAGCTATAAAGCTTAGTGGGGAAATAACTAAAGATGGATGACCACTCACAATGGTCATCAAAACATGCATATACAATATATAAATACTATAAACAACATGTACCACATATCATGGCAATAATAACATATACTTTTAGGCATAAAGCATATTCTTATGTACATAAACCTTGTACCCAAGAGAGAAACACATATTTCATTTTCATAATTCATATAGATGACCATTTTTCATGTGAACATATTCAAATGAAACATAATCCCTATGGGTAAACCAATAATGTAATCCACACTATCAATCTTTAGTCAAATAACTTTAACTGTTTAATTTTGATCATTACTATGAATAACATTTAGCCTACCTTAGCTTTATCAGTGGATAACGGGAACTATGGATTCACATCGGTATCAAAAGAAGGATATCCGAAGATATCGGATCTATAAACCCAAACGGGGCCAAACTATATTGTGGACTGGTCAAGCAGACCTAAACGGGGTCGCCTATCAACCCAAACGGGGCTGATCATGATCCAAATGGGATCATATATACTATGGACCCAATTAGGCCAAACTATGGTAGCTGTAATTTCCCTATAAGTGCCTATCTATCCACATCTAAAACTCTATCGTAGGCAGAACTATATTCGCATTTAATTCACATATTAATACTATATTCATAGTATACTGTTGCACATATACAGAGTCTTGTAATACTATGAGTTCTCTGGTGCATAATCAGACATATGCACATTTCATATGCCAAGTTATACATCTGGCTATTCAAATCTGTATGACTTTACAATTTGCATCATAACATATAAGCATGACATATAATCATCATATCATATACTTGATCATGCTCTCATTAAGCATTTCACATGTCCGTAGTCATGCCAAAACATCTTCTATCTCATAGGGCAATTACATGCTCATATACTCATATACATAATCATAAATGTACATACCTGTGGGCACATTCGCATATAGTTAACTTAGTCTTATGAGCATGTTACCAATATATATATATATATATATACCTTTATCATCATTCACATCATGTGCTATACAAAATATCAACATGTTTCCATATAGGCATATACACATGCCAAGGTCGTACTATTATAGTCCCTATTTCATAGCATAGGTACATGTCAAAATGTGTACTATCATGTCATAAGATTACATGTGTATATATATCAATTTGGCATGTGACAATCATGCATAAAACTATTTACATGTATAGTTTCAATATTTCATCATTAGTCTTTATTCATATACACAACTGAATGCATATGTATGAATATAAATCCTTCACAAGTATTCATATTCAGGCCTTATCCAATTAATTTTACTATCATGTAACCAACTATCTGTCTCAATTAATTAAAAATCATATTATCAAGTGTAGCAATAATCTGCACATTAATATAAATTCTGTTTCTGAGAGCAGTCTAGGAAACTAGTCCGAATTTAACCCTAGATTACATGCACTTAGAGACAGATTTAAGATTAGGTTTCTTCTTATGAAATATAGGTATGGTAGTGTATTTTTCAATGCAAAAAGAATCACTCAATTTGCTATTATGTAGCTCAATTTATGAGCAAAACAATCCAGGTAGGTCATTCAATCGTGAAGGAGTGTTCGACTCGTGAAGAGCTTCACGAGTGAAGCAAATAGGGTAAATCTCACGACTCGTGAAGGAGTTCACGATTGGAGAAGAAAGGCATATACTTCACGACTCGTGAAGAGCTTCACGAGTCGGACAAAAGTTCACGACTCGGCAAGGACAATCTTCTTCAACCTCACATCATTAAAAACCAGCAAAACGTAACTTTGAATTCTGTAAATCATACCCAGTTCCAGCAATCAATTTCACATGCATTATGAATAGCCTAAATTCCCATACCTTGGCTGACAAATCCTATATCTTCAACCTCTAGCAATATCCTTTCCTTTGCTCTTCCTTCCTTCCTCTTCTCCTTCACAAAATGAACGACATACAAGTTCCAGCACACTGTTAACGTTCTTTTCAGTTAAAATGAAAAGAAGAAGATGATGTTGTAGGGCTCATTGATGATTTAATTACCTTAGTTTAAAACCTTAAACTCTTGATTGACCAACATGCACATTTTCCTCTTCAAGATTACTTAAGGTATCAACTTTGAATTATAAAAGAGAGGGAAAGAAGCATTTCTGTGTTTTTCTCTCACAATTGCCAATCTCAAATTCTCACACAGCCACCTCCACATTCCACTAACTTCTTTCTATTTATATAAGTGGCAAAATTTCCCGTTTAATCCACTACAAGAAATTCTTGAAATAGCAACGGAATGAATTTAGCAACGGAAATACAATTCCATTGCTATTTAGCAACGGAAATCTTTTCCGTTGCTAAAATTGGTTTTAATTTTATGAAATTAGCAACGGAAAAAAATTTGGTTAGCTTCCGTTGCTAAAAGTGGAGGGAATTTATGGCGCCAATATTTAGCAACGAAAATTAGCAATGGAATTTTTATTCCGTTGCTAATTAACGGGGCAAAAAAAGGCGGAAAAAATTTGGGACGAAAAATAGCAACGGAATATGAATTCCGTTGCTATTTTAGCAACCGAATATATATTCCGTTGCTATTTAGCAACGGAATATATATTCGGTTGCTAAAATAGCAACGAAATTCATATTCCGTTGCTAAATAGCAACGGAATATATATTCGGTTGCCAAATTAGCAACGGAATATATATTCGGTTGCTAAATTTCACTTTCAACGAAAGTTAGCAACGAAATAAACTTTCCGTTGCTAATTAACGGGGGAAAAAATGGCGGAAAATTTTGGGGGGGGAAAATAGCAACGGAATATGTATTCCGTTGCTATTTTAGCAACCGAATAATAGCAACGGAATATATATTCGGTTCCTAAAATAGCAACGGAATTCATATTCCATTGCTAAATAGCAACGGAATCTATATTCGGTTGCTAAATTTCACTTTCAACGAAAGTTAGCAACGGAATTGAATTCGGTTGCTATTTAGCAACCGAATTTAATTTTGGTTGCTAAAATAGCAACGGAATAATATTTCGGTTGCTAAATAGCAATGGAATATAAATTCCGTTGCTAAAATAGGGGTATTTAAGTAATTTAATCTTTGTTAGAAGTATAAAATGCAAAAACCCTAGGTAAGTCGACGGCTCATTCTCTCTTTCCGCCTTCATTCTCTCTTTCTCTCTAAAGCAGCAGTCGACGGCTCCTCCCTCACACACCGCCGCTGTCTCTCTCTCCTGCAAGTAAGTCGACGGCCGACCTTGCTGCTCCTTTCATCTCACAATATTAGGTCTCTGTTCGGATCTATATCTTAATGTCTCCCCTTGTGTAGAGGTGGCCGGGGTGGTGGCTATAAAGAACTTGATGAAGAAGAAATAGAGGAAACTAGGCGACAGAGAAAGGAAGCTGAAGAAGTAAGATAATTTGTATTATCATTAATTTGGAATTACTTAGCATGTTCTGGTTTTCAGTCTTTAAATTCAATATAAGGATGATGGTGAATTATATGATGAGTTTGGCAACCTGAAGAAGAAGTTCCGTGCCAAAACCCAACAAGCTGAATCTGGAAGGGCACTTCCAGGTGCAGGGCGTGCAGGGTGGGAAGTTGAGGAACTAGGTATGTGAGCATTAGGCCCTCTGTTATCACACGTGTGCACACACAGACATCTATTAATTTTGGCTTCATATTCTTGTTTCTAATGTTAACTATGACTTGGCATTTTGAAGCGTTGGTATTCAAAGGCATGATTGGTTATATTCACTTCTTATTACATTATAAATTCTTGAGTTATATTTTAAAGAACTATGACTCAACACTTGCTTTCCTTTAAAAAAAATGAAAAACGAGGTATGAAATTAGTGGTTCGTTATATGCTTAATGGACATTCACGTTTTGTTGGTTTAAATTGTTTTTCTTTTCTTTTCTGGATAAATGCCACGAGGCACCTGAAGCAGGCACCCCATTGCCTCTAACGCTTCATGTTATTCGCTTTGCCATAGGGTGAGTGGGGCACCCTGGCCAGCAGCCCTTTCGCCTCGTCCCTTAGGTGCACCCAAGGTGTGTTCAGTTCAGCTTTGTTTTTCATTTTTGTTGGAAAGCAAGTGCTTAGTCTTAGTTCTTGAAAAATATATCTCATAATGCATTATCTTCTCTTTTTCCTTATTTTCTCTTCTATGTTCTGCTCCTTCTCTCATCCCTTTTGTTTTTCCCCGTGGTATTCTGTTCAGCTCCTTTGCTTATCTATTTGTTATGCGCCTCCTATTTTCTTGTTTCTTCTCTTCTCTGCTCATCATTTGATCTATGCTTTATTTTTTTTAATGTTTTTCTTTCTTTGGGCAGTTTGCTATCCAAGTGTGTTTTGCTTCTTTTATTATTATTATTTGGTTTTGCTGGATCTTGCTCTGATTTTTTGCGTTATGGGTATTCTGATTTTGTGTATTATGGGTATTCTGATTTCAGTTGCTACATTGTTGTTCTCTTGAGTTGAATTAGTACCTAAGTATATTATCTGCTATAAAGTTTGGTTTTTTGGGGTAGCTGAAATTTCCTTTAATTTTTCTTTAGGAATTGTAATGTCATAGACAGTTATTTTCTAATATGTTATGGTTTCTTTTTGCTGTGTCTATGTATTGATGTTGGTACTTGTTTACGTTTGTTTATAACTTCGCATTTATATTATTAAAAAATGGTATTATTATTTCTTAGATATGATTCAGGTATATTATATTGTAATCATTTTTTAACTGTATTGCTTTTAAGGTGGAACAACTTTTCCTTCAAGGAGGCTAGCTGATTCTATTGTATATACCATACGATTCAGGTATATTATATTGTAATCATTTTGTCAATTCTTATTTTTTTAGAAATAGAAGGTTGATCCTTTACTTGATTTTATATGATCTTCTGTGTTGTCTTATCTTCTTATATTGCTCTCACCTGACTTGCTTAGCTTTGCTGTATGTATTTTCTTTCTCCAGCTAGCTATTTTGACAAACGCTGATAATTGTCTTCATTTCTGATCTGTCCTTGTGCTCTTCGTGGGTTATTGCTATTTGGGGGGTCTCTCCGCTGTCAGGTTTTGAGTTATTTTACTTTGACAGTTTTATCATTGTTGTATCAAGGTATATAGGCTGAAACGATTCGACCTGTGGGCTACTGGTTTCCAAAGGATAACTCGGTTATCATGGTTGAGTGCCACGTACCTTGATGCAAGTTAATTTTATGTTATGATGCTTTTTCATGGTAATTCTGAATTGTTTTGTTCCTATGTTAGGAGTAGGATCCAAATATATAATTGCATATTTGGGTTTGCTGAAAATCCATTATAAAATAACATAAAATACTTCTTTTGTGTCACTGTTGTATCAAGGTATATAGGCTGAAACGATTCGACCTGCGGGCTACTGGTTTCCAAAGGATAACTATGTTATCATGGTTGAGTGCCACGTACCTTGATGCAAGTTAATTTTATGTCATGATGCTTTTTTCATGGTATCTGTTCAAGAAAAATCAGATCCACATTCAAGGAGAAGATAGAAATTGAGGGTTATGTTTGGAAAAATCTTTCTCTGCAGACAAAGGATTTTTATTATCAGGAGTTTGAGGTACAAAAAATAAATAACATTTTCTGTTTTAAAATAATTAGCTTCATACATTAATGCATTATCTATTGTACTTTGTAATATTTATGTAATTTTTTTTCAGAAAGAATTTTTTTGGGATTCAAAATTTAATGATGTCATTTATGGAGTTTGGGAAAAGCGGGCCCGCCAACGATATAAAGAATTTCTATGTAATTTACACAAGGGTGGTCAACGACCTAATTTTATTTCTGAAGAAATATGGAATCGTTGGCAGCAATACTGGGCAACACCCGAAGCAATTGCCAGTTCAGATAGGAATTCTTCAAATAGGCGGGGAGGCTCAGATGGTGAGAGTCTAGCCGTGCACACTGGAGGAACTTTGAGCCATCACGAGCATGCGTCTAAACTGGTAAGTACCATTATTTTTGACTAAAATTGAACATTTATGAGGAACTTAGTTGATTGATAATGTTCAATTGATTATGTTGAGTTGATGTATGGTTAAATGAATGAAAACCATAACTTAAAGTAGAATTCTTTGTGAATTATGATTGTTGGGCTTGTGACCTTTGGAAAGTGTTAATCTTGAGTAGGTATTGTTGAAATTATTGAATTTTAATTCATCTCATGTTTAACTCTTGTTGATTTTATCTTTAAGGCATTTTTAACTGCTCATTTCTATATGTCTTCAATTCTATTCATAATTGATTGTTCAATGCCAAGACACTTGTTAAAACTATTAGCTTCTCAGGATCCCTTTTTAAGTGCTTGCCTATCTTAATAGGGGACATCATGATCTAATTTTTGTTATGTTAATGCAGATAAGGGCAATTAGTAGACTACAAGGTAGTCGTGTACAGTTTGTACATGTTGTCTTCTACTTTTCTTTGTTTTATATATAATTAATCACTAATTTCTTATTGCACTTGGTTTTCTTTATGTTTTATCAATTACTGATATCATTTACTGTTTATACATTTTTAGCTCTCAATTTGAATATAAGCTTTGTGTTTACATCGGATATTTGTTTATAGTTACATGTTGGATATTTAGGAAGGATCTTGGTTAAGCATATCATGTATCGGATGGTTAAGCATATCATGTATCGAATTACAGGTTTTCCCTTATTGTAGAATGAACAGTGGTATTTTGACTATTATTGATTATTGCTTGTTAAACAGGAAATAACTATGGGTAGAAAGCCTACATATCCTGAAGTTTTTATGCACACTCACACAAAGAAGCATGATGGTCAGATATTCGTCAATACCCGTTGTAGACAACTCAATGTATGTTAAATTTATATATCAATTTCACATTATTTTATAAAAATATAGCTAATTAATTTTAATTATTGTAATGATAGGAGCAAATACAAGAGACTCTCGATCAACAACGGCAGAGCTCTGAAAGTGTTGATGAGAGTCAGATTTTTCTTCAAGTAGTTGGTGGTAAGAATAACCGTGGGAGGATTTTTGGTTTAGGTTCAATTGCAAATACTTCACATTCGAATTCCTCTACATCATCTGTAGCTGCTTGTAGTAAGCGATGCGAATCTTCTCAGAAAGTCGTTCAGCTAGAGACCGCAGTCACCATGTTGATGGAAACTGTAACCCAACTAAAGAATCGAGTAGAAGATTTGGAAACTAGGGGTGCCCAGCAGTCAAATCGTTCTCCTTCACCTCCACCAGCTACTTAGCTTAGACTTTTATTTTTAGATTATTGATACTGATTTTATGTTGTTTTTATTATGGTGTCCTTCACCTCCACTATCTACATAACTTAGACTTATTTTTAGATTGTTATTGATACTTATTTTATGCTGTTTTTATTATGATTTTCATATAATTTTACTTTACAGAAATATAATATATTTTTAGGATTTATATTTTTGTGCATTACAATTTTAATTTTATATTATCAATAATAATATTTTCTTTTATAATAAATTTGAATTATATTTATTTATAAATAAATAATTTGATTTAACTAAAATATTTATTTTATAATGTTATGCCAATAAACAAAAATTCCGTTGCTAAATTTACCAACCGAACAAAAATTCGGTTGCTAAATTTAGCAACGGAATTACAATTCGGTTGCTAACTTTACAAACCGAACAACAATTCGGTTGCTAAATTTAGCAACGGAAAATGAATTCGATTTGTAATGTTGACCAGTTAACCGAAATGTACATTGGTTAGATATAACAACGGAATTTATTTTCCGTTGCTAATAAAAATTAGCAACCAAAAATAGCAACGGGTAATCGGTTGGTAAATTTAGCAACGGAATTTAATACCGTTGCTATTTTCCGTTGCTAAATTACCAACGAAAATTATTCGGTTGCTAAATTTACCAACTGCCAAAATTGCAACCGAATTTTCCGTTGCTATTTTCGGTTGCTAATTTTGATTACCAACGGAATTTCTCCAAATTCGGTTGCTAATTTCCGTTGCTATTTCCAAATTTTCTTGTAGTGGGATATTCACCATACACATGCCTAACAATTTATTTAGACATTCAAATGGGCTTATTTGTGGTCGAATTACACTATTCTAACTTCAATTTCATTTAAACATCTTGTTATCCTTTTTACCCTAAGTTACATAAAGGATATTTACTTGAAATCAAAGAAAATACTAGGATTTATTAGTCACTTACATTTTCTCCTTGCTTTGGCTTGCCTAAACTCCCTTTTTCTTGCCTTTATCCTTGGAAGCTTGCAATCCTCCTTGAGAACCTACCATAGCCGAATTTCCCATCATAAGAAACCTTAATTTTTTTTTTTATCTTATTAGCTTAATTTGACATAAAAAATGAACTCTAGACATCGAAAACTAGCTAAAGGCACTAAAGAAATAATTTATTTCACAAAAATTCAACTTACCACTTTAGACACTTAAGTTAGGATCTTGGAAAATCCTTGGTTCCTTAGCTTAAATCAAGTGGTGGAGGCTTAATTACCAATCACAAGGGATAGAATTAGAGTTGGGATGATGGAAATTAGGGAGAAATCTAAGAGATTTAAGAAGAAAATCTAATAAGAAGAAAAAGGAGGTGGGTTCGACCAAAGAGAGGAGAAGAAATAGCTAAAAGGTGCTGGAAATTTACAGAATCACAACCTTATATACTATCATCTAGTGGGCCAAAATTAGGGCCAAGCTTAATAGGCTTAACCCTTTTTAATTCAAGGCCCAATAACCAAAATTCAAGAGCCCTAATTAAAATCTCCCACTTTTCAACTCCAATTCACTTCAATTTTGATTTCATAATTCTTATCACATCAAAAGCAGGTAGTACACAAAATTTTGGCTCAATCGCAATCCGTTATTGGTTCGATTCGACAACTATCGACATCGCCAAAAAATTTATTTTTTTATACCAAAATATTCTACATGAAATTTCATTGAGAACTGCAAAATTTAGCAATTTTTGGAGTTTATTTGTTATTTTTAAAAATTTATAAAAAATCAAGTCACATTCCCTATTAAGAAAATGACTCACTACCTTTTTTTGTATTTATGATTTTTGAAGGCCTATTTGACCTCGGTTTCACTTCAAATTTCAACCCTAGACTCACCATGATCAATACTTTCCGATGGTCAAATAAAATATTTTTCATTTTCGGGTCCGATTTACGGCTCGAATGCATTATTCACCATCGAAATTTACTGTTCATAGTCAGGCCGGTGTTGAGGCCATTACACAGCAGCAGATGCAGGTACAACAACAACTTTTTCAGCAACTGATTGAGGAACAGATGAGCTTATTCACTTCTCGTACTGTATGCACTAATGGCTCAACTACTTCACTACATGATCCATACATAGGGTCATATATACTTTTTACCTACATTATAGTGTTATAATATATATATATATATATATATATATATATATATATATATATTAGGATATCTTGTATATCTTTTGTTTCTGCTATATATGCATGTATATATTATTTTGGATATGTTCCTTCTATATATGAATGCCTATATTATTTTGTACATGCAATGATATGCATTTGTAAATACTAGTTTATTTATTAATATATATATTTTTATATTAAGTATTGAGTATTATTGTTATTTTTTAGTTTATTATTTAAATAATAAAACCTCTATAGTAAATTAAAAAAATTCATTTTAAATTTAGAAAGTATAATAAATAATATTATTGTCGTTGTGATACTCAAAATAATGTTTGGCAAGGATCAATTTCGTAACAAATTTAGCAATAACAATATTTGTCACAAATTTGATGCTAAAATTTAGTAAGAAATTTTTTGTTGCTAAAATTAAAATAGCAAAAGTTAGCGAGGATTAAGTCTTCGCTAAAATTTAAATTCCTCACAAAATTTAGTGAGAAATTCAAATCTTGCAAAAGTTAGCGACAAAAAAAATCCTTGCAAACGTTACCGAGGGCTTTAGCCTTTCAAAATTTGTACTCGCAAATGTTAGCGAGGAATATATTCGTCGCAAAATTTAGCAACGAAAAAATCCTAGCAAAAGTTAGCAAGGACTTTA
This sequence comes from Excoecaria agallocha, assembly GCA_037975025.1. Lineage (NCBI taxonomy): Eukaryota > Viridiplantae > Streptophyta > Magnoliopsida > Malpighiales > Euphorbiaceae > Excoecaria > Excoecaria agallocha. The sequence continues at coordinate 41,122,235 of CM075820.1, forward strand.
GCCCTCACAAAAATCCTAGCAAAAGTTAGCGAGGATTTTAGTCCTCGCTAAAATAAGCTAGGATGACTTTTGTTACAAAATTTTTGTCCTCGCTAAACTGATTTAGCGACAAAAAATCATTATTTAGCGAGAACTTTTTTCCTCGCTATTTTGCGTTTTTCTTGTAGTGGATATGTGGTCTTTGAGAATTCTTGCCTAAATCGGCACCAGGCAAAAAATTCATCCTTTTGAGCATATTGATCCCTTAAGGACTGTCAGGAGGGCTACCCTAATTTTCTTCATTATTAATGAGTACCACATAAAACCCACTGAATGGCTATTTGGCTATTTCGAGCATAGATACCTGGTTCTCCCTTTTTGCTTTAATAGTGACTACTTGACTGTTATAGGGAATCTTAATCATCTAGTGCAATGTGGAAGTTACTCTTCCCAGCTAATAAAACCATGATCTCTCAATAAGTATAGAAAAATTACTGGGATAGGCAAAACCACAAATGCCACTTTAGTCTCAATGGGCCCTGTCTTTATCATAGCCTTAAAGGTCTCAGTAGCTTGCCTTTTAAAGTTGTCATATACAGAAATGGTTAGATTAGACTTGCTTAGCATATTTTAATTTAACTCGAAAGCTGAAATTGCCACCAAAGGGCAAACATTAATAGAGGACCTATCATCTACCATCATACTAGTCGTGTGCTTCCCATTAACATGAGCTTTGATGTAGAAGGGATGATTATGACTTCTTCCTTCCGCGGGCAAGTCAACATCAAAGTACACCACATTCTCACCAGTTCCTCCCCTAACCAAATCGAATAGCTCAGAGGGTGAGATAGTGGTAGCAATAATGGCTTCGCTTAAGGCCTCCATCAATTTTTGTTTGTGTGAAGGAGATTGCCTCAACAAATTCCAAATGCATATCTGAGCTTGTGCCTTCTTTAACTACTTGATTATCTAATTATCCTTAATCTCTTTCGTCGTTGGCACTACAGCAAGAGCCAGCTGCCTTTCGATCTTCGAAGCCACTCTCTGATTCCTTGTGATTGCCTTAATTTCCTTCTCTTCCTCTGATTCCCTTTTATCATCACTGGTTGAACTGTAGATATCAATGGACACCAAAGCCCCCTTATCTTCACTCTTTGTGGGAGTATCCTAACAGTCAATCATAGAAACTGGCCGATTTTCCTCAACTGGCTTTGTTACTTTTAGGATGGAGCAAATAATGGCTAAGTACTTGTTTCTATACAGATCCTTTATTACATACCACTCAAGTAAGCTGGACCCGATCATGTACACTGGAGGGGGTACAACATTGCATCCTTCCTTTTTCTTCTTATCCCTCTTCTCAGGATCTAAAATTTGCTTGTTATCTATCAAATCCTAAATCTTATTCCTCAGAGTGTGATAATAATTAGTCAAATATCCTATGTGCTGATGGTATACACAATACTGATCTTTTCTATAGTAGGGGAGCCTATGACTCTTTCCTGGCCTTAACGGTAACAACTGAAACTTTCCTTCTTTAACTAGCCTATTCAACACCCAAGATAGTAATTTCCCCAAGTTAGAATAATGCCTCTACTGGCTAACCTCTATAGCGAATACCTCATCGGTCTTTCAAGTTTTGTTTTGCCGACTACTATTCCCTTCTAGCTAAGTACTCTCCTTCAGCTTTTATAGCCATATCCTTCAAGGATTCCTAGTCTTTCAAACCCTTTATTTTCAAACCATCTCTCGAGTATGGACTCGCATTTTGAATAAACAACCTAATCTGATCAGCTGTATCAGGTTTCCTTTTCATTTGCATCACCCTATTCCTCCATCTGGTAAGATACTCATGGAAAGACTCATCATGCTTCTGTTGGAGTAACTCAATGTCTTTCAAGGTGACTTCTATCCTCGTACTTCAGTCATACTGCTTGAGAAATTCCTCGATCAGCAAGTCCCAATCTTCCTTAGTTCGCCTATCAAAGTTGTGATACCAGTCTATTGCAAGCCTAATCAAACTCAAGCAAAAATATTCCACTTTCTGTTTCTTGGATAAGGTGGTCCCTTTCATGATTAGTTTGTACTACTTGATATGTGATGAAGGGTCTGAGGTACCATCAAACCTCGGTAGATTTGGCATCTTAAACCTTTGGGGCAATGACTCATCTCCATCCAAATCCCTATCTTCAAGTTTTATCCCCCTACCAGCAGTTGCCTAGACATAGCCTCGATCTTCTCCTCCATCTTCTTGAAAGCTGGATCCTCAGCACTAAGACCCCTTGTTCTCATGTTCATCATTGGAGGGACATAGTTTTCATCCTCTTCCTTTATGAAATCATCCTCAGGATCATGCATCCTCACCCTCCTAGGTGGATCTCGAAGCATAGTAGTATCAACTACGGCAGCATTTTCAACATGCATCGGTTCTGCTGTCTTATGGGTAGGTGCTGCAAGCTGAGTTCTAGCATTAGGTGCTATAGAAGCCACCATTCCACCAATCATAGCTAACATCCTCTCCTCAAATTCTTATAAGCATCTATCTAACCTCTGGTCCAAGTCATCCCTTACTATTGGAGGCCAAATAGAAATGACATTCCCCCTTTCCCTCAAAAATGGAAAGCTTATTATGGTATCATCGGCAACTCTCCAAGTCTCATTTCCCCTTTTGGTCTCATTCACTTTGTCATTTGCCATTTCTAAACTTGTTTCCTGACTGCTTTTTGCTAACTGACTAGAGCCCAACTCAGAACGAACTTCTGCACCCGAATTTGATCTCACTAGACTAGATATGTACCTTCAAACTAGGTGCTTATTCAACCCTCTAGACCACCTAGATGAGTCTATGATGGCTATAAGAGTCAAAGGTTAGGAATGATGCATGGTAAATGATGCAAGGACAAGTTATATACATGATTTATGAATGCAATACATGGTTTCATTAGATGTCAATCACAAACACACACAAGCATAGACCAAGCCTTTTAACCTTATTACTTGGACACAGGAGGTCATATGGTCTCTTTCCTAGGTGGGCTTAGCCCATGGGTCAATAATGTACCCAATGAATGTGTATGGTGCACGACGAAAAACCAGTAGCATAACCTCTCTAATTGAAAGCACAAGCATATGAGTTTTGACCATTATGTATTTTAACTAACTCATATAGATCGAGTAGGGCCCATCGGGGCATGAAAGCCTTTAACCGGTACCCTTCTAATTTGTTTGAGTTTGGTCAATACATAAAGGTCTATATAACAAACATAAGTCATTATGGTTATACAACCTAAGAGAAATTGCTATTGTCATTACATAGGCTTGAGTCAAGGGTGATGAAACTTTAGAGCAATCCGAGCATGGTCTTTGGCAATAGGTCTAGCTTATCACGAGCATAACGACCAATGGGCCAGCATTTTATATACCATTTGGTACTAGACTTGGACTGGTAGGTCTCCTTGACATCTCTCTACATTAAGTGAATGTAGGGCGTGTTTTAGGATACATTAGGGCTAAAAAGGAATGCTTAACTTAATTTTAAGGCTCTAAGATGCATGCAAGAAATGTAGTTTAGAAATGAGATAGGAATAATGAATAAAACCCAATTACAAAAAAAATAACCAAAATGCCTTTTGGAGTAAGGTCTCTTTGCCCTCAATAGAGTTGCCACTATGACGCATGCCGGAGCCCGCCCTTCATTTTTGGGTTTGTTCTCGAGGACCCACTTTTTAGGCCCAAGATCAGAGAGGGCTCACTTTTAATTATAAACTGGTCGCTTTGCAATAAAAAAAATTGAATACTAATTATTGCTGACGGTCAACCCATGAAGGCATATATTAGTAGGCTCAAAGAGGCAGGTGTCACAGAGTTGCCACTCTATAGGACATTAGGAATTGAATCTTGACCTTATTTTAAGCCTAAACAGAGACTGGTGTTCGGAACATCCCTCTGATTAGCCACTTTAGTTAGGTGTCAATTTTATAATTGGATTGTAGAATTAATTCTCTCTGTTCTCTCATACAATGCATTTTATGATAAAATTAAGTAAACACCCCATTCAAGTAAATAAAGTAGTAAAAGCAATAAAATAAACCAACTTAATTATTACAGAAGCAAATTGCCCCAAAGAGTAATTCAAGGCAAGATCAATATATATATATATATATATATATATATATATAATGGGCTATGGATTTAATTTGGAAGCATTAGCTTCCTCATGCATTTTACAAAAAAGACATTTATTACATCATGTGATTTCAGTTCAAAATATTTGGACATTGGTCCATGTTTTGTAAAAAAATCCCAATTTATTTGCTAGAAAATGCTTCAAGTGCCTTTTTACTTTAATGGGCTTGAAAAATTCCTTTTTTACTAACTATTACAAACCTAAAAAAATAATACATCCAAAAAAATAAATAACAAATAATGACAAAAATTAAATAAACAAACAAACAATGCTATAATAAATAAATAAAATAAGATGTAAAATAATGATGTAACTAGGGGGTAGAGATGGTGATCAATGTGGGATCATGACTTCCCATGCAAAAAGAACCATATGTCCTCTATAGCCATAAAAATATTGATTACTCGAAAGAATCACACAAAACAAATAAATTAGCATTTACAGTAAAATAATTATACACTCATTTATACAAACAGATTAATTATAGGAATAGGAATATATATAAAGCAACAAAAAATTCAAATAATGCATAAATATTGTAGGAAATGAATAAGTGACAAAAAAAAAATACATAAAACCCTAAAAGTACATGCAAAAATACCATAAAATATCCCCATGGATGGCCAAAAGGAGTGAGGGATGGCCACCCATAGAGCCAGGGACGGACAGGAGGATGGGACTGAGATGTTCCATCCCTCAGATAAGGGACAACCATCCTTCAGCCTTTTTTCCTGTCTGTCACCTTTGGAACAGAACAGAAAGTGCAGAATCATGGCAAAAATGCAAAAAATCCTACAAATGATTTTCTAACCCTAAATATTCAATATTTAAGCACTAAATCATACCAAAACACATTAAAAATACTTAAACATGCATTATATACTTTATCAAAATTACAAAATTACAGAATACATAAGTGAGAGAGAAAGCTTTACATACAAAATAATGGAGGAACCTCAAACACCTATCATGCCTCTAATATATTAGGCAAATTAGAAATGAATTCTACTTTGATAAAAACATGCATATTATTCAGACATAAAGATTAAAATGGATTAATTCAATTCTAAAAAATCATATGAGCATGTGAGTGAATTGTAGAGAGAGAAAGTGAGAATGAGCCTAGAATTTTGTAGTCTTTATCTCTACTCTGAATTGTGCTCTTTGATTCTCCAAAAAAAGTATGAAATTCGTTTTGTGTGTTTGAACAAAAATTGCTAGAGTAAAAACCTTAGAGAGAGTAAGAAATTGATTTTCTTCTTCTCTAATGGTTGTTCTCAAAAAGAACGATTCCCCTCCCTTCAAAACCCTAGATTTTTGTTTTTATACCTAAGAAAGAGTTCTAATGCAATTCCAACTCAAAAATCACCAAATCTGAAGAAAAATCCCACAAATCTAGACCCAATCTTTATTAGATAAACTTCCTCTTTTGAAAAATTCAGGAAAATATGGGAAATTTTGGGTTTCAAGCTAGGGATGGGCGTTTATGAATGAGGGAGGCCATCCCTCTAATCCTCAAGTGATAGACGACACTGGCAGTCCAAAATAGAGTTTTTTTGTATATTTTATTAAAACACTTGGAAATATTAGAAAACATTTAGAAAATCATAAAAATCTTTGAGAGAAAATGATAAATCCGTAATCGGAGCTTTGAGATTTGAACCTACTATTAGCAATATGCTATTTCGTCATCATCGAGTAACCCTTATCTAGGCTGGCTCGGATCACAGTGTTTACACCCCCTTTAGAAACCCTAGAATTTTGTCCTTTATACCTAGGTTAGAGTTGGAGTTGGGTTCAAACTCTAACTTTCAAATCTAGAGATCTCTCTCTGAAATTTGAATTAAATCCTTTTAAATATTTATCCCCTTTTTTTAATTCTAAAAACATGGAAATTCTAGAAAATGAGCCACAGACAGGCACCCCTCATTGAGTGGTGGCCGTCCCTCAATCTAAAATTTTATAATTGCCAAAATACCCCTGACCATTCCTCAAGTGACAGATGACTATCTATCGCCTTTAAAGGCCTAAATTAGGGTTTTTCATGCAATTTTGTTAAAATACTTTAAAACTCTTGGAAAATCATAAAAATCTCTAAGAAAAATATGAAAAATTCATAATTAGAGCTTTGAGATTTGAACCTGTTGTCAGTAATATACTATTTTCTCATCATCAGGTAATCCTGATCTAGGCTGCCTCAAGTCACGATGTCTACAGTAACCTAACCCTTTTCTATCCTTCTATCCCTTGGTAGTGATAGTAGTCTGCGGCCCTTTGGAGTTTTTACCCAAACCAGCTCCAGGCAAGGAATGCATCTATTTCAGCATGTTGATTACTTGCGAGCTATTAGGAAAATCACTTTTATTCTCTTAATCATAGACATATGGAATCCACTGAAAGGCTATGTGGCTATTTCCAGCACAAATACTTTATTCTCTCTTACAGCTTTGATGGTGACCACTTAACCATCATGAGGTATTTTGATTATTTGATGCAGCCTAGAGGGCACTCCCTCTAACTTGTGGAACCATAGCCTTCCAAGCAGTATAGAAAAGTTTGTAGGAATTGGTAACATTACAAACTCAACTTATGTCTCAATCAACCCTATCTTTACTATAGATTTGAAGGTCCTAACAGCTTGCCTCTTTGAATTATCATAGGCAGAAATGATCAAATTTGACTTGTTTAACATACTCTTATTCAACCTAAAAGTAAGAATTGCAACCAGAGGACATACATTGATTAAGGACCCATCGTCTATCATCACACATGTTATGTGTTTACCATTCACTTGAGGACAGTTGTGGTTTTTACCTTCAATAGGCAAATTAGCATTGAAATACATAACATTCTCTTCTGTTCCACCTCAACTAAATCCAGCAATTTAGAAGGTGATATGGTAGTGGCAATAGAAGATTCACTTATGGCTTCCACCAATTTTTTCCTATACAATGGGGAATTTCTCAATAAATCTTAAATAGAGATCTGGGCATATTTCTTCTTCTACTGCTTTATGATTTGGTTATCTTCAATTTCTTTCTCCGTGGGCACTATAGTAGGAGCTAGTTAGTCCTCAATTTTAGGGACCACCCTTCCACTTCTAGTGACTGCCTTCACTTTCTTCTCTTCCCTCACTTTCTCCTCACTTTCACTTGCTGAACTCCAAATATTAATGGGCACCATAGCCTATTCAACTTCACTCTCTATGGGGGAATCCCAACAATTCCAACAATTTTTTCACTTGGCTTTATTACTTTGGGCGTGGAACGAGTAATAGCCATGTACTCATTCCCATACAGGTCTCTCATCATATACCACTCGAGTAGATTAGACCCAATCATGAACACTAGAGGCGACACGGCATTACACCCTCCCTTTATCTTCTTTTTCTCTTTTTAAGATCTAAAATCTATTTGGTATCTATCAAATCCAAAATTTTATTCCTGAAGGGGTGGCAATAATCAATGATATGCCCGGTATATTGATGGTAAGCATAGTACTGGTCTTCTTTATGATGGGGCATCCTTTAGCTCTTCTCTCACTTTCTCTTCACTTTCACTGAACTCCAAATATTAATGGGCACTATAGCCTATTCATCTTCACTCTCTATGGGGGAATCCCAACAATTAATCATAGAAATTAGTTGATTTTTTTCACTTGGCTTATTACTTTGGGGGTGGAACGAGTAATAGCCATGTACTCATTCCTATACAGGTCTCTCATCATATACCACTCGAGTATATTAGACCCAATCATGAACACTGGAGGTGACATGGCATTACACCCTCCCTTTTTCTTCTTTTTTCTCTTTTTAAGATCTAAAATCTATTTGGTATCTATCAAATCCTAAATTTTATTCCTGAAGGGGTGGCAATAATCAATGATATGCCTGGTATATTGATGGTAAGCATAGTATTGGTCTTCTTTATGATAGGGTATCCTTTAGCTCTTAATAGGTCTCGATGGCAATGGCTGCAGCTTTCCTTCCTTACACAATTGGTCTAAAACCCAAGACAATGACTTACCAAGGTTAGAATAGTGCCTCTAGTTAACCTCTATAGCAAATACCCTAGTTGTCTACCCACTTCTATTTGCTCCACTGCTACTTCCAACTATTTTGTTATTGCCAAAGTCCCTCCTTGCACCTTCATCATTGGCCCTTCTGGCCAAATATTCTACCTGGACTTCTATGGCTATGTCCTTCAAAGACCTCCAATCCTTCAACCCCTTCAATTTTAGACCATCCCTTAGGTAGGGACTTGCATTTCAAATGAAAAGCCTAATCAGGTCTGTTGTATCGAGCTTTCTCTTCATATCCATTACCTAGTTCCTCCACCTTGTCAAGTACTTGTGAAAAGACTCATCATGCTTTTGTTGGAGCAATTTGAGGTCTTTCAGAGTGACTTCTATCCTTGCACTGTAGTGATACTACTTGAGAAACTCTTCAATTGGCAAATCCCAATCCTCTTTGGTGCACTTGTCCAACCTATGATACCAGTCAATCGCGGGACTTGTTAAGCTTAGATGGAAGTATTCCACCTTCTACTTTCTAGTTAGGGCAGTCCCTTTCATAATCAAGCTATACTATTTAACATACGCAGAGGGATCAAAAGTACAGTCAAATCTAGGTATGTCAGGAATCTTAAAACTCTAGGGTAGTGGGTCATCTCTATCCAAATCCTTATCTTCAGGGTTTATTCCTCTTCTAACAAACAATAACATGGACATCACCTTAACTTTCTCTTCCATTTTCTTGAAGGCCACATCCTCAATACTAGAACCTCTATTTCTCACATTCATCATAGAAGGGTGTTAATCCCCATCCTTCTCTTCAATATAATCATTCTTTGGCTCATGCCTTTTTTCTTCCCTTAGTGGGTCTTGAGGCCTATTAGCATCTACTGTGGTAGTGTCCTTAATGTGCATTAGCTCTACTATCCTACAAGCAGGTGTTGCAGGCCAAGTTCTGGCATTTGGTGCTAAAGAAGCCACTAGTCCACCAATCATGGCCATCATCCTCTCTTTAAAATCCTAAAACCTCTTATCCAATCTTCAATCTAATTTATCTCTTGTCACTGACGGTCCCAAAACAGAAGCGGTTAACCTTTCTTTTAAAGATGTAAGCCTTGCTGCCTTGTTCATAACTCTTCCAGTCTCATTCAATTGCTTATCATCCATTTCTGATTTAGTTTCTTAACTGGATTTTGACAGCTGGCTTAAACTTAACTATGAACTAATCTCTAATTCCAATCCTGAACTTGATTCTAACCTTAACCTTAGCAACTCAAACACAATTCTCCGAACAAGGCAACCATCTGACCCTCTGGACTAGCCAAATAAAGCTAAGATGGTTATAATGATCGAACATTAGGAATGATGCATGATGAATGATGCATAAATATGATTTATACATGATACATGAATGCAATGAATGCTTTCATTAGACATCAATCACAATCACATACAATCATAAACAAAGCTTTTCAACCTTATTAATCCCACACAGGAGGTTATACGGTCTCTTTCCTAGGTGGGCTTAGCCCATGGGTTAATAGGGTACCCAATAGACATGTATGGTGCACGGTGGAAAATCAACAACATAATCTTTCTTAATTAAAAGTGTAAGCATATAGGTTTTTGGCCATTATATATTTTGACTAACTCATAAAGATCTAGTTGGCTCCACCGGGGTATGGCAGCCTTTGATTGCTACCCACCTAATTTGTTTGAGTTTGGTCAATACATAAGAGCTCATATAGCAAGCAACAATTATTATGGCTATACAACCTAGGGGAAGTATCTATTGTCATTACATGGGCTTAAATCAAAATGATAAGACTTTAAAGCTACCTAAGCATGGTCTCTGCCAATAGGTCTAGCTCATTACAAGCATAACAATCGATAGGTCGCCATTTTATATACCATTTGGTATAAGACTTGAGCCGGTAGGTCTCCTTGACACCTCCCCACATTGAGTGAATATAGGGTATGTTTCAAGATAGCATTGTAACTATAAAAGGATGCCTAACTTAATTTTAAGGCTCTAACATGTATGCATAAAAAGCAGTTTCGAAAGGAGATAGGCTTAATGAGAAAAACTTGATTATAAGAAACTTAACCAATATGCTTTTGAGAGCAAGGTCTTTTTAGTCCCTAATAGAGTAACCATTATTATACGTATTGGAGCTCGATCATTTTTTATTGGGTTCTCAAAGGCCCACTTTTAAGGTCCAAGACTGGAAGAGGCTCACTACTAATCATAAATTGGTCACTTCATAATAGAGAGGGTTTTAAGCCCAATCTATTATTGATGGTCAATCAATATAAACATGCATACAGGAATAGAATAATTAAATTACAGAATAGTAAACAGGCTGATGGATGTAAAAATAAGATTAAAATACTTCTAAGCATGCAAAACGGATTAAATTAACAAAATAACACAAAATATACATAAAAGGGCCTAAACAAGGGGCCATAGATGCCCCAAAGACAAAGCAGATAGCCTAAATAGGGGGTTGTCTATCAGGTCTTTTTCCCGTTTGTCACTCGAGGGAGAGGCAGAATGCAGGATATACAAGTCAAAAACAAGGAAAATAGCTTTAAGTTTTAAACATGGAATTCTAAGATCCCAAGACATGCCAAATCTACAAAAAAGGATGAAATACAAATTAAATCAGGCTAAACTTATTACAAGAAATAAATCAAGCTATCCTAATACATCAATTGAAGAGCATGAAAAAGGAATGATCCTATCATGCCATTCTAACATATGATAAACAATTTTAAAATGTCATGACATAGCAAAGACCAATATAGAAACAATAAAACATAGCATTATACATAATGAATAAATATAATTATCTATATGAACAGAATATGAATTTAGGGAGAGAAAGTGGTTGAAGCCTATAACATTACCCTCAGGAACCACAATTCTATAACTCTGGAAAGCATGCTCTAAGCTTCAGTCCTTGATTCCCACATTCAAGATAAACAGGTGTTTGATTTTTAATGTGAAATAAAGTTGTTTGAAGCAACGGAATTCCAATAATAGAGAATTGAGTTTCTCTTTCTCAAAAGTTTGCCTCCCTTTTTCACAAGTGAGAATTCCCATTTTGAAAACCTAGATTTTCTTTAAATACTTGGACAAGAATTAGAGATCAACTCCAACTCTAATCCCCCAAAATTGGAAGCTTTATTCCCTTAAAATCCATTCCGGATTAGATTTCTCAAATCTGATCTCTATCCAATATTTTCAAAACTGAAAATTATGGGAAAGCTGGAAATAACCCTACAGATAGGCATCTATCACTGACAGATGGCCGCCACTTATATGAGCTTTTAAAAATTACAAAAATGCCTTTAAATCTGACTTGTCATATGAGGCTGTGACTCAGTGACTAACGGCTATCAGTCAGTGAGCCATGGGCCACTATAAGTGCCCTGGATAGAGGTGTCCTATAGGAGATGCCATAAGGAAAGCAACCATAGAATACCATTCCTCTAGTGACAAATAGTTGTTTGTCATAGGCAGAGACTAAATTTAAAGTTTTTTACCCTCTTTTTAAAACTTTTGGAAAATCAAAAATTGAAACTCATAAAAATATTTATAGAAATGTGGAAATTAGGTTAAAACTTTGAGATTCGTGCTTTCTGTCAGAAATATAACCGGTTCCTCATCATCGAGTAACCCTAATCTAAGCTACCTCGAGTTACAATGTCTATACCTACTATTTTATCACTTTTATAGATTACTATACTAGGTATGGTCCTATCTATTTGATTCTCATAAGTCAAAAGCATTGTATTGCTTTAAGAATAATATAAATTTAGTCGAAAATCAATTAGATAGAAAAATAAAAGCTTTAAGAACTGACCAAGGTCAAGAATATCTTTCAGATGAATTTAAAGCTTTATGTGATGAAAAAGGAATTAAGCATTAGTTTTCTATTCCTAGAACTTTGCAACAAAATGGCATTACAGAAAAGAGAAATAAGACTCTCCTAAACATGGTAAGATTTATGATGGCTAAGGCAAATTTGCCAATCTCCTATTGGGGAGAAGCATTATTAACTACCACATATGTTTTGAATTGTGTACCCTTCAAATCTATCACATCCACTCCTTATGAGTTATGGACTAGTCGACAACCTAACCTAAGCCATTTACATCTTTAGGGTTATGCTACTTACGTCCATGATACCTCAATTAAATTTGGAAAATTGGGACCAAGAGATAAAAAGAGTATCTTTGTGAGATATTTTGAAGTATCAAAAGGATACATTTTCATGGATGAGCAAGAAAATGGCACAGTGACGGAATTTGAATCATGAGATGTCATTTTCTTAAAGAATGAATTTTGAAAGTTGGGGAAAGTTAATTAATACTTCACTTTTATGAAGCTCAAGAAGATGAACCATCAGGATCACTCTATTCGAGTGGGAGGGAATTAGAGGAAGAAGGTCAAAACCTTCTTCCTAATGATCCAGATGTTTAGTATATTTACTTTAGTGGGAGTATTCATAAATCTAGTGGGAGCAGGGGTGCTCAAGATTCTTACTTGAGTGGGAGTATTCTTAACTCCAGTGGGAGCATAGAGCTAAATTTCAGTGGGAGCATTCTAAATTACAATGAATACATGAGATATGTTTATCAAGAATCGAAACTGCAAAAATTGAAAAGGAAAAGTGTTCAACGCTAACGATTTGAGATCAAAAGATTGAATGAGGCCTTTTTGATATCCCATAAAATGAATAAGATTTTTAAAATGTAAAAAAAGCTATCTCATGCCCAACGAAGGAAAATTAGATTAAAGCAATGGAAGAAGAAATGACATCCATGAGATCGAACCAAGTTTAAGAACTGCTTAATCTATCGAAAGGATGTAAACTAATTGGAAATAAATGAATTCTCAAAATAAAGTGAAAAACTGATGAAAGTATCAAAAGATACAAGGCTTGGCTAGTCGCTAAGGGGTTTACACAATAGGAAGAGATTGAGTATAAGGAGACTTTCTCACCTATTGTTATATTTACATCTATAAGATTAATTCTAGCCATAGTGGCTGGTCTAGACCTAGAGCTACATCAAATGGATGTTAAGATTTTTTTTTTCAATGGGGAATTAGATGAAGAAATCTAAATGGAACAACCTATAGGTTTCATTGAAAAAGGCAATGAACATAAGGTTTGCCGATTGAAAAGATCAATGGACTTAAACAGTCTTCAAGATAATGGTATTTAAGATTTCATGATATGATCATATCGAATGAATTCAACATGATTGATGAAGACCATTGTGTCTACCACAAAAGCTCTAAAAATAAATTTTTTGTTTTAGCATTGTATATAGACGATGTACTCATTGTCGAAAATGACAAGGGGTATGTAAATAAAATCAAAGATTGGTTATCATTCAACTTTGAGAAAGATATAGGTTAAGCAGATTATATCTTTAGAGTTATGATTTCAAAGGATCATTCAAGAAGGTTGTTATCTCTTTCATAAGAGGCATACATCAATAAAGTCATTTAACAATTTATTGTGCAAAACTATAAACCCATAACTCCATTGCTAAGAATCAGTTTCTTGGCAAAAGTATGTGTTCGAGGATGCCAAAAGAAGTGAAACGTATGAGAAACATTCCATATACCAGTGCGGTAGTCTAATGTATGCAATATTGTGTATTAGACCTAATATATGCTATATAGTGCGTATGGTGAGTAAATATCAGTCCAACCTAAGCAAAACACATTGGAAAGCCATCAAAAAGATACTTATATACCTTAAAAGTACCACAGATTATTTTCTTTATTATCAAGAAAAGGATCTATAGTTGAAAGGACATACAAATCCTAATTGGAGAGGTGATGTGGATGAGAGAAAATCCACCTCAAGTTATGTATTCTTGCTTGGCAAGGGTGCCATCTCATAGAGTAGCAAGAAACAAACCTATGTAGCCCTATCTACAATAGAAGCTGAATTTGTCGCTTCCTTAACTACAATATAAAAGGCAGTTTGGTTAAAGTGGTTTATGAACCATTTAAAAATAACTACCTTAAAGGAACCAATGACAATTTATAGTAACAATCAGTCACTAATGGCTTACATCAATGATCCAAAATTTTATAGTAGGACTAAGCATATCGACATTAAGTATCAATATACAAAAGATATTATTGCACAAGGAGAAGTGAACTTACAATACATTTCCACGTAAGAAATGATTGCAGATCCATTAATTAAACCTGTATCGAGAGATGTGCTTAAGAGATAGATTAGATCTCAGGGTTTACGTAGGATTTGATTTGTACAGTTTATGCAATCCCTTAACATTATTATTTATTAATAATAATAAAGTTCATTATTGGCAATACATGAGTGTGACTGTTTTATGTGTGGACATCTACTGTTATTTATCATAAAATTGAGTATGTCAAATAGAGAAATAACCCACTCACACGGGTGTTTACCTTAGTTTTGACAATGAGTTGACAAAGACTAAAATGAGACAATTTTTGAACATAATGTGAACTAAAGAGCCTATTTAAAACAAAAGTGTCATCTTGCAAAAATTACAAGATTAGTCTTATTAAGGTACAAGATAAAGACATACATGAGGTTGTATGTTTTGGATTAAGATCCAAAATAGGATTAAGTATAACATAAGCCAAAAATAGTCTTTATGTAAGCAGACTAAAGTTGGATGTTTTGGTATGTCATAACCTTACGCTTCTACATGGTGTTGTGTTTGTGTGTATGTGTACATATATTTTATAAGACATGAACTCTTTTAAGGGAAGAAAAGAACACCATGACACACGTTTCATATCATGTATGCTTAAGTCGACCAAAAGGAAGAAATTTAAGATAATTGATCTCAACTTTTTCCTAATGTGAGACTTTATTTGATATCAACCCGTAGAGCCCCTAACTTATCCCTAAAATATGGTTTAGTGTGACTAATTTAGTTAGTCTATAAGAGGTTATGAGAAAGACTAGGCTTGGTGGATCTAACTAGAAAAGTAAGTTGATTCATGATGGATGGCATATAGTAAGAGGTGAAGATAGCCTTTGGATCATATTTAATGGTTTCGTGGTTCATCGGCATGCCTATTATGGTTTCAATGAGTAGAGACATAATAGTGAACATGAAAATTATTTATAAGATCATGAGTTAAAACAGTAAATGTGAGAAGGCAATATGGGGTTAGGCATATGTAAAAATGAGGATATTGGTTTTCGAGGTACTATATATCCTTAACAGGTGTATAGCATCAATGCTCTCGATGTATGTTGGTCGCATGGTCTATTTGCCTGTATGACTAGAGATCACGACTGGAAATCATTCTGTCATGTGCGAGTGGAAAATGATGAAGTCTAGATATGCTCATGACTGCCGATATGGAAAGGAATCCATATCAATATAGAAATTATCACAATATGGAAGTAATTCATATAAAAAAGGAAATAATATTGATATGGAAAGAGTTCCATATCAAATCTCTTAATTAGGAAATTTTTCTTATTTGACAAAGTTAACTTACTTTTTTTTATTTGTTTCCTTTAAGGAATCAAGTTTTCTATTTTAAAGCAAAAGGCTCTATTAATAGGCCTTGAAAAAAAATTTGCAAAGGACATAAGATTGTTTTAATACCGACTCTGCAGAAATTTTCTCTCTCCCAATTTTATCTCTTAGAGGGTTTTTAGATTGTGAGTTCGTGCTATTATCCTGCATTCGTTGCTCATGAATAAAGCAACCGCCAGTAATGCGAAAACAAGATCTTCTGCTTTCACTACTTCATTTTTCTACACTACAAGAGATAAATATGGTTTTCCTCTTATTTAATATATCATGATATATATCTAACACTTATTATAATTACCTTTAATCAATTAAAATAGAACTCCACATGATTGTTATAATTATATGGAGGGTAAGAATTAAGAAACAAATCAATGTGGCTAATTATAATTTAATTTTTTTCTTAAAATATATAAATTTGTTCAAACTTCAATGTTGAAACGTATACTATGAGTAAACAAACCATATAATTAAAGATATGAATCATCATGTTCGCAAATATATATATATATATATATATGGGTTTGCTTAGATGTCCATTCAACTGAACTAAAAATTGTACAATTGATTCAGTTTTTTTAGTAGTGCCTTAAAAAATAAAAATAAATAAAATAATGAACATGTTAAAAAGATACTTTTCACACAGATTTTAATTAATTAATTAATTCTCTTGTTGAGAAATGACGGACCAACGTGTATCCTCCTCAAGTTAAGGCATCGTTTTCAACACTTCTTTTGTTACATAGGTACACATGTAGTAGCTGAAACGCTAACTTGACCATTTTTTATAATATGTTATTTAATTAAAAAAAACACATATTTAATGTGGGACGTTGCTAAACCTGTAAACCACTAAAATTTAAAAAATTATAAAATTTATTCCATCAACATCACTTGATAATTTTTTACTTTTTACATAAATAAAAAATAATTAATTAACAGTAATTATATAAAATTTTTATTATAATTTATTAAAATATCTTTTTATCAATTTTTTGCAATTATATATTCTCATTTTATTGATTTTTTTAATTTATATAAGGATAAAATAAAAAAATGTAATTAATATTTTGAAAAATTAACAAATTGAATAAAAAATATTAAAAAATTATCAAATCAAGTAAAATGG
Source organism: Excoecaria agallocha (assembly GCA_037975025.1). NCBI lineage: Eukaryota > Viridiplantae > Streptophyta > Magnoliopsida > Malpighiales > Euphorbiaceae > Excoecaria > Excoecaria agallocha. The sequence continues at coordinate 41,139,115 of CM075820.1, forward strand.
ATAAAATATATAATTACAGTTTGATGAGGCGGTGCCACCACCACCAGACCGCCATCAGCCACAATTGGCACTGCCACCACCACCAGACCGTCATTAGCCACCGCTACTGCTACCACCACTATTGCCACTACCACCACTACCACCATCGCGTCTCCCATAACCACCTGACTGTCGTTGTCGCCACTACCGCTATCAGATCGCCGTCACCACCGTTATTGTCGCCGCCGCCACCACCACCACCAAACTTTCGTCACCACCACCACCACCAGACTATCGCCACCACTACTACTATCGTTGTTGTCGCTGCCACCACCACACCGCTGCCATTGTCACTGTCGCTGCTACCATCACCCTTACTGTCGCTGCCGTCACCACTGAAATTATTATCATAATATACATAAATAATTAAAAATATACATGAATAATTAGAAAAAAGTATGATGTGATTTTTAAATAAATAAAAAAAAATTAAAAATAGATAATAAAAATTGAAAATAAATTTTGAATTTTAAAAAATAAAAAATTGAAAATCTACAATTTTACCGAACGCATCCTATATTTTCAATTTTTTTGCTCACCCCACGACATAGTGAATTGAATTAGTTAGGGGTGAGCAAAAAAAATCAAAATTTAGGTTAACTGAAAAATCGATCCAAAATCAAATCGATTTTTAGTTTAATCAAATCAAAAATTTAGGTTTACGGTTTTTACTTTAAAAAATTGATGGTTAACCAAATCAAACCGTTAACCGATCTATATACATTTTATAAATTATATTTTAAATTTTACACTTATATTTTTCAGTATTTATGTAATTTATAAATATTATGATATATAACTTTCTAAAATATTATTAATTAACATATTTTTAATAAATAAATATTAAAATTATCTTCTTCTTCTTTTTATTATTATTATTATTATTATTATTATTATTATTATTATTATTATATGTGCATAATTAACACTCTATTGTTAGTTTCATATTGAATATATTTAATTTTTATAATTAATTATGAAAATTTTATTTTTATTTTGATTTTTTTAATGAATATTGTATTTAATTTGTATTTTTTTATTTTTAAAGTATTTTTAACTATTAAAAATAATATTAAAAATTATATAATTTATTAAATTTATATATTAAAATTTTTTAGTGGTTAACTAATAAATCGATCCGAAAAATAGAGTTAAAAATCGAAATCGATAAAGTGATTAACCAAATTTAATGAACTAATTTAATAAATAATTTAATAAATTTATTAATTGACCGATTGCTCAGCCCTAGAATTAGCAAGGAGGGAAATTGTGTTTGCACATTGATGCAGTTTTGAATTTGCTGAGCTAGTTAATAAATGTATTAATATACTAATGTGGCAATTAATTTTAATTCATTAACACTAGAATTATAAACTCGAAATGCACAAATGGGAAGCAAGTATAGCTGTATTTCCTTTTTTATTTATAAATTGGACATTTTAGTGAAAGGAGAGTCAACAACGATAATGAATTCAATTTTGTCAAACTTCAAACGTGTCTCTGTGACGATTCACATTAATTGACCCACGAATTAAGTACTTATAATTTAGAAAGGTAAGAAATCAAATAATTTTTTTTATTATTAAAAAAAAAGAAAAAGAAAAAAGTGTTTCCTGAAAGCAAATGGTTGATGTAGGTGAAGATCTCCCATAAAAGAAAATAGATAGAAAGAAAGCCCATAATTCATTGTCATTCTTGTTATAAAACTAATTAAAATAAAAACAGATATAGTTTTCACTTAAAATTCACCATAAAAATAAAGCTCATTCATACATGTCTTAGAATAGAACCCTATTCCGAATTTGCAAACAAAAGTGGATATTCAGTTAATTATTTCTTTTTCTCTTCACATATATTAAAAATTTAGTTAATGACTTAATATAATTTAAATACTATTTTACCTATTTTTTAATATATTGATAATTAATACTCTTTCATATATATTAATGTAATTTTTTTTTAATTTTATCAAAAAGTACTTTTAAAAAAATTACACTCCTATCTTATATTTAAATGCGGTGGAAAAAATATGTAAAAAATAATAAAAACATTAATATAGTGTTAATACCAATAAGAAAGAAAAATTGTAATAAATGTAATAAATACTATATTAATTTTTTAAAGTTACATTTAAGCGGAACAATTTTTTTTTAATTGACACTTACATGGAGTTTGAGAGTACTCATTACTTCACGGAACAAGAGTAAAAAAAAAATTGTTCATTACGATATTTATTTAATAAGGTGCAGTAGAGAATTTTAGGGTCAAGCAAAAAAAATTAAAAATATAATTAATCACAAAATTAATTCAAAATCGAACCGATTCTTACGATTAACCAATCCAATATTCATGGTTAACCAGTTCATATATATATATATATATATAATTTTTTTTTATTTTTCTCTAAAATTTATATAAAATAATACTTTAAAATATATTTTTATTTTTATACCTTAATTTTTTATATTTTTCTATAAAATTTATATAATATTTTAAACTAATTTTATATTATATCATTTTCTTTAATTATATATTAATATTTATATATAATATTTGATTAACTTTTATATTGTTATTTTTAATCACATATTGGTGCTCATATTTGACTCAATAGTATTTAATTATAATTTTTTATATTTTAGAGTTTATGTTATAAAATTTAGTATTGTCCAAAATTTTATTTGACTTACAATCAAGTATATTAATTTCTAAAAAATATCAAATTTATTTTATAATATTAGCTATTAATTTATAGAACATGAATTTTGGCTAGTAAATTATGTTTGTTTTGTAATTTTTATATTAAATTGCTTTAGAAATTTGAAATTGAATTAAATTTTGTCTTTTTTATAATTTTATATTATAAATTTTAATGGTTAATCAAAAAAATATTAGTTAACCAAACTAAAAAACCGAAAAAGATGGACTGATTAATCGAATGTAACAGACTGGTTAATAGTTAATGATTTTAAAAAATTAATATTAATGAATTAACTAATTTTTTTTGTTTATAGACTGGTTAACCAGTCTATGTTCACTCCTAGAGAACTCATGTATTTAAAGTACCCTCTAGTCCCTTTTGACTTTTAGTACACAAGTTAAAAAAAATTATTAATACATCTTAATATTATAAAAAAATATTAGTAATTAACTATATTGTCATTTTATTAATTAACATAAAAAAAGTGACAATAAATATATAAATATATTTAGAATATTAACATAAGAGTGAAATAAAAAAATTTGTATTAAATTATTTTTAAAATTCTGAAAAGCATATTAATTTTTTAAAAATTTCGAAAAGCAAAAGGAAAAAAAGTACCAAAAAAACATGAAGTTAGTATAATTTAAAAAGAAACTATAATTATATTTTGAGATAAATAAAAATGAAAATCATGAGTATATTTATGTATAGGTGGCAAATGGACAGGTTGAATGGATTTGGGTTGGGTCATTAATTGATAAGTCACTAATGGGTTGGGTCATAAATGGATCAAAAAATATGAATCATAAATAAATCAATGTTCAAATGAATTTAATTGATTTGGGTCGATCCATTGGTTTAATTTTTTTAAACATTTCATTCAAACTCAAAAGAGCAAGAAAGTTTTAGTAGATTAAGGCCAGAGTTCCCTCCATGGCTAGCTTGCCCAACAGGAGTAATTGAAGAAATTAAAACTGTTGGGGTTGTTTTGATACATCCTTATTTTTGGGGGAAGGAACCGGTTGGGAATGAGGCTAAAGAAACAGAAGTGAGGTTGAAAATTGAAGGGTTTTGGCTATTTGCATGTGCTAATTCGAGTGGGTGTGATGATCCTTGGATTAATCCTGGGAATGATCCAAAATTTAGTGGACTGGGATGCAAAAGAATGATTGTATTTGTGGCAGAAAAGGACGTTTTGAGAGATAGAGGATGGTTTTATTATGAGAATTTGAAGTTAAATCTTGATTTTTTTTATTGTGTTTGAGTGGTCCCCATACAGAGGACAGATCGTCTCAATTCCAAGAACATCCTCCATTGAAGAACACGACAATTGCCGGTCATGTTCGTTAACGACACATGAAAAACGCTATACAAGTAATATAAAATCTCTCAATTATAATTTTTTAGTTTGAAGGAAACTCAAAGCAAGTGAGAATGATTTCATTTGGAGAAGTGTAAAGTTAAAAAAGGAGAAGAATAAATAAAGAAACACAAAAAGTTACAGATCAATGAAACGCAAAAATAAGGATTTTAGATAAATCTATTGGGTAATGATCTAATGGATTGAAAAATATAATGAATTACTTTTAAATTGATCCAATAAATATTGAATTAGATTAAATTGAAAAATAAAATGGATCAGTTTTAGATTGATCCAATGGATATTCATTAACATTTGATTGGATTTAGGTTAATTTTTTTAAATAAATTTAAATCGACTCATGAATTTTGATCAATTTTATCACGTATATATTTATGAGAATAAGGCAGCTTTTATATTTAAGTTTTGAAATAACGGCAACTACATGTGTCATAATAGTCCAGCATATTAATTGCTGAAATCAGACCATACATATGATTAAAACAATCTGGATATCCAAATATAATTGAAATGTAAAAGTATAAATTACATATTGAATCGATAAAAATATATATAATCATGATTAATTATTTAATTATAAAATTATAATTGTTTTTATATGGGGTCTAATTAAATAAAATTTTCATAGTTCTCGGAACAGTATGATTAAATAAGAAAAAAAAAGAGTTGGAAAGGGTTGAAAATTAGAAATGAGTTCCATTACGAAGAAAGAAGAAAAGAAAGGATCAAGATGAGTATGAATCGGCTAAATACTGAATTTGTGGTTTTTTGTTTTGCTGACCCCTAATTAGCATAAACTGAGTTGCGAATGCCAATGGGCCATGACTATGACTATCATTTTTGTGACCCATTTGGTAGTCTAAACTAAAAAGCCGGAGAATGGGCATTTAGTCGGCTATATGTTTTCAAATCTCAATCACGTGTTTTACAACTCGCACAGTTGATATTTTCTAAATTAAGCTTTCATTTCTGACTTTCCAATTTTTGAAATTTCTTTTCATAGTATAGAGTGAACTCGTTTTAATTGGTGTCAGATTCTTAATAGATATATTTTAAAATGATTTTATAAATTTTTGAATGAAAAACTAAGTTGTGTGAAAAAAAATTGAATTGAAATAAGAGCAAAAAAATTGAAAAATTAAGAGAACATGTGTGGCTATTTTAGTACCCAATACCAAAAGGAGCAAATTAAAGGGCAAATCAACTTCTTTAATAAGAGCAAATTAAAATCTTGTTCCTTTATTTTTCTTCTCTTTTATATATATATATATATATATATATATATATATATATATATATATATATAAAGAAGAAACAGAACATTTGTGAAATTTATTTACAAATGAATTTTATGTGTTAATAATAATTACTTAAAATATATTAAATTAAAAAATAATTGTATCTTTAAATATTAATAAAATTTTATTTTAAAAGATAAACACTGAATTGTTATTTTCAAAAATACACAAGCAAAAAAATGTAAGATATATATATATATATTTGAGTAGTATACGGTGACAAAATTTGAAAATAAAAATTTAGTATATATACTAAAATAAGGGTATTATAGTTTTTTAAAATTTAACTTCTTAAAAATACGGAATTTATTTTCAAATTTTATCTATTTTGATAAAATTTAGTGAATATATGATGAATTTTATGAAATTTAATTATGAAATTCAATTTTTATTTTTTTGCATTTCAAGCATGAAAAATTAAAATTACAAATGAATTTCATAAAATTTTATGAAATTTATTCATTTCAAACTGATGCTAAGACCACATTTTTTGTTGTTGTTTTTGTTTTTTTTTTTTTAAAAAAAAAAGAAATTACAGAAGATCTATTTTAAACGGTACAAAAACATATTTGACCACTGCTCCAAGAAAACATATATCATTGCATTAGTCAATCTCCCTTGGGCAGCTCCCAAAAACAACTCGTAAGACTCGAGGAAGAGCAATCTTAAGCTAGCTAGATAGCCATGGCTGCCATGCAATCACGGACATGGACCACCTACAAGGGCAATATTGATAATACATTGACCATTTTCGATCCTAAACAATATCTGCAAGTCGCAACTCGCGTCTTCATTTTTAAAACTGATTAAAAGCTGGCACATCCGCCAGATCTGTTCATGGTGAATTTTTGCATAATTTAGATTGAACTTTTGGCTGACTTACGTGATTTTTTAAACATTTTTCGTATCCAAACCCAGTCCTTGATGTCCATTAATTTCATCCTAAATCCACATTTAACAGTGAAAAAGGAAAATACGGTTGAGCCTAGCCAGTTTTCAGTTAGCGACACTTCTGTGACTAAAATTTACAATATAGTATGGTTCAGTTCTTATTTTGGTTTTGGAATAACAACGGAATTGTTTTTGTGATATCTATAGTAAGTTTTATGAGAAACGAGAAAAGAAAAAAGAAAACACTAAGATTAGCTCAAACACTAACACCAAAATGTACAGAATGCAATATGGTATATCAATTAGGCTGCCTCAGCAAATCCAACTCTTAAATTTCCGAAGTCGAACACCGTGTGATAAGGTCCCATGAATACATCTCCTAAAATCCTGCATAATGCAACCAACCATAGTATTATTACATGTTCATGATCACTTTTTTCTTTAGATGTGCAACCGGTACAAGGAACTATCTAAACTGTTTTTAGGCTGCTCTAGTAGAAAGGAAGAAGAAAACTATCAGTTTAAATTTCTATAAAAAATATCTGATCCACACAAAGATCGATTTTTGTGATCCTGTAGCCTTATCAGTTTAATCGACA